>CAMAOC010000022.1:0-365424 GCA_945859555.1 Megachile ligniseca | reverse complement strand
ATTATTATCGCCATACCTATTATTATTAACCTTATTACTATTATTACTATCACTATAACAATTATTATTATCCTTATTACTATTATTATTATCGCTATGACTGTTATTATTATCCTTATTCTATTATTACTATCCCTATTACTCCTGTCTCTATCCTTATAACTATTATAATTATGCTTATTACTATTATTATTAGCATTATAACTATTATTATTATCCTTATTGCTATTATTATTATCGCTATGACTGTTATTATTATACTTATTCTATTATTACTATCCCTATTACTCTTGTCTTTATCCTTATAACTATTATTATTATCCTTATTACTATTATTATTATCGCTATAACTATTATTATTATCGCTGTGACTGTTATTATTATCCTTATTCTATTATTATTTCCCTTATTACTATTTATTATTATCGCTATGACTGTTATTATTATCCTTACTCTTTTATTACTATCCCTATTACTCCTGTCTCTATCCTTATAACTATTATTATTATCCTTATTCTATTATTACTATCCCTATTACTCCTGTCTCTATCCTTATAACTATTATTATTATCCTTATCACTATTATTACAAGCACTATAACTATTATGTTTATACTTATTACTATTATTATTATTGCTATAACTGTTATTATTATCGTTATTACTATTATTATTAGCACTATAGCTATTATTATTATCCTTATTACTATTATTATCGCTATGACTGTTATCATTATCCTTATTCTATTGTTACCATCCGTATTACTCTTGCCTTTATCCTTATAACCATTATTATTATCCTTATTCTATTCTTACTATCCGTATTACTCTTGTCATTAGCCTTATAAATATTATTATTATCCTTATTATTATTATTATTATCGCTATAACTGTTATTATTATCCTTATTACTATTATTATTATCGCTATAACTGTTATCATTATCCTTATTCTATTGTTACTATCCGTATTACTCTTGCCTTTATCCTTATATCTGTTATTATTATTCTTATTACTATTATTATTATCCCTATTTCTCTTGTCTTTATCCTTATAACTATTATTATTATCCTTATTACTATTAATATTATTATCCTTATAACTATTATTATTACCCTTATCATTATTATTATTATCGCTATAACTGTTAGTATTATCCATATTCTATTGTTACTATCCGTATTACTCTTGTCTTTATCTTTATAACTATTATTATTATTCCTATTACTATTATTATTATCACTATTCCTCTTGTCTTTATCCTTATAACTGTTATTAGTATCGTTATTATTACTATTATTATTATCGCTATATCTGTTATTATTGTCCTTATTCTGTTATTACTATACCATACCTCTTGTCTTAATCCTTATATCTATTATTATTATCCTTATGATTATTATTATTATTATCGCTATAACTGTTATTATTATCCTTATTACTATTATTTTTATCGCTATAACTGTTGTCATTATCCTTATTCTATTGTTACTATCCGTATTACTCTTGCCTTTGCCCTTATATCTGTTATTATTATTCTTATTACTATTATTATTATCCCTATTTCTCTTCTCCTTATCCTTATAACTATTATTATTATCCTTATTATTATTATTATTATCGCCAGAACTGTTATTATTATCCTTATTACTATTATTATTATCGCTATAACTATTATTATTAACCTTATTACTATTATTACTAGCACTATAACAATAATTATTATCCTTATTACTATTATTATTATCGCTATGACTGTTATTATTATCCTTATTTTATTATTACTATCCCTATTACTCCTGTCTCTATCCTTATAACTATTATTATTATGCTTATTACTATTATTATTAGCACTATAACTATTATTATTATCCTTATTGCTATTATTATACTAATTCTATTATTACTATCACTATTACTCTTGTCTTTATCCTTATAACTATTATTATTTCCCTTATTACTATTATTATTATTGCTATAACTGTTATTATTATCCTTATTACTATTATTATTAGCACTATAGCTATTATTATTATCCTTATTACTATTATTATCGCTATGACTGTTATTATTATCCTTATTCTTTTATTACTATCCCTATTACTCCTGTCTCTATCCTTATAACTATTATTATTATCCTTATCACTATTATTACAAGCACTATAACTATTATGTTTATCCTTATTACTATTATTATTATTGCTATAACTGTTATTATTATCCTTATTACTATTATTATTAGCACTATAGCTATTATTATTATCCTTATTACTATTATTATCGCTATGACTGTTATTATTATCCTTACTCTACTATTACTGTCCCTATTACTCTTGTCTCTATCCTTATAACTATTATTATTATGCTTATTACTATTATTATTATCACTATAACTATTATTATTATCCTTATTACTATTATTATTATCCTTATTACTATTATTATTATCGCTATGACTATTATTATTATCGCTATGACTGTTATTATTATCCTTATTCTATTATTATTTCCCTTATTCTAATATTATTTCCCTTATTACTATTATTATTTCCCTTATTCTATTATTATTTCCCTTATTACTATTATTATTATCGCTATAACTATTATTATTATCCTTATTACTATTATTATTAGCACTATAGCTATTATTATTATCCTTATTACTATTATTATCGCTATGACTGTTTTTATTATCCTTACTCTACTATTACTATCCCTATTACTCTTGTCTCTATCCTTATAACTATTATTATTATGCTTATTACTATTATTATTATCGCTATAACTATTATTATTATCCTTACTACTATTATTATTATCGCTATGACTGTTATTATTATCCTTATTCTATTATTACTATCCCTATTACTCTTCTCTTTATCCTTATAACTATTATTATAAACCTTATTACTATTATTACTAGCACTATAACTATTATTATTATCCTTATTACTGTTATTATTACCGCTATGACTGTTATTATTATACTTATTCTATTATTACTATCCCTATTACTCTTGTCTTTATCCTTATAACTATTATTATTATGCTTATTACTATTATTATTAGCACTATAACTATTATTATTATCCTTATTGCTATTATTATTATCGCTATGACTGTTATTATTATCCATATTCTATTGTTACTATCCGTATTACTCTTGTCTTTATCCTTATAACTATTATTATTATGCTTATTACTATTATTATTAGCACTATAACTATTACTATTATCCTTATTACTATTATTATTATCGCTATAACTATTATTATTATCCTTATTACTATTATTATTATCGCTATAACTGATATCATTATCCTTATTCTATTGTTACTATCCGTATTACTCTTGCCTTTATCCTTATATCTGTTATTATTATTCTTATTACTATTATTATTATCCCTATTTCTCTTGTCTTTATCCTTATAACTATTATTATTATCCTTATTACTATTAATATTATTATCCTTATAACTATTATTATTATCCTTATCATTATTATTATTATCGCTATAACTGTTAGTATTATCCATATTCTATTGTTACTATCCGTATTACTCTTGTCTTTATCTTTATAACTATTATTATTATTCCTATTACTATTATTATTATCACTATTCCTCTTGTCTTTATCCTTATAACTGTTATTAGTATCGTTATTATTACTATTATTATTATCGCTATATCTGTTATTATTGTCCTTATTCTGTTATTACTATACCATACCTCTTGTCTTAATCCTTATATCTATTATTATTATCCTTATGATTATTATTATTATTATCGCTATAACTGTTATTATTATCCTTATTACTATTATTTTTATCGCTATAACTGTTGTCATTATCCTTATTCTATTGTTACTATCCGTATTACTCTTGCCTTTGCCCTTATATCTGTTATTATTATTCTTATTACTATTATTATTATCCCTATTTCTCTTCTCCTTATCCTTATAACTATTATTATTATCCTTATTATTATTATTATTATCGCCAGAACTGTTATTATTATCCTTATTACTATTATTATTATCGCTATAACTATTATTATTAACCTTATTACTATTATTACTAGCACTATAACAATTATTATTATCCTTATTACTATTATTATTATCGCTATGACTGTTATTATTATCCTTATTTTATTATTACTATCCCTATTACTCCTGTCTCTATCCTTATAACTATTATTATTATGCTTATTACTATTATTATTAGCACTATAACTATTATTATTATCCTTATTGCTATTATTATACTAATTCTATTATTACTATCACTATTACTCTTGTCTTTATACCTATAACTATTATTATTATCGCTGTGACTGTTATTATTATCCTTATTCTATTATTATTTCCCTTATTACTAATTAATATTATCGCTATGACTGTTATTATTATCCTTATTCTATTATTACTATCCCTATTACTCTTGTCTTTATCCTTATAACTATTATTATTTCCCTTATTACTATTATTATTATTGCTATAACTGTTATTATTATCCTTATTACTATTATTATTAGCACTATAGCTATTATTATTATCCTTATTACTATTATTATCGCTATGACTGCTATTATTATCCTTATTCTTTTATTACTATCCCTATTACTCCTGTCTCTATCCTTATAACTATTATTATTATCCTTATCACTATTATTACAAGCACTATAACTATTATGTTTATCCTTATTACTATTATTATTATTGCTATAACTGTTATTATTATCCTTATTACTATTATTATTAGCACTATAGCTATTATTATTATCCTTATTACTATTATTATCGCTATGACTGTTATTATTATCCTTACTCTACTATTACTGTCCCTATTACTCTTGTCTCTATCCTTATAACTATTATTATTATGCTTATTACTATTATTATTATCACTATAACTATTATTATTATCCTTATTACTATTATTATTATCCTTATTACTATTATTATTATCGCTATGACTATTATTATTATCGCTATGACTGTTATTATTATCCTTATTCTATTATTATTTCCCTTATTCTAATATTATTTCCCTTATTACTATTATTATTTCCCTTATTCTATTATTATTTCCCTTATTACTATTATTATTATCGCTATAACTATTATTATTATCCTTATTACTATTATTATTAGCACTATAGCTATTATTATTATCCTTATTACTATTATTATCGCTATGACTGTTTTTATTATCCTTACTCTACTATTACTATCCCTATTACTCTTGTCTCTATCCTTATAACTATTATTATTATGCTTATTACTATTATTATTATCGCTATAACTATTATTATTATCCTTACTACTATTATTATTATCGCTATGACTGTTATTATTATCCTTATTCTATTATTACTATCCCTATTACTCTTCTCTTTATCCTTATAACTATTATTATAAACCTTATTACTATTATTACTAGCACTATAACTATTATTATTATCCTTATTACTGTTATTATTACCGCTATGACTGTTATTATTATACTTATTCTATTATTACTATCCCTATTACTCTTGTCTTTATCCTTATAACTATTATTATTATGCTTATTACTATTATTATTAGCACTATAACTATTATTATTATCCTTATTGCTATTATTATTATCGCTATGACTGTTATTATTATCCATATTCTATTGTTACTATCCGTATTACTCTTGTCTTTATCCTTATAACTATTATTATTAACCTTATTCTATTGTTACTATCCGTATTAATCTTGTCTTAATCCTTATAACTATTATTATTATCGTTATTATTATTATTATTATCGCTATAACTGTTATTATTATCCCTATTCTATTGTTACTATCCGTATTACTCTTGCCTTTATCCTTATAACTATTACTATTATCCTTATTCTATTCTTACTATCCCTATTACTCTTGTCTTTATCCTTATAACTATTATTATTATCCTTATCATTATTATTATTATCGCTATAACTGTTAGTATTATCCATATTCTATTGTTACTATCCGTATTACTCTTGTCTTTATCCTTATAACTATTATTATTATGCTTATTACTATTATTATTAGCACTATAACTATTATTAATATCCTTATTACTATTATTATTATCGCTATAACTATTATTATTATCCTTACTACTATTATTATTATCGCTATGACTGTTATTATTATCCTTATTCTATTATTACTATCCCTATTACTCTTCTCTTTATCCTCATAACAATTAGTATTATCCTTATTACTATTATTATTATCGCCATACCTATTATTATTAACCTTATTACTATTATTACTATCACTATAACAATTATTATTATCCTTATTACTATTATTATTATCGCTATGACTGTTATTATTATCCTTATTCTATTATTACTATCCCTATTACTCCTGTCTCTATCCTTATAACTATTATAATTATGCTTATTACTATTATTATTAGCATTATAACTATTATTATTATCCTTATTGCTATTATTATTATCGCTATGACTGTTATTATTATACTTATTCTATTATTACTATCCCTATTACTCTTGTCTTTATCCTTATAACTATTATTATTATCCTTATTACTATTATTATTATCGCTATAACTATTATTATTATCGCTGTGACTGTTATTATTATCCTTATTCTATTATTATTTCCCTTATTACTATTTATTATTATCGCTATGACTGTTATTATTATCCTTATTACTATTATTATCGCTATGACTGTTATTATTATCCTTACTCTTTTATTACTATCCCTATTACTCCTGTCTCTATCCTTATAACTATTATTATTATCCTTATTCTATTATTACTATCCCTATTACTCCTGTCTCTATCCTTATAACTATTATTATTATCCTTATCACTATTATTACAAGCACTATAACTATTATGTTTATCCTTATTACTATTATTATTATTGCTATAACTGTTATTATTATCGTTATTACTATTATTATTAGCACTATTGCTATTATTATTATCCTTATTACTATTATTATCGCTATGACTGTTATTATTATCCTTACTCTACTATTACTATCCCTATTACTCTTGTCTCTATCCTTATAACTATTATTATTATGCTTATTACTATTATTATTATCGCTATAACTATTATTATTATCCTTACTACTATTATTATTATCGCTATGACTGTTATTATTTTCCTTATTCTATTATTACTATCCCTATTACTCTTCTCTTTATCCTTATAACTATTATTATAAACCTTATTACTATTATTACTAGCACTATAACTATTATTATTATCCTTATTACTGTTATTATTACCGCTATGACTGTTATTATTATACTTATTCTATTATTACTATCCCTATTACTCTTGTCTTTATCCTTATAACTATTATTATTATGCTTATTACTATTATTATTAGCACTATAACTATTATTATTATCCTTATTGCTATTATTATTATCGCTATGACTGTTATTATTATCCATATCCTATTGTTACTATCCGTATTACTCTTGTCTTTATCCTTATAACTATTATTATTATGCTTATTACTATTATTATTAGCACTATAACTATTACTATTATCCTTATTACTATTATTATTATCGCTATAACTATTATTATTATCCTTATTACTATTATTATTATCGCTATAACTGATATCATTATCCTTATTCTATTGTTACTATCCGTATTAATCTTGTCTTAATCCTTATAACTATTATTATTATCGTTATTATTATTATTATTATCGCTATAACTGTTATTATTATCCCTATTCTATTGGTACTATCCGTATTACTCTTGCCTTTATCCTTATAACTATTACTATTATCCTTATTCTATTCTTACTATCCCTATTACTCTTGTCTTTATCCTTATAACTATTATTATTATCCTTATCATTATTATTATTATCGCTATAACTGTTAGTATTATCCATATTCTATTGTTACTATCCGTATTACTCTTGTCTTTATCCTTATAACTATTATTATTATGCTTATTACTATTATTATTAGCACTATAACTATTATTAATATCCTTATTACTATTATTATTATCGCTATAACTATTATTATTATCCTTACTACTATTATTATTATCGCTATGACTGTTATTATTATCCTTATTCTATTATTACTATCCCTATTACTCTTCTCTTTATCCTTATAACAATTAGTATTATCCTTATTACTATTATTATTATCGCCATACCTATTATTATTAACCTTATTACTATTATTACTATCACTATAACAATTATTATTATCCTTATTACTATTATTATTATCGCTATGACTGTTATTATTATCCTTATTCTATTATTACTATCCCTATTACTCCTGTCTCTATCCTTATAACTATTATAATTATGCTTATTACTATTATTATTAGCATTATAACTATTATTATTATCCTTATTGCTATTATTATTATCGCTATGACTGTTATTATTATACTTATTCTATTATTACTATCCCTATTACTCTTGTCTTTATCCTTATAACTATTATTATTATCCTTATTACTATTATTATTATCGCTATAACTATTATTATTATCGCTGTGACTGTTATTATTATCCTTATTCTATTATTATTTCCCTTATTACTATTTATTATTATCGCTATGACTGTTATTATTATCCTTATTACTATTATTATCGCTATGACTGTTATTATTATCCTTACTCTTTTATTACTATCCCTATTACTCCTGTCTCTATCCTTATAACTATTATTATTATCCTTATTCTATTATTACTATCCCTATTACTCCTGTCTCTATCCTTATAACTATTATTATTATCCTTATCACTATTATTACAAGCACTATAACTATTATGTTTATCCTTATTACTATTATTATTATTGCTATAACTGTTATTATTATCGTTATTACTATTATTATTAGCACTATTGCTATTATTATTATCCTTATTACTATTATTATCGCTATGACTGTTATTATTATCCTTACTCTACTATTACTATCCCTATTACTCTTGTCTCTATCCTTATAACTATTATTATTATGCTTATTACTATTATTATTATCGCTATAACTATTATTATTATCCTTACTACTATTATTATTATCGCTATGACTGTTATTATTTTCCTTATTCTATTATTACTATCCCTATTACTCTTCTCTTTATCCTTATAACTATTATTATAAACCTTATTACTATTATTACTAGCACTATAACTATTATTATTATCCTTATTACTGTTATTATTACCGCTATGACTGTTATTATTATACTTATTCTATTATTACTATCCCTATTACTCTTGTCTTTATCCTTATAACTATTATTATTATGCTTATTACTATTATTATTAGCACTATAACTATTATTATTATCCTTATTGCTATTATTATTATCGCTATGACTGTTATTATTATCCATATTCTATTGTTACTATCCGTATTACTCTTGTCTTTATCCTTATAACTATTATTATTATGCTTATTACTATTATTATTAGCACTATAACTATTACTATTATCCTTATTACTATTATTATTATCGCTATAACTATTATTATTATCCTTATTACTATTATTATTATCGCTATAACTGATATCATTATCCTTATTCTATTGTTACTATCCGTATTACTCTTGTCTTTATCCTTATAACTATTATTATTAACCTTATTCTATTGTTACTATCCGTATTAATCTTGTCTTAATCCTTATAACTATTATTATTATCGTTATTATTATTATTATTATCGCTATAACTGTTATTATTATCCCTATTCTATTGGTACTATCCGTATTACTCTTGCCTTTATCCTTATAACTATTACTATTATCCTTATTCTATTCTTACTATCCCTATTACTCTTGTCTTTATCCTTATAACTATTATTATTATCCTTATCATTATTATTATTATCGCTATAACTGTTAGTATTATCCATATTCTATTGTTACTATCCGTATTACTCTTGTCTTTATCCTTATAACTATTATTATTATGCTTATTACTATTATTATTAGCACTATAACTATTATTAATATCCTTATTACTATTATTATTATCGCTATAACTATTATTATTATCCTTACTACTATTATTATTATCGCTATGACTGTTATTATTATCCTTATTCTATTATTACTATCCCTATTACTCTTCTCTTTATCCTTATAACAATTAGTATTATCCTTATTACTATTATTATTATCGCCATACCTATTATTATTAACCTTATTACTATTATTACTATCACTATAACAATTATTATTATCCTTATTACTATTATTATTATCGCTATGACTGTTATTATTATCCTTATTCTATTATTACTATCCCTATTACTCCTGTCTCTATCCTTATAACTATTATAATTATGCTTATTACTATTATTATAAGCATTATAACTATTATTATTATCCTTATTGCTATTATTATTATCGCTATGACTGTTATTATTATACTTATTCTATTATTACTATCCCTATTACTCTTGTCTTTATCCTTATAACTATTATTATTATCCTTATTACTATTATTATTATCGCTATAACTATTATTATTATCGCTGTGACTGTTATTATTATCCTTATTCTATTATTATTTCCCTTATTACTATTTATTATTATCGCTATGACTGTTATTATTATCCTTACTCTTTTATTACTATCCCTATTACTCCTGTCTCTATCCTTATTCTATTATTACTATCCCTATTACTCCTGTCTCTATCCTTATAACTATTATTATTATCCTTATCACTATTATTACAAGCACTATAACTATTATGTTTATACTTATTACTATTATTATTATTGCTATAACTGTTATTATTATCGTTATTACTATTATTATTAGCACTATAGCTATTATTATTATCCTTATTACTATTATTATCGCTATGACTGTTATTATTATCCTTATTCTATTATTACTATCCCTATTACTCTTCTCTTTATCCTTATAACTATTATTATAAACCTTATTACTATTATTTCTAGCACTATAACTATTATTATCATCCTTATTACTATTATTATTATCGCTATGACTGTTATTATTATCCTTATTCTATTATTACTATCCCTATTACTCCTGTCTCTATCCTTATAACTATTATTATTATGCTTATTACTATTATTATTAGCACTATAACTATTATTATTATCCTTATTGCTATTATTATTATCGCTATGACTGTTATTATTATACTTATTCTATTTTTACTATCCATATTACTCTTGTCTTTATCCTTATAACTATTATTATTATCCTTATTAATATTATTATTATCGCTATAACTATTATTATTATCGCTATGAGTGTTATTATTATCCTTATTCTATTATTATTTCCCTTATTACTAGTATTATTATCTCTATAACTATTATTGTTATCCTTATTCCTATTATTATTATCGCTCTGACTGTTATTATTATCCTTATTCTATTATTACTATCCCTATTACTCTTGTCTTTATCCTTATAACTATTATTATTTCCCTTATTACTATTATTATTATCATTATAACTGTTATTATTATCCTTATTACTAGTATTATTATCTCTATAACTATTATTGTTATCCTCATTACTATTATTATTATCGCTATGACTGTTATTATTATACTTATTCTATTATTACTATCCCTAATAGTCCTGTCTTTATCCTTATAACTATGATTATCACTATAACTATTATTATTATCGCTATGACTGTTATTATTATCCTTATTGTATTATTAATATCCCTATTACTCGTGTCTTTATCCTTACAACTATTATTATTATGCTTATTACTATTATTATTAGCACTAAAACTATTATTATTAACCTTACTACTATTATTATTATCGCTATGACTGTTATTATTATCCTTATTCTATTATTACTATCCCTATTACTCTTCTGTTTATCCTTATAACTATTATTATTATCCTTATAACTATTACTATTATCCTTATTACTATTATTATTATCTCTATAACTGCTCTTATTATCATTCCTACTGTTACTATTATTCTTATTACTATTATTATTATCCCTATTACAATTGTCTTTATCCTTATTACTATTATTATTATCGCTATAACTATTATTATTATCCTTGATACTATTATTATTATCGCTACAACTGTTATTATTATTCTTATTACTATTACTATTATCCCTATTCCTCTTGTCTTTATGCTTATAACTATTATTATTATCCTTATTATTATTATTATTATCGCAATAACTATTATTATTATCCTTACTACTATCATTATCATCGCTATGACTGTTATTATTATCCTTATTCTATTATTACTATCCCTATTACTCTTGTCTTTATCCTTATAACTATTATTATTATCCTTATTACTATTATTATTATCGCTATAACTATTATTATTATCGCTATGACTGTTATTATTATACTTATTCTATTATTACTATCCCTATTACTCTTGCCTTTATCCTTATAACTATTATTATTTCCCTTATTACAATTATTATTATCGCTATAACTATTGTTATTATCCTTATTAATATTATTATTATCGCTATGACTGTTATCATTATACTTATTCTATTATTACTCTCCCTATTACTCTTGTCTCTATCCTTATAACTATTATTATTATGCTTATTACTATTATTATTAGCACTATAACTATTAATATTATGCTTGTTACTATTATTATTATCGCTATAACTATTATTATTATCCTTACTACTATTATTATCATCGCTATGACTGTTATTATTATCCTTATTGTATTATTAATATCCCTATTACTCTTGTCTTTATCCTTACAACTATTATTATTATGCTTATAACTATTATTATTATCGCTATAACTGTTATTATTATCCTTACTACTATTATTATTATCGCTATGACTGTTATTATTATCCTTATTCTATTATTACTATCCCTATTACTCTTCTCTTTATCCTTATAACTATTATTATTATCCTTATTACTATTATTATTATCGCTATGACTGTTATTATTATACTTATTCTATTATTACTATCCCTATTACTCTTGTCTTTATCCTTATAACTATTATTATTATCCTTATTACTATTATTATTATCGCTATAACTATTATTATTATCGCTATGACTGTTATTATTATACTTATTCTATTATTACTATCCCTATTACTCTTGCCTTTATCCTTATAACTATTATTATTATCGCTATAACTATTATTATTATCGCTATGACTGTTATTATTATCCTTATTGTATTATTACTATAGCTATTACTCTTGTCTTTATCCTTATAACTATTATTATTTCCCTTATTGCTATTATTATTATTGCTATAACTGTTATTATTATCCTTATTACTATTATTATTAGCACTATAGCTGTTATTATTATCCTTGTTACTATTATTATTGCTATGACTGTTATTATTATCCTTACTCTACTATTACTATCCCTATTACTCTTGTCTCTATCCTTATAACTATTATTATTATGCTTATTACTATTATTATTATCCTTACTACTATTATTATTATTATCGCTATGACTGTTATTATTATCCTTATTCTATTATTACTATCCCTATTACTCTTGTCTTTATCCTTATAACTATTATTATTTCCCTTATTACTATTATTATTATCATTATAACTGTTATTATTATCCTTATTACTAGTATTACTATCTCTATAACTATTATTGTTATCCTTATTACTATTATTATTATCGCTATGACTGTTATTATTATACTTTTTCTATTATTACTATCCCTATTATTCTTGTCTTTATCCTGATAATTATTATTATTTCCCATATTACAATTATTATTATCGCTATAACTATTGTTATTATCCTTATTAATATTATTATTATGGCTATGACTGTTATTATTATACTTATTCTATTATTACTCTCCCTATTACTCTTGTCTCTATCCTTATAACTATTATTATTATGCTTATTACTATTATTATTAGCACTATAACTATTAATATTATGCTTGTTACTATTATTATTATCGCTATAACTATTATTATTATCCTTACTACTATTATTATCATCGCTATGACTGTTATTATTATCCTTATTCTATTATTACTATCCCTATTACTCTTCTCTTTATCCTTATAACTATTATTATTATCCTTATAACTATTATTATTATCCTTATTACTATTATTATTATCGCTATGACTGTTATTATTATACTTATTCTATTATTACTATCCCTATTACTCTTGTCTTTATCCTTATAACTATTATTATTTCCCTTATTACTATTATTATTATCATTATAACTGTTATTATTATCCTTATTACTAGTATTATTATCTCTATAACTATTATTGTTATCCTCATTACTATTATTATTATCGCTATAACTATTATTATTATCCCTATCACTATTATTACTAGCACCATAACTATTATGTTTATCCTTATTACTATTATTATTATTGCTATAACTGTTATTATTATCCTTATTACTATTATTATTAGCACTATAGCTATTATTATTATCCTTATTACTATTATTATCGCTATGACTGTTATTATTATCCTTACTCTACTATTACTATCCCTATTACTCTTGTCTTTATCCTTATAACTATTATGATTATCCTTATTACTATTATTATTATCGCTATAACTATTATTATTATCGCTATGACTGTTATTATTATACTTATTCTATTATTACTATCCCTATTACTCTTGCCTATATCCTTATAACTATTATTGTTATGCTTATTACTATTATTATTAGCAATAAAACTATTATTATTATCCTTATTACTATTATTATTATCGCTATGACTGTTATTATTATACTTATTCTATTATTACTATCCCTAATAGTCCTGTCTTTATCCTTATAACTATGATTATCACTATAACTATTATTATTATCGCTATGACTGTTATTATTATCCTTATTGTATTATTAATATCCCTATTACTCGTGTCTTTATCCTTACAACTATTATTATTATGCTTATTACTATTATTATTAGCACTAAAACTATTATTATTAACCTTACTACTATTATTATTATCGCTATGACTGTTATTATTATCCTTATTCTATTATTACTATCCCTATTACTCTTCTGTTTATCCTTATAACTATTATTATTATCCTTATAACTATTATTATTATCCTTATTACTATTATTATTATCTCTATAACTGCTCTTATTATCATTCCTACTGTTACTATTATTCTTATTACTATTATTATTATCCCTATTACACTTGTCTTTATCCTTATTACTATTATTATTATCGCTATAACTATTATTATTATCCTTGATACTATTATTATTATCGCTACAACTGTTATTATTATTCTTATTACTATTACTATTATCCCTATTCCTCTTGTCTTTATGCTTATAACTATTATTATTATCCTTATTATTATTATTATTATCGCAATAACTATTATTATTATCCTTACTACTATCATTATCATCGCTATGACTGTTATTATTATCCTTATTCTATTATTACTATCCCTATTACTCTTGTCTTTATCCTTATAACTATTATTATTATCCTTATTACTATTATTATTATCGCTATAACTATTATTATTATCGCTATGACTGTTATTATTATACTTATTCTATTATTACTATCCCTATTACTCTTGCCTTTATCCTTATAACTATTATTGTTATGCTTATTACTATTATTATTAGCACTAAAACTATTATTATTATCCTTATTACTATTATTATTATCGCTATGACTGTTATTATTATATTTATTCTATTATTACTATCCCTATAACTCTTGTCTCTATCCTTATAACTATTATTGTTATGCTTATTACTATTATTATTACCACTATAACTATTATTATTATCCTTATTACTATTATTATTATCGCTATGACTGTTATTATTATACTTATTCTACTATTACTATCCCTATTAGTCTTGTCTTTATCCTTATAACTATGATTATCACTATAACTATTATTATTATCGCTATGACTGTTATTATTATCCTTATTGTATTATTAATATCCCTATTACTCTTGTCTTTATCCTTACTACTATTATTATTATCGCTATGACTGTTATTATTATCCTTATTCTATTATTACTATCCCTATTACTCTTGTCTTTATCCTTATAACTATTATTGTTATGCTTATTACTATTATTATTAGCACTAAGACTATTATTATTAACCTTACTACTATTATTATTATCGCTATGACTGTTATTATTATCCTTATTCTATTATTACTATCCCTATTACTCTTCTCTTTATCCTTATAACTATTATTATTATCCTTATTACTATTATTATTATCGCTATGACTGTTATTAAAATGCTTATTCTATTGTTACTATCCCTATTACTCTTGTCTTTATCCTTATAACTATTATTATTATCCTTATTACTATTATTATTATCTCTATAACTGCTCTTATTATCATTCCTACTGTTAATATTATTGTTATTACTATTATTATTATCCCTATTACACTTGTCTTTATCCTTATTACTATTATTATTATCGCTATAGCTATTATTATTATCCTTATTATTATTATTATTATTATCGCAGTAACTATTATTATTATCCTTACTACTATTATTATCATCGCTATGACTGTTATTATTATCCTTATTCTATTATTACTATCCCTATTACTCTTGTCTTTATCCTTATAACTGTTATTATTTCCCTTATTACTATTATTATTATCATTATGACTGTTATTATTATCCTTATTCTACTATTACTATCCCTATTACTCTTGTCTCTATCCTTATAACTAATATTATTATGCTTATTACTATTATTATTATCATTATAACTGTTATTATTATCCTTATTCTATTATTACTATCCCTATTACTCTTGTCTTTATCCTTATAACTATTATTATTATCCTTATTACTATTATTATTATCATTATAACTGTTATTATTATCCTTATTACTAGTATTATTATCTCTATAACTATTATTGTTATCCTCATTACTATTATTATTATCGCTATGACTGTTATTATTATCCTTATTGTATTATTAATATCCCTATTACTCTTGTCTTTATCCTTACAACTATTATTATTATGCTTATTACTATTATTATTATCGCTATAACTGTTATTATTATCCTTACTACTATTATTATTATCGCTATGACTGTTATTATTATACTTATTCTATTATTACTATCCCTATTACTCTTGTCTTTATCCTTATAACTATTATTATTTCCCTGATTACTATTATTATTATCGCTATAACTGTTATTATTATCCTTATTACTAGTATTATTAGCACTATAACTATTATTATTATCCTTATTACTATTATTATTATCGCTATAACTATTATTATTATCCGTATCACTATTGTTACTAGCACTATAACTATTATGTTTATCCTTATTACTATTATTATTATTGCTATAACTGTTATTATTATCCTTATTACTATTATTATTAGCACTATAGCTATTATTATTATCGTTATTACTATTATTATCGCTATGACTGTTATTATTATCCTTATTCTATTATTACTATCCCTATTACTCTTGTCTTTATCCTTATAACTATTATTATTTCCCAGATTACTATTATTATTATCGCTATAACTGTTATTATTATCCTTATTACTATTATTATTCGCACTATAACTATTATTATTATCCTTATTACTATTATTATTATCGCTATAACTATTATTATTATCCTTATCACTATTATTACTAGCACTATAACTATTATGTTTATCCTTATTACTATTATTATTATTGCTATAACTGTTATTATTATCCTTAATACTATTATTATTAGCACTATAGCTATTATTATTATCCTTATTACTATTATTATCGCTATGACTGTTATTATTATCCTTATTCTACTATTAGTATCCCTATTACTCTTGTCTCTATCCTTATAACTATTATTAATATGCTTATTACTATTATTATTATCGCTATAACTATTATTATTATCCTTACTACTATTATTATTATCGCTATGACTGTTATTGTTATCCTTATTCTCGTATTACTATCCCTATTACTCTTGTCTTTATCCTTATAACTATTATTATTATCCTCATTACTATTATTATTATCGCTATCCCTGTTATTATTATCCTTATTCTATTATTACTAACCCTATTACTCTTGTCTCTATCCTTATAACTATTATTATTATGCTTATTACTATTATTATTATCGCTATAACTATTATTATTATCCTTATTACTATTATTATTATCGGTATGACTGTTATTATTATAGTTATTCTATTATTACTCTCCCTATTACTCTTGTCTTTATCCTTATAACTATTATTATTTCCCTTATTACTATTATTATTATCATTATAACTGTTATTATTATCCTTATTACTAGTATTATTATCTCTAAAACTATTATTGTTATCCTCATTACTATTATTATTATCGCTATGACTGTTATTATTATCCTTATTCTATTACTACTATCCCTATGACTCTTGTCTTTATCCTTATAACTATTATTATTATCCTTATTACTATTATTATTATCGCTATAACTATTATTATTATCGCTATGTCTGTTATTATTATCCTTATTCTATTATTACTCTCCCTATTACTCTTGTCTTTATCCTTATAACTATTATTATTATCCTTATTACTATTATTATTATCGCTATAACTATTATTATTATCGCTATGACTGTTATTATTATCCTTATTCTATTATTACTATCCCTATTACTCTTGTCTTTATCCTTATAACTATTATTATTTCCCTTATTGCTATTATTATTATCGCTATGGCTGTTATTATTATCCTTATTCTATTTTTACGATCCCTATTACTCTTGTCTTTATCCTTATAACTATTATTATTATCGCTATGACTGTTATTATTATCCTTATTCTATTATTACGATCCCTATTACTCTTGTCTTTATCCTTATAACTATTATTATTTCCCTTATTACTATTATTATTATCGCTATAACTGTTATTATTATCCTTATTCTACTATTACTATCCCTATTACTCATGTCTCTATCCTTATAACTATTATTATTTCCCAGATTACTATTATTATTATCGCTATAACTGTTATTATTATCCTTATTCTACTATTACTATCCCTATTACTCTTGTCTCTATCCTTATAACTAATATTATTATGCTTATTACTATTATTATTATCGCTACAACTATTATTATTATTCTTACTACTATTATTATTATCGCTATGAGTGTTAATATTATCCTTATTCTATTATTACTATCCCTATTACTCTTGTCTTTATCCTTATAACTATTATTATTTCCCTGATTACTATTATTATTATCGCTATAACTGTTATTATTATCCTTATTACTAGTATTATTAGCACTATAACTATTATTATTATCCTTATTACTATTATTATTATCGCTATAACTATTATTATTATCCGTATCACTATTATTACTAGCACTATAACTATTATGTTTATCCTTATTACTATTATTATTATTGCTATAACTGTTATTATTATCCTTATTACTATTATTATTAGCACTATAGCTATTATTATTATCCTTATTACTATTATTATCGCTATGACTGTTATTATTATCCTTATTCTATTATTACTATCCCTATTACTCTTGTCTTTATCCTTATAACTATTATTATTTCCCAGATTACTATTATTATTATCGCTATAACTGTTATTATTATCCTTATTACTATTATTATTCGCACTATAACTATTATTATTATCCTTATTACTATTATTATTATCGCTATAACTATTATTATTATCTTTATCACTATTATTACTAGCACTATAACTATTATGTTTATCCTTATTACTATTATTATTATTGCTATAACTGTTATGATTATCCTTAATACTATTATTATTAGCACTATAGCTATTATTATTATCCTTATTACTATTATTATCGCTATGACTGTTATTATTATCCTTATTCTACTATTAGTATCCCTATTACTCTTGTCTCTATCCTTATGACTATTATTAATATGCTTGTTACTATTATTATTATCGCTATAACTATTATTATTATCCTTACTACTATTATTATTATCGCTATGACTGTTATTGTTATCCTTATTCTCGTATTACTATCCCTATTACTCTTGTCTTTATCCTTATAACTATTATGTTTATCCTCATTACTATTATTATTATCGCTATCCCTGTTATTATTATCCTTATTCTATTATTACTAACCCTATTACTCTTGTCTCTATCCTTATAACTATTATTATTATGCTTATTACTATTATTATTATCGCTATAACTATTATTATTATCCTTATTACTATTATTATTATCGGTATGACTGTTATTATTATACTTATTCTATTATTTCTATCCCTATTACTCTTGTCTTTATCCTTATAACTATTATTATTATCCTTATTACTATTATTATTATCGCTATAAATATTATTATTATCGCTATGACTGTTATTATTATCCTTATTCTATTATTACTATCCCTATTACTCTTGTCTCTATCCTTATAACTATTATTATTATGCTTATTACTATTATTATTATCCTTACTACTATTATTATTATCGCTATGACTGTTATTATTATCCTTATTCTATTATTACTATCCCTATTACTCCTGTCTCTATCCTTATAACTATTATTATTATGCTTATTACTATTATTATTATCGCTATAACTATTATTATTATCCTTACTACTATTATTATTATCGCTATGACTGTTATTATTATCCTTATTCTATTATTATTTCCCTTATTACTATTATTATTATCGCTATAACTATTATTGTTATCCTCATTACTATTATTATTATCGCTATCCCTGTTATTATTATCCTTATTCTATTATTACTATTGCTATTACTCTTGTCTCTATCCTTATAACTGTTATTATTATCGGTATGACTGTTATTATTATACTTATTCTATTATTACTATCCCTATTAGTCTTCTCTTTATCCTTATAACTATTATTATTATCCTTATTCTATTATTATTTCCCTTATTACTATTATTATTATCGCTATAACTATTATTATTATCCTTATTCTACTATTACTATCCCTATTACTCATGTCTCTATCCTTATAACTATTATTATTTCCCAGATTACTATTATTATTATCGCTATAACTGTTATTATTATCCTTATTCTACTATTACTATCCCTATTACTCTTGTCTCTATCCTTATAACTAATATTATTATGCTTATTACTATTATTATTATCGCTACAACTATTATTATTATTCTTACTACTATTATTATTATCGCTATGAGTGTTAATATTATCCTTATTCTATTATTACTATCCCTATTACTCTTGTCTTTATCCTTATAACTATTATTATTTCCCTGATTACTATTATTATTATCGCTATAACTGTTATTATTATCCTTATTACTAGTATTATTAGCACTATAACTATTATTATTATCCTTATTACTATTATTATTATCGCTATAACTATTATTATTATCCGTATCACTATTATTACTAGCACTATAACTATTATGTTTATCCTTATTACTATTATTATTATTGCTATAACTGTTATTATTATCCTTATTACTATTATTATTAGCACTATAGCTATTATTATTATCCTTATTCTATTATTACTATCCCTATTACTCTTGTCTTTATCCTTATAACTATTATTATTTCCCAGATTACTATTATTATTATCGCTATAACTGTTATTATTATCCTTATTACTATTATTATTCGCACTATAACTATTATTATTATCCTTATTACTATTATTATTAGCACTATAGCTATTATTATTATCCTTATTACTATTATTATCGCTATGACTGTTATTATTATCCTTATTCTACTATTAGTATCCCTATTACTCTTGTCTCTATCCTTATAACTATTATTAATATGCTTATTACTATTATTATTATCGCTATAACTATTATTATTATCCTTACTACTATTATTATTATCGCTATGACTGTTATTGTTATCCTTATTCTCGTATTACTATCCCTATTACTCTTGTCTTTATCCTTATAACTATTATGTTTATCCTCATTACTATTATTATTATCGCTATCCCTGTTATTATTATCCTTATTCTATTATTACTAACCCTATTACTCTTGTCTCTATCCTTATAACTATTATTATTATGCTTATTACTATTATTATTATCGCTATAACTATTATTATTATCCTTATTACTATTATTATTATCGGTATGACTGTTATTATTATACTTATTCTATTATTTCTATCCCTATTACTCTTGTCTTTATCCTTATAACTATTATTATTATCCTTATTACTATTATTATTATCGCTATAAATATTATTATTATCGCTATGACTGTTATTATTATCCTTATTCTATTATTACTATCCCTATTACTCTTGTCTCTATCCTTATAACTATTATTATTATGCTTATTACTATTATTATTATCCTTACTACTATTATTATTATGGCTATGACTGTTATTATTATCCTTATTCTATTATTACTATCCCTATTACTCCTGTCTCTATCCTTATAACTATTATTATTATGCTTATTACTATTATTATTATCGCTATAACTATTATTATTATCCTTACTACTATTATTATTATCGCTATGACTGTTATTATTATCCTTATTCTATTATTACTATCCCTATTACTCTTGTCTCTATCCTTATAACTATTATTATTATGCTTATTACTATTATTATTATCGCTATAACTATTATTATTATCCTTACTACTATTATTATTATCGCTATGACTGTTATTATTATCCTTATTCTATTATTACTATCCCTATTACTCTTCTCTTTATCCTTATAACTATTAGTATTACCCTTATTACTATTATTATTATCGCTATAACTATTATCATTAACCTTATTACTATTATTACTAGCACTATAACTATTATTATTATCCTTATTACTATTATCATTATCGCTATGACTGTTATTATTATCCTTATTCTATTATTACTATCCCTATTACTCTTGTCTCTATCCTTATAACTATTATTATTATGCTTATTACTATTATTATTATCCTTACTACTATTATTATTATCGCTATGCCTGTTATTATTATCCTTATTCTATTATTACTATCCCTATTACTCCTGTCTCTATCCTTATAACTATTATTATTATGCGTATTACTATTATTATTATCGCTATAACTATTATTATTATCCTTACTACTATTATTATTATCGCTATGACTGTTATTATTATCCTTATTCTATTATTTCTATCCCTATTACTCTTGTCTTTATCCTTATAACCATTATTATTATCCTTATTACTATTATTATCGCTTTGACTGTTATTATTACCCTTATTCTACTATTACTATCCCTATTACTCTTGTCTCTATCCTTACAACTATTATTATTATGCTGATTACTATTATTATTATCGCTATACCTATTATTATTATCCTTACTACTATTATTATTATCGCTATGACTGTTATTATTACACTTATTCTACTATTACTATCCCTATTACTCTTCTCTTTATCCTTATAACTATTATTATTATCCTTATTTCTATTATTATTATCGCTATGACTATTATTATTATCGCTATGACTGTTATTATTATCCTTATTCTATTATTATTTCCCTTATTACTATTATTATTATCGCTATAACTATTATTTATATCCTTATTACTATTATTATCGCTATGACTGTTATTATTATCCTTATTCTATTATTACTATCCCTATTACTCCTGTCTCTATCCTTATAACTATTATTATTATGCGTATTACTATTATTATTATCGCTATAACTATTATTATTATCCTTACTACTATTATTATTATTGCTATGACTGTTATTATTATCCTTACTCTACTATTACTATCCCTATTACTCTTGTCTCTATCCTTATAACTATTATTATTATGCTTATTACTATTATTATTATCGCTATAACTATTATTATTATCCTTACTACTATTATTATTATCGCTATGACTGTTATTATTATCCTTATTCTATTATTACTATCCCTATTACTCTTCTCTTTATCCTTATAACTATTAGTATTACCCTTATTACTATTATTATTATCGCTATAACTATTATCATTAACCTTATTACTATTATTACTAGCACTATAACTATTATTATTATCCTTATTACTATTATCATTATCGCTATGACTGTTATTATTATCCTTATTCTATTATTACTATCCCTATTACTCTTGTCTCTATCCTTATAACTATTATTATTATGCTTATTACTATTATTATTATCCTTACTACTATTATTATTATCGCTATGACTGTTATTATTATCCTTATTCTATTATTACTATCCCTATTACTCCTGTCTCTATCCTTATAACTATTATTATTATGCGTATTACTATTATTATTATCGCTATAACTATTATTATTATCCTTACTACTATTATTATTATCGCTATGACTGTTATTATTATCCTTATTCTATTATTTCTATCCCTATTACTCTTGTCTTTATCCTTATAACCATTATTATTATCCTTATTACTATTATTATCGCTTTGACTGTTATTATTACCCTTATTCTACTATTACTATCCCTATTACTCTTGTCTCTATCCTTACAACTATTATTATTATGCTGATTACTATTATTATTATCGCTATACCTATTATTATTATCCTTACTACTATTATTATTATCGCTATGACTGTTATTATTACACTTATTCTACTATTACTATCCCTATTACTCTTCTCTTTATCCTTATAACTATTATTATTATCCTTATTTCTATTATTATTATCGCTATGACTATTATTATTATCGCTATGACTGTTATTATTATCCTTATTCTATTATTATTTCCCTTATTACTATTATTATTATCGCTATAACTATTATTTATATCCTTATTACTATTATTATCGCTATGACTGTTATTATTATCCTTATTCTATTATTACTATCCCTATTACTCCTGTCTCTATCCTTATAACTATTATTATTATGCGTATTACTATTATTATTATCGCTATAACTATTATTATTATCCTTACTACTATTATTATTATTGCTATGACTGTTATTATTATCCTTACTCTACTATTACTATCCCTATTACTCTTGTCTCTATCCTTATAACTATTATTATTATGCTTATTACTATTATTATTATCCTTACTACTATTATTATTATTATCGCTATGACTGTTATTATTATCCTTATTCTATTATTACTATCCCTATTACTCTTGTCTTTATCCTTATAACTATTATTATTTCCCTTATTACTATTATTATTATCATTATAACTGTTATTATTATCCTTATTACTAGTATTACTATCTCTATAACTATTATTGTTATCCTTATTACTATTATTATTATCGCTATGACTGTTATTATTATACTTATTCTATTATTACTATCCCTATTATTCTTGTCTTTATCCTGATAATTATTATTATTTCCCATATTACAATTATTATTATCGCTATAACTATTGTTATTATCCTTATTAATATTATTATTATGGCTATGACTGTTATTATTATACTTATTCTATTATTACTCTCCCTATTACTCTTGTCTCTATCCTTATAACTATTATTATTATGCTTATTACTATTATTATTAGCACTATAACTATTAATATTATGCTTGTTACTATTATTATTATCGCTATAACTATTATTATTATCCTTACTACTATTATTATCATCGCTATGACTGTTATTATTATCCTTATTGTATTATTAATATCCCTATTACTCTTGTCTTTATCCTTACAACTATTATTATTATGCTTATAACTATTATTATTATCGCTATAACTGTTATTATTATCCTTACTACTATTATTATTATCGCTATGACTGTTATTATTATCCTTACTCTACTATTACTATCCCTATTACTCTTGTCTTTATCCTTATAACTATTATGATTATCCTTATTACTATTATTATTATCGCTATAACTATTATTATTATCGCTATGACTGTTATTATTATACTTATTCTATTATTACTATCCCTATTACTCTTGCCTATATCCTTATAACTATTATTGTTATGCTTATTACTATTATTATTAGCAATAAAACTATTATTATTATCCTTATTACTATTATTATTATCGCTATGACTGTTATTATTATACTTATTCTATTATTACTATCCCTAATAGTCCTGTCTTTATCCTTATAACTATGATTATCACTATAACTATTATTATTATCGCTATGACTGTTATTATTATCCTTATTGTATTATTAACATCCCTATTACTCGTGTCTTTATCCTTACAACTATTATTATTATGCTTATTACTATTATTATTAGCACTAAAACTATTATTATTAACCTTACTACTATTATTATTATCGCTATGACTGTTATTATTATCCTTATTCTATTATTACTATCCCTATTACTCTTCTGTTTATCCTTATAACTATTATTATTATCCTTATAACTATTATTATTATCCTTATTACTATTATTATTATCTCTATAACTGCTCTTATTATCATTCCTACTGTTACTATTATTCTTATTACTATTATTATTATCCCTATTACACTTGTCTTTATCCTTATTACTATTATTATTATCGCTATAACTATTATTATTATCCTTGATGCTATTATTATTATCGCTACAACTGTTATTATTATTCTTATTACTATTACTATTATCCCTATTCCTCTTGTCTTCATGCTTATAACTATTATTATTATCCTTATTATTATTATTATTATCGCAATAACTATTATTATTATCCTTACTACTATCATTATCATCGCTATGACTGTTATTATTATCCTTATTCTATTATTACTATCCCTATTACTCTTGTCTTTATCCTTATAACTATTATTATTATCCTTATTACTATTATTATTATCGCTATAACTATTATTATTATCGCTATGACTGTTATTATTATACTTATTCTATTATTAGTATCCCTATTACTCTTGCCTTTATCCTTATAACTATTATTGTTATGCTTATTACTATTATTATTAGCACTAAAACTATTATTATTAGCACTAAAACTATTATTATTATCCTTATTACTATTATTATTATCGCTATGACTGTTATTATTATATTTATTCTATTATTACTATCCCTATAACTCTTGTCTCTATCCTTATAACTATTATTGTTATGCTTATTACTATTATTATTACCACTATAACTATTATTATTATCCTTATTACTATTATTATTATCGCTATGACTGTTATTATTATACTTATTCTATTATTACTATCCCTATTAGTCTTGTCTTTATCCTTATAACTATGATTATCACTATAACTATTATTATTATCGCTATGACTGTTATTATTATCCTTATTGTATTATTAATATCCCTATTACTCTTGTCTTTATCCTTACTACTATTATTATTATCGCTATGACTGTTATTATTATCCTTATTCTATTATTACTATCCCTATTACTCTTGTCTTTATCCTTATAACTATTATTGTTATGCTTATTACTATTATTATTAGCACTAAGACTATTATTATTAACCTTACTACTATTATTATTATCGCTATGACTGTTATTATTATCCTTATTCTATTATTACTATCCCTATTACTCTTCTCTTTATCCTTATAACTATTATTATTATCCTTATTACTATTATTATTATCGCTATGACTGTTATTAAAATGCTTATTCTATTGTTACTATCCCTATTACTCTTGTCTTTATCCTTATAACTATTATTATTATCCTTATTACTATTATTATTATCTCTATAACTGCTCTTATTATCATTCCTACTGTTAATATTATTGTTATTACTATTATTATTATCCCTATTACACTTGTCTTTATCCTTATTACTATTATTATTATCGCTATAACTATTATTATTATCCTTGATACTATTATTATTATCGCTACAACTGTTATTATTATTCTTATTACTATTACTATTATCCCTATTCCTCTTGTCTTTATGCTTATAACTATTATTATTATCCTTATTATTATTATTATTATTATCGCAGTAACTATTATTATTATCCTTACTACTATTATTATCATCGCTATGACTGTTATTATTATCCTTATTCTATTATTACTATCCCTATTACTCTTGTCTTTATCCTTATAACTATTATTATTTCCCTTATTACTATTATTATTATCATTATGACTGTTATTATTATCCTTATTCTACTATTACTATCCCTATTACTCTTGTCTCTATCCTTATAACTAATATTATTATGCTTATTACTATTATTATTATCATTATAACTGTTATTATTATCCTTATTCTATTATTACTATCCCTATTACTCTTGTCTTTATCCATATAACTATTATTATTATCCTTATTACTATTATTATTATCATTATAACTGTTATTATTATCCTTATTACTAGTATTATTATCTCTATAACTATTATTGTTATCCTCATTACTATTATTATTATCGCTATGACTGTTATTATTATCCTTATTGTATTATTAATATCCCTATTACTCTTGTCTTTATCCTTACAACTATTATTATTATGCTTATTACTATTATTATTATCGCTATAACTATTGTTATTATCCTTATTAATATTATTATTATGGCTATGACTGTTATTATTATACTTATTCTATTATTACTCTCCCTATTACTCTTGTCTCTATCCTTATAACTATTATTATTATGCTTATTACTATTATTATTAGCACTATAACTATTAATATTATGCTTGTTACTATTATTATTATCGCTATAACTATTATTATTATCCTTACTACTATTATTATCATCGCTATGACTGTTATTATTATCCTTATTGTATTATTAATATCCCTATTACTCTTGTCTTTATCCTTACAACTATTATTATTATGCTTATAACTATTATTATTATCGCTATAACTGTTATTATTATCCTTACTACTATTATTATTATCGCTATGACTGTTATTATTATCCTTATTCTATTATTACTATCCCTATTACTCTTCTCTTTATCCTTATAACTATTATTATTATCCTTATAACTATTATTATTATCCTTATTACTATTATTATTATCGCTATGACTGTTATTATTATACTTATTCTATTATTACTATCCCTATTACTCTTGTCTTTATCCTTATAACTATTATTATTTCCCTTATTACTATTATTATTATCATTATAACTGTTATTATTATCCTTATTACTAGTATTATTATCTCTATAACTATTATTGTTATCCTCATTACTATTATTATTATCGCTATAACTATTATTATTATCCCTATCACTATTATTACTAGCACCATAACTATTATGTTTATCCTTATTACTATTATTATTATTGCTATAACTGTTATTATTATCCTTATTACTATTATTATTAGCACTATAGCTATTATTATTATCCTTATTACTATTATTATCGCTATGACTGTTATTATTATCCTTACTCTACTATTACTATCCCTATTACTCTTGTCTTTATCCTTATAACTATTATGATTATCCTTATTACTATTATTATTATCGCTATAACTATTATTATTATCGCTATGACTGTTATTATTATACTTATTCTATTATTACTATCCCTATTACTCTTGCCTATATCCTTATAACTATTATTGTTATGCTTATTACTATTATTATTAGCAATAAAACTATTATTATTATCCTTATTACTATTATTATTATCGCTATGACTGTTATTATTATACTTATTCTATTATTACTATCCCTAATAGTCCTGTCTTTATCCTTATAACTATGATTATCACTATAACTATTATTATTATCGCTATGACTGTTATTATTATCCTTATTGTATTATTAATATCCCTATTACTCGTGTCTTTATCCTTACAACTATTATTATTATGCTTATTACTATTATTATTAGCACTAAAACTATTATTATTAACCTTACTACTATTATTATTATCGCTATGACTGTTATTATTATCCTTATTCTATTATTACTATCCCTATTACTCTTCTGTTTATCCTTATAACTATTATTATTATCCTTATAACTATTATTATTATCCTTATTACTATTATTATTATCTCTATAACTGCTCTTATTATCATTCCTACTGTTACTATTATTCTTATTACTATTATTATTATCCCTATTACACTTGTCTTTATCCTTATTACTATTATTATTATCGCTATAACTATTATTATTATCCTTGATACTATTATTATTATCGCTACAACTGTTATTATTATTCTTATTACTATTACTATTATCCCTATTCCTCTTGTCTTTATGCTTATAACTATTATTATTATCCTTATTATTATTATTATTATCGCAATAACTATTATTATTATCCTTACTACTATCATTATCATCGCTATGACTGTTATTATTATCCTTATTCTATTATTACTATCCCTATTACTCTTGTCTTTATCCTTATAACTATTATTATTATCCTTATTACTATTATTATTATCGCTATAACTATTATTATTATCGCTATGACTGTTATTATTATACTTATTCTATTATTACTATCCCTATTACTCTTGCCTTTATCCTTATAACTATTATTGTTATGCTTATTACTATTATTATTAGCACTAAAACTATTATTATTAGCACTAAAACTATTATTATTATCCTTATTACTATTATTATTATCGCTATGACTGTTATTATTATATTTATTCTATTATTACTATCCCTATAACTCTTGTCTCTATCCTTATAACTATTATTGTTATGCTTATTACTATTATTATTACCACTATAACTATTATTATTATCCTTATTACTATTATTATTATCGCTATGACTGTTATTATTATACTTATTCTATTATTACTATCCCTATTAGTCTTGTCTTTATCCTTATAACTATGATTATCACTATAACTATTATTATTATCGCTATGACTGTTATTATTATCCTTATTGTATTATTAATATCCCTATTACTCTTGTCTTTATCCTTACTACTATTATTATTATCGCTATGACTGTTATTATTATCCTTATTCTATTATTACTATCCCTATTACTCTTGTCTTTATCCTTATAACTATTATTGTTATGCTTATTACTATTATTATTAGCACTAAGACTATTATTATTAACCTTACTACTATTATTATTATCGCTATGACTGTTATTATTATCCTTATTCTATTATTACTATCCCTATTACTCTTCTCTTTATCCTTATAACTATTATTATTATCCTTATTACTATTATTATTATCGCTATGACTGTTATTAAAATGCTTATTCTATTGTTACTATCCCTATTACTCTTGTCTTTATCCTTATAACTATTATTATTATCCTTATTACTATTATTATTATCTCTATAACTGCTCTTATTATCATTCCTACTGTTAATATTATTGTTATTACTATTATTATTATCCCTTTTACACTTGTCTTTATCCTTATTACTATTATTATTATCGCTATAACTATTATTATTATCCTTGATACTATTATTATTATCGCTACAACTGTTATTATTATTCTTATTACTATTACTATTATCCCTATTCCTCTTGTCTTTATGCTTATAACTATTATTATTATCCTTATTATTATTATTATTATTATCGCAGTAACTATTATTATTATCCTTACTACTATTATTATCATCGCTATGACTGTTATTATTATCCTTATTCTATTATTACTATCCCTATTACTCTTGTCTTTATCCTTATAACTATTATTATTTCCCTTATTACTATTATTATTATCATTATGACTGTTATTATTATCCTTATTCTACTATTACTATCCCTATTACTCTTGTCTCTATCCTTATAACTAATATTATTATGCTTATTACTATTATTATTATCATTATAACTGTTATTATTATCCTTATTCTATTATTACTATCCCTATTACTCTTGTCTTTATCCATATAACTATTATTATTATCCTTATTACTATTATTATTATCATTATAACTGTTATTATTATCCTTATTACTAGTATTATTATCTCTATAACTATTATTGTTATCCTCATTACTATTATTATTATCGCTATGACTGTTATTATTATCCTTATTGTATTATTAATATCCCTATTACTCTTGTCTTTATCCTTACAACTATTATTATTATGCTTATTACTATTATTATTATCGCTATAACTGTTATTATTATCCTTACTACTATTATTATTATCGCTATGACTGTTATTATTATACTTATTCTATTATTACTATCCCTATTACTCTTGTCTTTATCCTTATAACTATTATTATTTCCCTGATTACTATTATTATTATCGCTATAACTGTTATTATTATCCTTATTACTAGTATTATTAGCACTATAACTATTATTATTATCCTTATTACTATTATTATTATCGCTATAACTATTATTATTATCCGTATCACTATTGTTACTAGCACTATAACTATTATGTTTATCCTTATTACTATTATTATTATTGCTATAACTGTTATTATTATCCTTATTACTATTATTATTAGCACTATAGCTATTATTATTATCGTTATTACTATTATTATCGCTATGACTGTTATTATTATCCTTCTTCTATTATTACTATCCCTATTACTCTTGTCTTTATCCTTATAACTATTATTATTTCCCAGATTACTATTATTATTATCGCTATAACTGCTATTATTATCCTTATTACTATTATTATTCGCACTATAACTATTATTATTATCCTTATTACTATTATTATTATCGCTATAACTATTATTATTATCCTTATCACTATTATTACTAGCACTATAACTATTATGTTTATCCTTATTACTATTATTATTATTGCTATAACTGTTATTATTATCCTTAATACTATTATTATTAGCACTATAGCTATTATTATTATCCTTATTACTATTATTATCGCTATGACTGTTATTATTATCCTTATTCTACTATTAGTATCCCTATTACTCTTGTCTCTATCCTTATAACTATTATTAATATGCTTATTACTATTATTATTATCGCTATAACTATTATTATTATCCTTACTACTATTATTATTATCGCTATGACTGTTATTGTTATCCTTATTCTCGTATTACTATCCCTATTACTCTTGTCTTTATCCTTATAACTATTATTATTATCCTCATTACTATTATTATTATCGCTATCCCTGTTATTATTATCCTTATTCTATTATTACTAACCCTATTACTCTTGTCTCTATCCTTATAACTATTATTATTATGCTTATTACTATTATTATTATCGCTATAACTATTATTATTATCCTTATTACTATTATTATTATCGGTATGACTGTTATTATTATAGTTATTCTATTATTACTCTCCCTATTACTCTTGTCTTTATCCTTATAACTATTATTATTTCCATGATTACTATTATTATTTTCGCTATAACTATTATTATTTTCGCTATAACTATTATTATTATCCTTATTACTATTCTTATTATCGCTATAACTGTTATTATTATCCTTATTACTAGTATTATTCGCACTATTACTATTATTATTATCCTTATTACTATTATTATTATCGCTATAACTATTATCACTATCGCTATGACTGTTATTATTATCCTTATTCTATTATTTCTATCCCTATTACTCTTGTCTTTATCCTTATAACTATTATTATTTCCCTTATTACTATTATTATTATCATTATAACTGTTATTATTATCCTTATTACTAGTATTATTATCTCTAAAACTATTATTGTTATCCTCATTACTATTATTATTATCGCTATGACTGTTATTATTATCCTTATTCTATTACTACTATCCCTATGACTCTTGTCTTTATCCTTATAACTATTATTATTATCCTTATTACTATTATTATTATCGCTATAACTATTATTATTATCGCTATGTCTGTTATTATTATCCTTATTCTATTATTACTATCCCTATTACTCTTGTCTTTATCCTTATAACTATTATTATTATCCTTATTACTATTATTATTATCGCTATAACTATTATTATTATCGCTATGACTGTTATTATTATCCTTATTCTATTATTACTATCCCTATTACTCTTGTCTTTATCCTTATAACTATTATTATTTCCCTTATTGCTATTATTATTATCGCTATGGCTGTTATTATTATCCTTATTCTATTTTTACGATCCCTATTACTCTTGTCTTTATCATTATAACTATTATTATTATCGCTATGACTGTTATTATTATCCTTATTCTATTATTACGATCCCTATTACTCTTGTCTTTATCCTTATAACTATTATTATTTCCCTTATTACTATTATTATTATCGCTATAACTGTTATTATTATCCTTATTCTACTATTACTATCCCTATTACTCATGTCTCTATCCTTATAACTATTATTATTTCCCAGATTACTATTATTATTATCGCTATAACTGTTATTATTATCCTTATTCTACTATTACTATCCCTATTACTCTTGTCTCTATCCTTATAACTAATATTATTATGCTTATTACTAATATTATTATCGCTACAACTATTATTATTATTCTTACTACTATTATTATTATCGCTATGAGTGTTAATATTATCCTTATTCTATTATTACTATCCCTATTACTCTTGTCTTTATCCTTATAACTATTATTATTTCCCTGATTACTATTATTATTATCGCTATAACTGTTATTATTATCCTTATTACTAGTATTATTAGCACTATAACTATTATTATTATCCTTATTACTATTATTATTATCGCTATAACTATTATTATTATCCGTATCACTATTATTACTAGCACTATAACTATTATGTTTATCCTTATTACTATTATTATTATTGCTATAACTGTTATTATTATCCTTATTACTATTATTATTAGCACTATAGCTATTATTATTATCCTTATTACTATTATTATCGCTATGACTGTTATTATTATCCTTATTCTATTATTACTATCCCTATTACTCTTGTCTTTATCCTTATAACTATTATTATTTCCCAGATTACTATTATTATTATCGCTATAACTATTATCATTAACCTTATTACTATTATTACTAGCACTATAACTATTATTATTATCCTTATTACTATTATCATTATCGCTATGACTGTTATTATTATCCTTATTCTATTATTACTATCCCTATTACTCTTGTCTCTATCCTTATAACTATTATTATTATGCTTATTACTATTATTATTATCCTTACTACTATTATTATTATCTCTATGACTGTTATTATTATCCTTATTCTATTATTACTATCCCTATTACTCCTGTCTCTATCCTTATAACTATTATTATTATGCGTATTACTATTATTATTATCGCTATAACTATTATTATTATCCTTACTACTATTATTATTATCGCTATGACTGTTATTATTATCCTTATTCTATTATTTCTATCCCTATTACTCTTGTCTTTATCCTTATAACCATTATTATTATCCTTATTACTATTATTATCGCTTTGACTGTTATTATTACCCTTATTCTACTATTACTATCCCTATTACTCTTGTCTCTATCCTTACAACTATTATTATTATGCTGATTACTATTATTATTATCGCTATACCTATTATTATTATCCTTACTACTATTATTATTATCGCTATGACTGTTATTATTACACTTATTCTACTATTACTATCCCTATTACTCTTCTCTTTATCCTTATAACTATTATTATTATCCTTATTTCTATTATTATTATCGCTATGACTATTATTATTATCGCTATGACTGTTATTATTATCCTTATTCTATTATTATTTCCCTTATTACTATTATTATTATCGCTATAACTATTATTTATATCCTTATTACTATTATTATCGCTATGACTGTTATTATTATCCTTATTCTATTATTACTATCCCTATTACTCCTGTCTCTATCCTTATAACTATTATTATTATGCGTATTACTATTATTATTATCGCTATAACAATTATTATTATCCTTACTACTTTTATTATTATCGCTATGACTGTTATTATTATCCTTATTCTATTATTTCTATCCCTATTACTCTTGTCTTTATCCTTATAACCATTATTATTATCCTTACTACTATTATTATTATCGCTGTGACTGTTATTATTATCCTTATTCTATTATTACTATCCCTATTACTCTTGTCTTTATCCTTATAACTATTATTATTTAGCTTATTGCTATTATTATTATCGCTATAACTATTATTATTATCCTTATTACTATTGTTACTAGCACTATAACTATTATTATTATCCTTATTACTGTTATTATTATCGCTATGACTGTTATTATTATACTTATTCTATTATTACTATCCCTCTTAGTCTGGTCTTTATCCTTATAACTATGATTATCGCAATAACTATTATTATTATCGCTATGACTGTTATTATTACCGTTATTCTACTATTACTATACCTTTTACTCTTGTCTTTATCCTTATAACTATTATTATTATCCTTATTACTATTATTATTATCGCTATAACTATTATTATTATCCTTATTCTATTATTATTTCCCTTATTACCAGTATTATTATCTCTATAACTATTATTGTTATCCTCATTACTATTATTATTATCGCTATGACTGTTATTATTATCCTTATTCTATTATTACTATCCCTATTACTCTTGTCTTTATCCTTATAACTATTATTATTATCCTTATTACTATTATTATTATCGCTATAACTATTATTATTACCGCTATGACTGTTATTATTATCCTTATTCTATTATTACTATCCCTATTACTCTTGTCTTTATCCTTATAACTATTATTATTTCCCTTATTACTATTATTATTATCATTATAACTATTATTATTATCGCTATGACTGTTATTATTATCCTTATTGTATTATTACTATACCTATTACTCTTGTCTTTATCCTTATAACTATTATTATTTCCCTTATTGCTATTATTATTATCGCTATAAGTATTATTATTATCCTTATTACTGTTATTATTAATGCTATGACTGTTAATATTATACTTATTCTATTATTACTATCCCTATTACTCTTGTCTCTATCCTTATAACTATTATTATTATCCTTATTACTATTGTTACTAGCACTATAACTATTATTATTATCCTTATTACTGTTATTATTATCGCTATGACTGTTATTATTATACTTATTCTATTATTACTATCCCTCTTAGTCTGGTCTTTATCCTTATAACTATGATTATCGCAATAACTATTATTATTATCGCTATGACTGTTATTATTACCGTTATTCTACTATTACTATACCTTTTACTCTTGTCTTTATCCTTATAACTATTATTATTATCCTTATTACTATTATTATTATCGCTATAACTATTATTATTATCCTTATTCTATTATTATTTCCCTTATTACCAGTATTATTATCTCTATAACTATTATTGTTATCCTCATTACTATTATTATTATCGCTATGACTGTTATTATTATCCTTATTCTATTATTACTATCCCTATTACTCTTGTCTTTATCCTTATAACTATTATTATTATCCTTATTACTATTATTATTATCGCTATAACTATTATTATTACCGCTATGACTGTTATTATTATCCTTATTCTATTATTACTATCCCTATTACTCTTGTCTTTATCCTTATAACTATTATTATTTCCCTTATTACTATTATTATTATCATTATAACTATTATTATTATCGCTATGACTGTTATTATTATCCTTATTGTATTATTACTATACCTATTACTCTTGTCTTTATCCTTATAACTATTATTATTTCCCTTATTGCTATTATTATTATCGCTATAAGTATTATTATTATCCTTATTACTGTTATTATTAATGCTATGACTGTTAATATTATACTTATTCTATTATTACTATCCCTATTACTCTTGTCTCTATCCTTATAACTATTATTATTATGCTTATTACTATTATTATTTGCACTATAACTATTATTATTATCCTTATTACTATTATTATAATCGCTATAACTATTATTATTACCGCTATGACTGTTATTATTATCCTTATTCTATTATTATTTCCCTTATTACCAGTATTATTATCTCTATAACTATTATTGTTATCCTCATTACTATTATTATTATCGCTATGACTGTTATTATTATCCTTATTCTATTATTACTATCCCTATTACTCTTGTCTTTATCCTTATAACTATTATTATTATCCTTATTACTGTTATTATTACCGCTATGACTGTTAATATTATACTTATTCTATTATTACTATCCCTATTACTCTTGTCTCTATCCTTATAACTATTATTATTATGCTGATTACTATTATTATTATCGCTATAACTATTATTATTATCCTTACTACTATTATTATTATCGCTATGACTGTTATTATTATCCTTATTCTATTATTACTATCCCTATTACTCCTGTCTCTATCCTTATAACTATTATTATTATGCTTATTACTATTATTATTATCGCTATAACTATTATTATTATCCTTACTACTATTATTATTATCGCTATGACTGTTATTATTATCCTTATTCTATTATTACTATCCCTATTACTCTTGCCTTTGTCCTTATAACTATTATTATTATCCTTATTACTATTATTATCGCTATGACTGTTATTATTACCCTTATTCTACTATTACTATCCCTATTACTCTTGTCTCTATCCTTACAACTATTATTATTATGCCGATTACTATTATTATTATCGCTATAACTATTATTATTATCCTTACTACTATTATTATTATCGCTATGACTGTTATTATTTACTTATTCTACTATTACTATCCCTATTACTCTTCTCTTTATCCTTATAACTATTATTATTATCCTTATTATATTATTGTTATAGCTATAACTATTATTATTATCGCTATGACTGTTATTATTACCCTTATTCTACTATTACTACACCTATTACTCTTGTCAATATCCTTATAACTATTATTATTTCCCTTATTGCTATTATTATTATCGCTATAACTATTATTATCATCCTTATTACTATTATTACTAGCACTATAACTATTATTATTATCCTTATTACTGTTATTATTACAGCTATAACTATTATAATTATCCTTATTACTATTATTACTAGCACTATAACTATTATTATTATCCTCATTACTATTATTATTATCGCTATGACTGTTATTATTATACTTATTCTATTATTACTATCCCTATTACTCTTGTCTTTATCCTTATAACTATTATTATTATCCTTATTACTGTTATTATTACCGCTATGACTGTTAATATTCTACTTATTCTATTATTACTATCCCTATTACTCTTGTCTCTATCCTTATAACTATTATTATTATGCTGATTACTATTATTATTATCGCTATAACTATTATTATTATCCTTACTACTATTATTATTATCGCTATGACTGTTATTATCATCCTTATTCTATTATTACTATCCCTATTACTCGTGTCTCTATCCTTATAACTATTATTATTATGCTTATTACTATTATTATTATCGCTATAACTATTATTATTATCCTTATTACTGTTATTATTACCGCTATGACTGTTAATATTATACTTATTCTATTATTACTATCCCTATTACTCTTGTCTCTATCCTTATAACTATTATTATTTCCCTTATTGCTATTATTATTATCGCTATAACTATTATTATTATCCTTATTACTATTATTACTAGCACTATTACTATTATTATTATCCTTATTACTGTTATTATTACCGCTATGACTGTTATTATTATACTTATTCTATTATTACTATCCATATTACTCTTGTCTCTATCCTTATAACTATTATTATTATGCTTATTACTATTATTGTTATCGCTATAACTATTATTATTATCCTTACTACTATTATTATCGCTATGACTGTTATTATTATCCTTATTCTATTATTACTATCCCTATTACTCTTGTCTTTATCCTTATAACTATTATTATTTCCCTTATTGCTATTATTATTATCGCTATAACTATTATTATTACCGCTATGACTGTTATTATTATCCTTATTACTATTATTATCGCTATGACTGTTATTATTATCCTTACTCTACGATTACTATCCCTATTACTCTTGTATCTATCCTTATAACTATTATTATTATGCTTATTACTATTATTATTATCCTTACTACTATTATTATTATCGCTATGACTGTTATTATTATCCTTATTCTATTATTACTATCCCTATTACTCTTCTCTTTATCCTTATAACTATTAGTATTACCCTTATTACTATTATTATTATCGCTATAACTATTATCATTAACCTTATTACTATTATTACTAGCACTATAACTATTATTATTATCCTTATTACTATTATCATTATCGCTATGACTGTTATTATTATCCTTATTCTATTATTACTATCCCTATTACTCCTGTCTCTATCCTTATAACTATTATTATTAGCACTATAACTATTATTATTATCCTTATTGCTATTATTATTATCGGTATGACTGTTATTATTATACTTATTCTATTATTTCTATCCCTATTACTCTTGTCTTTATCCTTATAACTATTATTATTATCCTTATTACTATTATTATTATCGCTATAAATATTATTATTATCGCTATGACTGTTATTATTATCCTTATTCTATTATTACTATCCCTATTACTCTTGTCTCTATCCTTATAACTATTAATATTATGCTTATTACTATTATTATTATCCTTACTACTATTATTATTATCGCTATGACTGTTATTATTATCCTTATTCTATTATTACTATCCCTATTACTCCTGTCTCTATCCTTATAACTATTATTATTATGCTTATTACTATTATTATTATCGCTATAACTATTATTATTATCCTTACTACTATTATTATTATCGCTATGACTGTTATTATTATCCTTATTCTATTATTACTATCCCTATTACTCTTGTCTTTATCCTTATAACTATTATTATTTCCCTTATTGCTATTATTATTATCGCTATGACTGTTATTATTATCCTTATTCTATTATTACGATCCCTATTACTCTTGTCTTTATCCTTATAACTATTATTATTTCCCTTATTACTATTATTATTATCATTATAACTGTTATTATTATCCTTATTACTAGTATTATTATCTATATAACTATTATTGTTATCCTCATTACTATTATTATTATCGCTATCCCTGTTATTATTATCCTTATTCTATTATTACTATCCCTATTACTCTTGTCTCTATCCTTATAACTGTTATTATTATCGGTATGACTGTTATTATTATACTTATTCTATTATTACTATCCCTATTAGTCTTCTCTTTATCCTTATAACTATTATTATTATCCTTATTCTATTATTATTTCCCTTATTACTATTATTATTATCGCTATAACTATTATTATTATCCTTATTCTACTATTACTATCCCTATTACTCATGTCTCTATCCTTATAACTAATATTATAATGCTCATTACTATTATTATTATCGCTATAACTATTATTATTATTCTTACTACTATTATTATTATCGCTATGTCTGTTATTATTATCCTTATTCTATTATTACTATACCTATTGCTCTTGTCTTTATCCTTATAACTATTATTATTATCCTTATTACTATTATTATTATCGCTATAACTATTATTATTACCGCTATGACTGTAATTATTATCCTTATTCTATTATTACTATCCCTATTACTCTTGTCTTTATCCTTATAACTATTATTATTATCCTTATTACTATTATTATTATCGCTATAACTATTATTATTACCGCTATGACTGTTAGTATTATCCTTATTCTATTATTACTATCCCTATTACTCTTGTCTTTATCCTTATAACTATTATTATTTCCCTTATTACTATTATTATTATCATTATAACTGTTATTATTATCCTTATTACTAGTATTATTATCTCTATAACTATTATTGTTATCCTCATTACTATTATTATTATCGCTATCCTTGTTATTATTATCCTTATTCTATTATTACTATCCCTATTACTCTTGTCTCTATTCTTATAACTATTATTATTATGCTTATTACTATTATTATCAGCACTATAACTATTATTATTATCCTTATTACTATTATTATCGCTATGACTGTTATTATTATCGTTACTCTACTATTACTATCCCTATTACTCTTGTCTCTATCCTTATAACTATTATTATTGTGCTTATTACTATTATTATTATCCTTACTACTATTATTATTATCGCTATGACTGTTATTATTATCCTTATTCTATTATTACTATCCCTATTACTCCTGTCTCTATCCTTATAACTATTATTATTATGCGTATTACTATTATTATTATCGCTATAACTATTATTATTATCCTTACTACTATTATTATTATCGCTATGACTGTTATTATTATCCTTATTCTATTATTTCTATCCCTATTACTCTTGTCTTTATCCTTATAACCATTATTATTATCCTTATTACTATTATTATCGCTATGACTGTTATTATTACCCTTATTCTACTATTACTATCCCTATTACTCTTGTCTCTATCCTTACAACTATTATTATTATGCTGATTACTATTATTATTATCGCTATACCTATTATTATTATCCTTAGTACTATTATTATTATCGCTATGACTGTTATTATTATACTTATTCTACTATTACTATCCCTATTACTCTTCTCTTTATCCTTATAACTATTATTATTATCCTTATTTCTATTATTATTATCGCTATGACTATTATTATTATCGCTATGACTGTTATTATCATCCTTATTCTATTATTATTTCCCTTATTACTATTATTATTATCGCTATAACTATTATTTATATCCTTATTACTATTATTATCGCTATGACTGTTATTATTATCCTTATTCTATTATTACTATCCCTATTACTCCTGTCTCTATCCTTATAACTATAATTATTATGCGTATTACTATTATTATTATCGCTATAACTATTATTATTATCCTTACTACTATTATTATTATCGCTATGACTGTTATTATTATCCTTATTCAATTATTTCTATCCCTATTACTCTTGTCTTTATCCTTATAACCATTATTATTATCCTTACTACTATTATTATTATCGCTGTGACTGTTATTATTATCCTTATTCTATTATTACTATCCCTATTACTCTTGTCTTTATCCTTATAACTATTATTATTTCCCTTATTGCTATTATTAGTATCGCTATAACTATTATTATTATCCTTATTACTATTGTTACTAGCACTATAACTATTATTATTATCCTTATTACTGTTATTATTATCGCTATGACTGTTATTATTATACTTATTCTATTATTACTATCCCTCTTAGTCTTGTCTTTATCCTTATAACTATGATTATCGCAATAACTATTATTATTATCGCTATGACTGTTATTATTACCGTTATTCTACTGTTACTATACCTATTACTCTTGTCTTTATCCTTATAACTATTATTATTATCCTTATTACTATTATTATTATCGCTATAACTATTATTATTATCCTTATTCTATTATTATTTCCCTTATTACCAGTATTATTATCTCTATAACTATTATTGTTATCCTCATTACTATTATTATTATCGCTATGACTGTTATTATTATCCTTATTCTATTATTACTATCCCTATTACTCTTGTCTTTGTCCTTATAACTATTATTATTATCCTTATTACTATTATTATTATCGCTATAACTATTATTATTACCGCTATGACTGTTATTATTATCCTTATTCTATTATTACTATCCCTATTACTCTTGTCTTTATCCTTATAACTATTATTATTATCCTTATTACTATTATTATCGCTATGACTGTTATTATTACACTTATTCTACTATTACTATCCCTATTACTCTTGTCTCTATCCTTACAACTATTATTATTATGCTGATTACTATTATTATTTGCACTATAACTATTATTATTATCCTTATTACTATTATTATTATCGCTATAACTATTATTATTACCGCTATGACTGTTATTATTATCCTTATTCTATTATTACTATCCCTATTACTCTTGTCTCTATCCTTACAACTATTATTATTATGCTTATTACTATTATTGTTATCGCTATAACTATTATTATTATCGCTATGACTGTTATTATTACCCTTATTCTACTATTACTATACCTATTACTCTTGTCTTTATCCTTATAACTATTATTATTTCCCTTATTGCTATTATTATTATCGCTATACCTATTATTATCATCCTTATTGCTATTATTACTAGCACTATAACTATTATTATTATCCTTATTACTGTTATTATTACCGCTATAACTATTATAATTATCCTTATTACTATTATTACTAGCACTATATCTATTATTATTATCCTTATTACTGTTATTATTACCGCTATGACTGTTACTATTATACTTATTCTATTATTACTATCCCTATTACTCTTGTCTCTATCCTTATAACTATTATTATTATGCTTATTACTATTATTATTTGCACTATAACTATTATTATTATCCTTATTACTATTATTATTATCGCTATAACTATTATTATTACCGCTATGACTGTTATTATTATCCTTATTCTATTATTACTATCCCTATTACTCTTGTCTTTATCCTTATAACTATTATTATTTCCCTTATTACTATTATTATTATCATTATAACTATTATTATTATCGCTATGACTGTTATTATTATCCTTATTGTATTATTACTATACCTATTACTCTTGTCTTTATCCTTATAACTATTATTATTTCCCTTATTGCTATTATTATTATCGCTATAAGTATTATTATTATCCTTATTACTGTTATTATTAATGCTATGACTGTTAATATTATACTTATTCTATTATTACTATCCCTATTACTCTTGTCTCTATCCTTATAACTATTATTATTATGCTTATTACTATTATTATCGCTATGACTGTTATTATTACCCTTATTCTACTATTACTATCCCTATTACTCTTGTCTCTATCCTTACAACTATTATTATTATGCTGATTACTATTATTATTTGCACTATAACTATTATTATTATCCTTATTACTATTATTATTATCGCAATAACTATTATTATTACCGCTATGACTGTTATTATTATCCTTATTCTATTATTACTATCCCTATTACTCTTGTCTCTGTCCTTACAACTATTATTATTATGCTTATTACTATTATTGTTATCGCTATAACTATTATTATTATCGCTATGACTGTTATTATTACACTTATTCTACTATTACTATACCTATTACTCTTGTCTTCATCCTTATAACTATTATTATTTCCCTTATTGCTATTATTATTATCGCTATAACTATTATTATCATCCTTATTGCTATTATTACTAGCACTATAACTATTATTATTATCCTTATTACTGTTATTATTACCGCTATAACTATTATAATTATCCTTATTACTATTATTACTAGCACTATATCTATTATTATTATCCTTATTACTGTTATTATTACCGCTATGACTGTTACTATTATACTTATTCTATTATTACTATCCCTATTACTCTTGTCTCTATCCTTATAACTATTATTATTATGCTTATTACTATTATTATTTGCACTATAACTATTATTATTATCCTTATTACTATTATTATTATCGCTATAACTATTATTATTACCGCTATGACTGTTATTATTATCCTTATTCTATTATTACTATCCCTATTACTCTTGTCTTTATCCTTATAACTATTATTATTTCCCTTATTACTATTATTATTATCATTATAACTATTATTATTATCGCTATGACTGTTATTATTATCCTTATTGTATTATTACTATACCTATTACTCTTGTCTTTATCCTTATAACTATTATTATTTCCCTTATTGCTATTATTATTATCGCTATAAGTATTATTATTATCCTTATTACTGTTATTATTAATGCTATGACTGTTAATATTATACTTATTCTATTATTACTATCCCTATTACTCTTGTCTCTATCCTTATAACTATTATTATTATGCTTATTACTATTATTATTTGCACTATAACTATTATTATTATCCTTATTACTATTATTATTATCGCTATAACTATTATTATTACCGCTATGACTGTTATTATTATCCTTATTCTATTATTATTTCCCTTATTACCAGTATTATTATCTCTATAACTATTATTGTTATCCTCATTACTATTATTATTATCGCTATGACTGTTATTATTATCCTTATTCTATTATTACTATCCCTATTACTCTTGTCTTTATCCTTATAACTATTATTATTATCCTTATTACTGTTATTATTACCGCTATGACTGTTAATATTATACTTATTCTATTATTACTATCCCTATTACTCTTGTCTCTATCCTTATAACTATTATTATTATGCTGATTACTATTATTATTATCGCTATAACTATTATTATTATCCTTACTACTATTATTATTATCGCTATGACTGTTATTATTATCCTTATTCTATTATTACTATCCCTATTACTCCTGTCTCTATCCTTATAACTATTATTATTATGCTTATTACTATTATTATTATCGCTATAACTATTATTATTATCCTTACTACTATTATTATTATCGCTATGACTGTTATTATTATCCTTATTCTATTATTACTATCCCTATTACTCATGCCTTTGTCCTTATAACTATTATTATTATCCTTATTACTATTATTATCGCTATGACTGTTATTATTACCCTTATTCTACTATTACTATCCCTATTACTCTTGTCTCTATCCTTACAACTATTATTATTATGCCGATTACTATTATTATTATCGCTATAACTATTATTATTATCCTTACTACTATTATTATTATCGCGATGACTGTTATTATTTACTTATTCTACTATTACAATCCCTATTACTCTTCTCTTTATCCTTATAACTATTATTATTATCGCTATGACTATTATTATTATCGCTATGACTGTTATTATTATCCTTATTCTATTATTATTTCCCTTATTACTATTATTATTATCGCTATAACTATTATTTATATCCTTATTACTATTATTATCGCTATGACTGTTATTATTATCCTTATTCGACTATTACTATCCCTATTACTCTTGTCTCTATCCTTATAACTATTATTATTATGGTTATTACTATTATTATTATCGCTATAACTATTATTATTATCCTTACTACTATTATTATTATCTCTATAACTATTATTGTTATCCTCATTACTATTATTATTATCACTCTGACTGTTATCATTATCCTTATTCTATTATTACTATCCCTATTACTCTTGTCTTTGTCCTTATAACTATTATTATTTCCCTTATTACTATTATTATTATCATTATAACTATTATTATTATCGCTATGACTGTTATTATTATCCTTATTGTATTATTACTATACCTATTACTCTTGTCTTTATCCTTATAACTATTATTATTTCCCTTATTGCTATTATTATTATCGCTATAAGTATTATTATTATCCTTATTACTGTTATTATTAATGCTATGACTGTTAATATTATACTTATTCTATTATTACTATCCCTATTACTCTTGTCTCTATCCTTACAACTATTATTATTATGCTGATTACTATTATTATTTGCACTATAACTATTATTATTATCCTTATTACTATTATTATTATCGCTATAACTATTATTATTACCGCTATGACTGTTATTATTATCCTTATTCTATTATTACTATCCCTATTACTCTTGTCTCTGTCCTTACAACTATTATTATTATGCTTATTACTATTATTGTTATCGCTATAACTATTATTATTATCGCTATGACTGTTATTATTACCCTTATTCTACTATTACTATACCTATTACTCTTGTCTTCATCCTTATAACTATTATTATTTCCCTTATTGCTATTATTATTATCGCTATAACTATTATTATCATCCTTATTGCTATTATTACTAGCACTATAACTATTATTATTATCCTTATTACTGTTATTATTACCGCTATAACTATTATAATTATCCTTATTACTATTATTACTAGCACTATATCTATTATTATTATCCTTATTACTGTTATTATTACCGCTATGACTGTTACTATTATACTTATTCTATTATTACTATCCCTATTACTCTTGTCTCTATCCTTATAACTATTATTATTATGCTTATTACTATTATTATTTGCACTATAACTATTATTATTATCCTTATTACTATTATTATTATCGCTATAACTATTATTATTACCGCTATGACTGTTATTATTATCCTTATTCTATTATTACTATCCCTACTACTCTTGTCTTTATCCTTATAACTATTATTATTTCCCTTATTACTATTATTATTATCATTATAACTATTATTATTATCGCTATGACTGTTATTATTATCCTTATTGTATTATTACTATACCTATTACTCTTGTCTTTATCCTTATAACTATTATTATTTCCCTTATTGCTATTATTATTATCGCTATAAGTATTATTATTATCCTTATTACTGTTATTATTAATGCTATGACTGTTAATATTATACTTATTCTATTATTACTATCCCTATTACTCTTGTCTCTATCCTTATAACTATTATTATTATGCTTATTACTATTATTATTTGCACTATAACTATTATTATTATCCTTATTACTATTATTATTATCGCTATAACTATTATTATTACCGCTATGACTGTTATTATTATCCTTATTCTATTATTATTTCCCTTATTACCAGTATTATTATCTCTATAACTATTATTGTTATCCTCATTACTATTATTATTATCGCTATGACTGTTATTATTATCCTTATTCTATTATTACTATCCCTATTACTCTTGTCTTTATCCTTATAACTATTATTATTATCCTTATTACTGTTATTATTACCGCTATGACTGTTAATATTATACTTATTCTATTATTACTATCCCTATTACTCTTGTCTCTATCCTTATAACTATTATTATTATGCTGATTACTATTATTATTATCGCTATAACTATTATTATTATCCTTACTACTATTATTATTATCGCTATGACTGTTATTATTATCCTTATTCTATTATTACTATCCCTATTACTCCTGTCTCTATCCTTATAACTATTATTATTATGCTTATTACTATTATTATTATCGCTATAACTATTATTATTATCCTTACTACTATTATTATTATCGCTATGACTGTTATTATTATCCTTATTCTATTATTACTATCCCTATTACTCATGCCTTTGTCCTTATAACTATTATTATTATCCTTATTACTATTATTATCGCTATGACTGTTATTATTACCCTTATTCTACTATTACTATCCCTATTACTCTTGTCTCTATCCTTACAACTATTATTATTATGCCGATTACTATTATTATTATCGCTATAACTATTATTATTATCCTTACTACTATTATTATTATCGCGATGACTGTTATTATTTACTTATTCTACTATTACTATCCCTATTACTCTTCTCTTTATCCTTATAACTATTATTATTATCGCTATGACTATTATTATTATCGCTATGACTGTTATTATTATCCTTATTCTATTATTATTTCCCTTATTACTATTATTATTATCGCTATAACTATTATTTATATCCTTATTACTATTATTATCGCTATGACTGTTATTATTATCCTTATTCGACTATTACTATCCCTATTACTCTTGTCTCTATCCTTATAACTATTATTATTATGGTTATTACTATTATTATTATCGCTATAACTATTATTATTATCCTTACTACTATTATTATTATCTCTATAACTATTATTGTTATCCTCATTACTATTATTATTATCACTCTGACTGTTATCATTATCCTTATTCTATTATTACTATCCCTATTACTCTTGTCTTTGTCCTTATAACTATTATTATTATCCTTATTACTATTATTGTTATCGCTATAACTATTATTATTATCGCTATGACTGTTATTATTACCCTTATTCTACTATTACTACACCTATTACTCTTGTCAATATCCTTATAACTATTATTATTTCCCTTATTGCTATTATTATTATCGCTATAACTATTATTATCATCCTTATTACTATTATTACGAGCACTATAACTATTATTATTATCCTTATTACTGTTATTATTACAGCTATAACTATTATAATTATCCTTATTACTATTATTACTAGCACTATAACTATTATTATTATCCTTATTACTGTTATTATTACCGCTATGACTGTTATTATTATACTTATTCTATTATTACTATCCCTATTACTCTTGTCTCTATCCTTATAACTATTATTATTATGCTTATTACTATTATTATTTGCACTATAACTATTATTATTATCCTTATTACTATTATTATTATCGCTATAACTATTATTATTACCGCTATGACTGTTATTATTATCCTTATTCTATTATTATTTCTCTTATTACCAGTATTATTATCTCTATAACTATTATTGTTGTCCTCATTACTATTATTATTATCGCTATGACTGTTATTATTATACTTATTCTATTATTACTATCCCTATTACTCTTGTCTTTATCCTTATAACTATTATTATTATCCTTATTACTGTTATTATTACCGCTATGACTGTTAATATTATACTTATTCTATTATTACTATCCCTATTACTCTTGTCTCTATCCTTATAACTATTATTATTATGCTGATTACTATTATTATTATCGCTATAACTATTATTATTATCCTTACTACTATTATTATTATCGCTATGACTGTTATTATTATCCGTATTCTATTATTACTATCCCTATTACTCTTGTCTCTATCCTTATAACTATTATTATTATCCTTATTACTATTATTATCGCTATGACTGTTATTATTACCCTTATTCTACTATTACTATCCCTATTACTCTTGTCTCTATCCTTACAACTATTATTATTATGCTTATTACTATTATTATTTGCACTATAACTATTATTATTATCCTTATTACTATTATTATTATCGCTATAACTATTATTATTATCGCTATGACTATTATTATTATCGCTATGACTGTTATTATTATCCTTATTCTATTATTATTTCCCTTATTACTATTATTATTATCGCTATAACTATTATTTATATCCTTATTACTATTATTATCGCTATGACTGTTATTATTATCCTTATTCGACTATTACTATCCCTATTACTCTTGTCTCTATCCTTATAACTATTATTATTATGGTTATTACTATTATTATTATCGCTATAACTATTATTATTATCCTTACTACTATTATTATTATCTCTATAACTATTATTGTTATCCTCATTACTATTATTATTATCACTCTGACTGTTATCATTATCCTTATTCTATTATTACTATCCCTATTACTCTTGTCTTTGTCCTTATAACTATTATTATTATCCTTATTACTATTATTGTTATCGCTATAACTATTATTATTATCGCTATGACTGTTATTATTACCCTTATTCTACTATTACTACACCTATTACTCTTGTCAATATCCTTATAACTATTATTATTTCCCTTATTGCTATTATTATTATCGCTATAACTATTATTATCATCCTTATTACTATTATTACGAGCACTATAACTATTATTATTATCCTTATTACTGTTATTATTACAGCTATAACTATTATAATTATCCTTATTACTATTATTACTAGCACTATAACTATTATTATTATCCTTATTACTGTTATTATTACCGCTATGACTGTTATTATTATACTTATTCTATTATTACTATCCCTATTACTCTTGTCTCTATCCTTATAACTATTATTATTATGCTTATTACTATTATTATTTGCACTATAACTATTATTATTATCCTTATTACTATTATTATTATCGCTATAACTATTATTATTACCGCTATGACTGTTATTATTATCCTTATTCTATTATTATTTCTCTTATTACCAGTATTATTATCTCTATAACTATTATTGTTGTCCTCATTACTATTATTATTATCGCTATGACTGTTATTATTATACTTATTCTATTATTACTATCCCTATTACTCTTGTCTTTATCCTTATAACTATTATTATTATCCTTATTACTGTTATTATTACCGCTATGACTGTTAATATTATACTTATTCTATTATTACTATCCCTATTACTCTTGTCTCTATCCTTATAACTATTATTATTATGCTGATTACTATTATTATTATCGCTATAACTATTATTATTATCCTTACTACTATTATTATTATCGCTATGACTGTTATTATTATCCGTATTCTATTATTACTATCCCTATTACTCTTGTCTCTATCCTTATAACTATTATTATTATCCTTATTACTATTATTATCGCTATGACTGTTATTATTACCCTTATTCTACTATTACTATCCCTATTACTCTTGTCTCTATCCTTACAACTATTATTATTATGCTGATTACTATTATTATTTGCACTATAACTATTATTATTATCCTTATTACTATTATTATTATCGCTATAACTATTATTATTACCGCTATGACTGCTATTCTTATCCTTATTCTATTATTACTATCCCTATTACTCTTGTCTCTATCCTTACAACTATTATTATTATGCTTATTACTATTATTGTTATCGCTATAACTATTATTATTATCGCTATGACTGTTATTATTACCCTTATTCTACTATTACTATACCTATTACTCTTGTCGTTATCCTTATAACTATTATTATCATCCTTATTGCTATTATTACTAGCACTATAACTATTATTATTATCCTTATTACTGTTATTATTACCGCTATAACTATTATAATTATCCTTATTACTATTATTGCTAGCACTATAACTATTATTATTATCCTTGTTACTGTTATTATTACCGCTATGACTGTTATTATTATACTTATTCTATTATTACTATCCCTATTACTCTTGTCTCTATCCTTATAACTATTATTATTATGCTTATTACTATTATTATTTGCACTATAACTATTATTATTATCCTTATTACTATTATTATTATCGCTATAACTATTATTATTACCGCTATGACTGTTATTATTATCCTTATTCTATTATTACTATCCCTATTACTCTTGTCTTTATCCTTATAACTATTATTATTTCCCTTATTACTATTATTATTATCATTATGACTATTATTATTATCGCTATGACTGTTATTATTATCCTTATTGTATTATTACTATACCTATTACTCTTGTCTTTATCCTTATAACTATTATTATTTCCCTTATTGCTATTATTATTATCGCTATAAGTATTATTATCATCCTTATTACTGTTATTATTACCGCTATGACTGGTAATATTATACTTATTCTATTATTACTATCCCTATTACTCTAGTCTCTATCCTTATAACTATTATTATTATGCTGATTACTATTATTATTATCGCTATAACTATTATTATTATCCTTACTACTATTATTATTATCGCTATGACTGTTATTATTATCCTTATTCTATTATTACTATCCCTATTACTCCTGTCTCTATCCTTATAACTATTATTATTATGCTTATTACTATTATTATTATCGCTATAACTATTATTATTATCCTTACTACTATTATTATTATCGCTATGACTGTTATTATTATCCTTATTCTATTATTACTATCCCTATTACTCTTGTCTTTATCCTTATAACTATTATTATTATCCTTATTACTATTATTATCGCTATGACTGTTATTATTATCCTTATTACTATTATTATTATCGCTATAACTATTATTATTACCGCTATGACTGTTATTATTATCCTTATTCTATTATTATTTCCCTTATTACCAGTATTATTATCTCTATAACTATTATTGTTATCCTCATTACTATTATTATTATCGCTATGACTGTTATTATTATACTTATTCTATTATTACTATCCCTATTACTCTTGTCTTTATCCTTATAACTATTATTATTATCCTTATTACTGTTATTATTACCGCTATGACTGTTAATATTATACTTATTCTATTATTACTATCCCTATTACTCTTGTCTCTATCCTTATAACTATTATTATTATGCTGATTACTATTATTATTATCGCTATAACTATTATTATTATCCTTACTACTATTATTATTATCGCTATGACTGTTATTATTATCCTTATTCTATTATTACTATCCCTATTACTCCTGTCTCTATCCTTATAACTATTATTATTATGCTTATTACTATTATTATTATCGCTATAACTATTATTATTATCCTTACTACTATTATTATTATCGCTATGACTGTTATTATTATCCGTATTCTATTATTACTATCCCTATTACTCTTGTCTTTATCCTTATAACTATTATTATTATCCTTATTACTATTATTATTATCGCTATAACTATTATTATTACCGCTATGACTGCTATTATTATCCTTATTCTATTATTACTATCCCTATTACTCTTGTCTCTATCCTTACAACTATTATTATTATGCTTATTACTATTATTGTTATCGCTATAACTATTATTATTATCGCTATGACTGTTATTATTACCCTTATTCTACTATTACTATACCTATTACTCTTGTCTTTATCCTTATAACTATTATTATCATCCTTATTGCTATTATTACTAGCACTATAACTATTATTATTATCCTTATTACTATTATTATTAACGCTATAACTATTATTATTACCGCTATGACTGTTATTATTATCCTTATTCTATTATTACTATCCCTATTACTCTTGTCTTTATCCTTATAACTATTATTATTTCCCTTATTACTATTATTATTATCATTATGACTATTATTATTATCGCTATGACTGTTATTATTATCCTTATTGTATTATTACTATACCTATTACTCTTGTCTTTATCCTTATAACTATTATTATTTCCCTTATTGCTATTATTATTATCGCTATAAGTATTATTATTATCCTTATTACTGTTATTATTACCGCTATGACTGTTAATATTATACTTATTCTATTATTACTATCCCTATTACTCTTGTCTCTATCCTTATAACTATTATTATTATGCTGATTACTATTATTATTATCGCTATAACTATTATTATTATCCTTACTACTATTATTATTATCGCTATGACTGTTATTATTATCCTTATTCTATTATTACTATCCCTATTACTCCTGTCTCTATCCTTATAACTATTATTATTATGCTTATTACTATTATTATTATCGCTATAAGTATTATTATTATCCTTATTACTGTTATTATTACCGCTATGACTGTTATTATTATACTTATTCTATTATTACTATCCCTATTACTCTTGTCTCTATCCTTATAACTATTATTATTATCCTTATTACTATTATTATCGCTATGACTGTTATTATTACCCTTATTCTACTATTACTATCCCTATTACTCTTGTCTCTATCCTTACAACTATTATTATTATGCTGATTACTATTATTATTTGCACTATAACTATTATTATTATCCTTATTACTATTATTATTATCGCAATAACTATTATTATTACCGCTATGACTGTTATTATTATCCTTATTCTATTATTACTATCCCTATTACTCTTGTCTCTGTCCTTACAACTATTATTATTATGCTTATTACTATTATTGTTATCGCTATAACTATTATTATTATCGCTATGACTGTTATTATTACCCTTATTCTACTATTACTATACCTATTACTCTTGTCTTCATCCTTATAACTATTATTATTTCCCTTATTGCTATTATTATTATCGCTATAACTATTATTATCATCCTTATTGCTATTATTACTAGCACTATAACTATTATTATTATCCTTATTACTGTTATTATTACCGCTATAACTATTATAATTATCCTTATTACTATTATTACTAGCACTAAATCTATTATTATTATCCTTATTACTGTTATTATTACCGCTATGACTGTTACTATTATACTTATTCTATTATTACTATCCCTATTATTCTTGTCTCTATCCTTATAACTATTATTATTATGCTTATTACTATTATTATTTGCACTATAACTATTATTATTATCCTTATTACTATTATTATTATCGCTATAACTATTATTATTACCGCTATGACTGTTATTATTATCCTTATTCTATTATTACTATCCCTATTACTCTTGTCTTTATCCTTATAACTATTATTATTTCCCTTATTACTATTATTATTATCATTATAACTATTATTATTATCGCTATGACTGTTATTATTATCCTTATTGTATTATTACTATACCTATTACTCTTGTCTTTATCCTTATAACTATTATTATTTCCCTTATTGCTATTATTATTATCGCTATAAGTATTATTATTATCCTTATTACTGTTATTATTAATGCTATGACTGTTAATATTATACTTATTCTATTATTACTATCCCTATTACTCTTGTCTCTATCCTTATAACTATTATTATTATGCTTATTACTATTATTATTTGCACTATAACTATTATTATTATCCTTATTACTATTATTATTATCGCTATAACTATTATTATTACCGCTATGACTGTTATTATTATCCTTATTCTATTATTATTATCGCTATAACTATTATTATCATCCTTATTGCTATTATTACTAGCACTATAACTATTATTATTATCCTTACTACTGTTATTATTACCGCTATAACTATTATAATTATCCTTATTACTATTATTACTAGCACTATATCTATTATTATTATCCTTATTACTGTTATTATTACCGCTATGACTGTTACTATTATACTTATTCTATTATTACTATCCCTATTACTCTTGTCTCTATCCTTATAACTATTATTATTATGCTTATTACTATTATTATTTGCACTATAACTATTATTATTATCCTTATTACTATTATTATTATCGCTATAACTATTATTATTACCGCTATGACTGTTATTATTATCCTTATTCTATTATTACTATCCCTATTACTCTTGTCTTTATCCTTATAACTATTATTATTTCCCTTATTACTATTATTATTATCATTATAACTATTATTATTATCGCTATGACTGTTATTATTATCCTTATTGTATTATTACTATACCTATTACTCTTGTCTTTATCCTTATAACTATTATTATTTCCCTTATTGCTATTATTATTATCGCTATAAGTATTATTATTATCCTTATTACTGTTATTATTAATGCTATGACTGTTAATATTATACTTATTCTATTATTACTATCCCTATTACTCTTGTCTCTATCCTTATAACTATTATTATTATGCTTATTACTATTATTATTTGCACTATAACTATTATTATTATCCTTATTACTATTATTATTATCGCTATAACTATTATTATTACCGCTATGACTGTTATTATTATCCTTACTCTATTATTACTATCCCTATTACTCTTGTCTTTATCCTTATAACTATTATTATTTCCCTTATTACTATTATTATTATCATTATGACTATTATTATTATCGCTATGACTGTTATTATTATCCTTATTGTATTATTACTATACCTATTACTCTTGTCTTTATCCTTATAACTATTATTATTTCCCTTATTGCTATTATTATTATCGCTATAAGTATTATTATCATCCTTATTACTGTTATTATTACCGCTATGACTGGTAATATTATACTTATTCTATTATTACTATCCCTATTACTCTTGTCTCTATCCTTATAACTATTATTATTATGCTGATTACTATTATTATTATCGCTATAACTATTATTATTATCCTTACTACTATTATTATTATCGCTATGACTGTTATTATTATCCTTATTCTATTATTACTATCCCTATTACTCCTGTCTCTATCCTTATAACTATTATTATTATGCTTATTACTATTATTATTATCGCTATAACTATTATTATTATCCTTACTACTATTATTATTATCGCTATGACTGTTATTATTATCCTTATTCTATTATTACTATCCCTATTACTCATGCCTTTGTCCTTATAACTATTATTATTATCCTTATTACTATTATTATCGCTATGACTGTTATTATTACCCTTATTCTACTATTACTATCCCTATTACTCTTGTCTCTATCCTTACAACTATTATTATTATGCCGATTACTATTATTATTATCGCTATAACTATTATTATTATCCTTACTACTATTATTATTATCGCGATGACTGTTATTATTTACTTATTCTACTATTACTATCCCTATTACTCTTCTCTTTATCCTTATAACTATTATTATTATCGCTATGACTATTATTATTACCGCTATGACTGTTATTATTATCCTTACTCTATTATTACTATCCCTATTACTCTTGTCTTTATCCTTATAACTATTATTATTTCCCTTATTACTATTATTATTATCATTATGACTATTATTATTATCGCTATGACTGTTATTATTATCCTTATTGTATTATTACTATACCTATTACTCTTGTCTTTATCCTTATAACTATTATTATTTCCCTTATTGCTATTATTATTATCGCTATAAGTATTATTATCATCCTTATTACTGTTATTATTACCGCTATGACTGGTAATATTATACTTATTCTATTATTACTATCCCTATTACTCTTGTCTCTATCCTTATAACTATTATTATTATGCTGATTACTATTATTATTATCGCTATAACTATTATTATTATCCTTACTACTATTATTATTATCGCTATGACTGTTATTATTATCCTTATTCTATTATTACTATCCCTATTACTCCTGTCTCTATCCTTATAACTATTATTATTATGCTTATTACTATTATTATTATCGCTATAACTATTATTATTATCCTTACTACTATTATTATTATCGCTATGACTGTTATTATTATCCTTATTCTATTATTACTATCCCTATTACTCATGCCTTTGTCCTTATAACTATTATTATTATCCTTATTACTATTATTATCGCTATGACTGTTATTATTACCCTTATTCTACTATTACTATCCCTATTACTCTTGTCTCTATCCTTACAACTATTATTATTATGCCGATTACTATTATTATTATCGCTATAACTATTATTATTATCCTTACTACTATTATTATTATCGCGATGACTGTTATTATTTACTTATTCTACTATTACTATCCCTATTACTCTTCTCTTTATCCTTATAACTATTATTATTATCGCTATGACTATTATTATTACCGCTATGACTGTTATTATTATCCTTACTCTATTATTACTATCCCTATTACTCTTGTCTTTATCCTTATAACTATTATTATTTCCCTTATTACTATTATTATTATCATTATGACTATTATTATTATCGCTATGACTGTTATTATTATCCTTATTGTATTATTACTATACCTATTACTCTTGTCTTTATCCTTATAACTATTATTATTTCCCTTATTGCTATTATTATTATCGCTATAAGTATTATTATCATCCTTATTACTGTTATTATTACCGCTATGACTGGTAATATTATACTTATTCTATTATTACTATCCCTATTACTCTTGTCTCTATCCTTATAACTATTATTATTATGCTGATTACTATTATTATTATCGCTATAACTATTATTATTATCCTTACTACTATTATTATTATCGCTATGACTGTTATTATTATCCTTATTCTATTATTACTATCCCTATTACTCCTGTCTCTATCCTTATAACTATTATTATTATGCTTATTACTATTATTATTATCGCTATAACTATTATTATTATCCTTACTACTATTATTATTATCGCTATGACTGTTATTATTAACCTTATTCTATTATTACTATCCCTATTACTCTTGTCTTTATCCTTATAACTATTATTATTATCCTTATTACTATTATTATCGCTATGACTGTTATTATTATCCTTATTACTATTATTATTATCGCTATAACTATTATTATTACCGCTATGACTGTTATTATTATCCTTATTCTATTATTATTTCCCTTATTACCAGTATTATTATCTCTATAACTATTATTGTTATCCTCATTACTATTATTATTATCGCTATGACTGTTATTATTATCCTTATTCTATTATTACTATCCCTATTACTCTTGTCTTTATCCTTATAACTATGATTATTATCCTTATTACTGTTATTATTACCGCTATGACTGTTAATATTATACTTATTCTATTATTACTATCCCTATTACTCTTGTCTCTATCCTTATAACTATTATTATTATGCTGATTACTATTATTATTATCGCTATAACTATTATTATTATCCTTACTACTATTATTATTATCGCCATGACTGTTATTATTATCCTTATTCTATTATTACTATCCCTATTACTCCTGTCTCTATCCTTATAACTATTATTATTATGCTTATTACTATTATTATTATCGCTATAACTATTATTATTATCCTTACTACTATTATTATTATCGCTATGACTGTTATTATTATCCTTATTCTATTATTACTATCCCTATTACTCTTGCCTTTGTCCTTATAACTATTATTATTATCCTTATTACTATTATTATCGCTATGACTGTTATTATTACCCTTATTCTACTATTACTATCCCTATTACTCTTGTCTCTATCCTTACAACTATTATTATTATGCCGATTACTATTATTATTATCGCTATAACTATTATTATTATCCTTACTACTATTATTATTATCGCTATGACTGTTATTATTTACTTATTCTACTATTACTATCCCTATTACTCTTCTCTTTATCCTTATAACTATTATTATTATCGCTATGACTATTATTATTATCGCTATGACTGTTATTATTATCCTTATTCTATTATTATTTCCCTTATTACTATTATTATTATCGCTATAACTATTATTTATATCCTTATTACTATTATTATCGCTATGACTGTTATTATTATCCTTATTCGACTATTACTATCCCTATTACTCTTGTCTCTATCCTTATAACTATTATTATTATGGTTATTACTATTATTATTATCGCTATAACTATTATTATTATCCTTACTACTATTATTATTATCTCTATAACTATTATTGTTATCCTCATTACTATTATTATTATCACTCTGACTGTTATCATTATCCTTATTCTATTATTACTATCCCTATTACTCTTGTCTTTGTCCTTATAACTATTATTATTATCCTTATTACTATTATTGTTATCGCTATAACTATTATTATTATCGCTATGACTGTTATTATTACCCTTATTCTACTATTACTACACCTATTACTCTTGACAATATCCTTATAACTATTATTATTTCCCTTATTGCTATTATTATTATCGCTATAACTATTATTATCATCCTTATTACTATTATTACTAGCACTATAACTATTATTATTATCCTTATTACTGTTATTATTACAGCTATAACTATTATAATTATCCTTATTACTATTATTACTAGCACTATAACTATTATTATTATCCTTATTACTGTTATTATTACCGCTATGACTGTTATTATTATACTTATTCTATTATTACTATCCCTATTACTCATGTCTCTATCCTTATAACTATTATTATTATGCTTATTACTATTATTATTTGCACTATAACTATTATTATTATCCTTATTACTATTATTATTATCGCTATAACTATTATTATTACCGCTATGACTGTTATTATTATCCTTATTCTATTATTATTTCTCTTATTACCAGTATTATTATCTCTATAACTATTATTGTTGTCCTCATTACTATTATTATTATCGCTATGACTGTTATTATTATACTTATTCTATTATTACTATCCCTATTACTCTTGTCTTTATCCTTATAACTATTATTATTATCCTTATTACTGTTATTATTACCGCTATGACTGTTAATATTATACTTATTCTATTATTACTATCCCTATTACTCTTGTCTCTATCCTTATAACTATTATTATTATGCTGATTACTATTATTATTATCGCTATAACTATTATTATTATCCTTACTACTATTATTATTATCGCTATGACTGTTATTATTATCCTTATTCTATTATTACTATCCCTATTACTCCTGTCTCTATCCTTATAACTATTATTATTATGCTTATTACTATTATTATTATCGCTATAACTATTATTATTATCCTTACTACTATTATTATTATCGCTATGACTGTTATTATTATCCGTATTCTATTATTACTATCCCTATTACTCTTGTCTTTATCCTTATAACTATTATTATTATCCTTATTACTATTATTATCGCTATGACTGTTATTATTACCCTTATTCTACTATTACTATCCCTATTACTCTTGTCTCTATCCTTACAACTATTATTATTATGCTGATTACTATTATTATTTGCACTATAACTATTATTATTATCCTTATTACTATTATTATTATCGCTATAACTATTATTATTACCACTATGACTGCTATTATTATCCTTATTCTATTATTACTATCCCTATTACTCTTGTCTCTTTCCTTACAACTATTATTATTATGCTTATTACTATTATTGTTATCGCTATAACTATTGTTATTATCGCTATGACTGTTATTATTACCCTTATTCTACTATTACTATACCTATTACTCTTGTCTTTATCCTTATAACTATTATTATCATCCTTATTGCTATTATTACTAGCACTATAACTATTATTATTATCCTTATTACTGTTATTATTACCGCTATAACTATTATAATTATCCTTATTACTATTATTACTAGCACTATAACTATTATTATTATCCTTATTACTGTTATTATTACCGCTATGACTGTTATTATTATACTTATTCTATTATTACTATCCCTATTACTCTTGTCTCTATCCTTATAACTATTATTATTATGCTTATTACTATTATTATTTGCACTATAACTATTATTATTATCCTTATTACTATTATTATTATCGCTATAACTATTATTATTACCGCTATGACTGTTATTATTATCCTTATTCTATTATTAGTATCCCTATTACTCTTGTCTTTATCCTTATAACTATTATTATTTCCCTTATTACTATTATTATTATCATTATGACTATTATTATTATCGCTATGACTGTTATTATTATCCTTATTGTATTATTACTATACCTATTACTCTTGTCTTTATCCTTATAACTATTATTATTTCCCTTATTGCTATTATTATTATCGCTATAAGTATTATTATTATCCTTATTACTGTTATTATTACCGCTATGACTGTTAATATTATACTTATTCTATTATTACTATCCCTATTACTCTTGTTTCTATCCTTATAACTATTATTATTATGCTGATTACTATTATTATTATCGCTATAGCTATTATTATTATCCTTACTACTATTATTATTATCGCTATGACTGTTATTATTATCCTTATTCTATTATTACTATCCCTATTACTCCTGTCTCTATCCTTATAACTATTATTATTATGCTTATTACTATTATTATTATCGCTATAACTATTATTATTATCCTTACTACTATTATTATTATCGCTATGACTGTTATTATTATCCTTATTCTATTATTACTATCCCTATTACTCTTGTCTTTATCCTTATAACTATTATTATTATCCTTATTACTATTATTATCGCTATGACTGTTATTATTATCCTTATTCGACTATTACTATCCCTATTACTCTTGTCTCTATCCTTATAACTATTATTATTATGGTTATTACTATTATTATTATCGCTATAACTATTATTATTATCCTTACTACTATTATTATTATCTCTATAACTATTATTGTTATCCTCATTACTATTATTATTATCACTCTGACTGTTATCATTATCCTTATTCTATTATTACTATCCCTATTACTCTTGTCTTTATCCTTATAACTATTATTATTATCCTTATTACTATTATTGTTATCGCTATAACTATTATTATTATCGCTATGACTGTTATTATTACCCTTATTCTACTATTACTACACCTATTACTCTTGTCTTTATCCTTATAACTATTATTATTTCCCTTATTGCTATTATTATTATCGCTATAACTATTATTATCATCCTTATTACTATTATTACTAGCACTATAACTATTATTATTATCCTTATTACTGTTATTATTACAGCTATAACTATTATAATTATCCTTATTACTATTATTACTAGCACTATAACTATTATTATAATCCTTATTACTGTTATTATTACCGCTATGACTGTTATTATTATACTTATTCTATTATTACTATCCCTATTACACTTGTCTCTATCCTTATAGCTATTATTATTATGCTTATTACTATTATTATTTGCACTAGAACTGTTATTATTATCCTTATTACTATTATTATTATCGCTATAACTATTATTATTACCGCTATGACTGTTATTATTATCCTTATTCTATTATTACTAACCCTATTACTCTTGTCTCTATCCTTACAACTATTATTATTATGCTTATTACTATTATTGTTATCGCTATAACTATTATTATTATCGCTATGACTGTTATTATTACCCTTATTCTACTATTACTATACCTATTACTCTTGTCTTTATCCTTATAACTATTATTATTTCCCTTATTGCTATTATTATTATCGCTATAACTATTATTATCATCCTTATTACTATTATTAATAGCACTATAACTATTATTATTATCCTTATTACTATTATTATTATCGCTATAACTATTATTATTACCGCTATGACTGTTATTATTGTCCTTATTCTATTATTACTATCCCTATTACTCTTGTCTTTATCCTTATAACTATTATTATTTCCCTTAATGCTATTATTTTTATCGCTATAACTATTATTATCATCCTTATTACTATTATTACTAGCACTATAACTATTATTATTATCCTTATTACTGTTATTATTACCGCTATAACTATTATAATTAACCTTATTACTATTATTACTAGCACTATAACTATTATTATTATCCTTATTACTGTTATTATTACCGCTATAACTATTATAATTATCCTTATTACTATTATTACTAGCACTATAACTATTATTATTATCCTTATTACTGTTATTATTACCGCTATGACTGTTATTATTATACTTATTCTATTATTACTATCCCTATTACTCTTGTCTCTATCCTTATAACTATTATTATTATGCTTATTACTATTATTATTTGCACTATAACTATTATTATTATCCTTATTACTATTATTATTATCGCTATAACTATTATTATTACCGCTATGACTGTTATTATTATCCTTATTCTATTATTACTATCCCTATTACTCTTGTCTTTATCCTTATAACTATTATTATTTCCCTTATTACTATTATTATTATCATTATGACTATTATTATTATCGCTATGACTGTTATTATTATCCTTATTGTATTATTACTATACCTATTACTCTTGTCTTTATCCTTATAACTATTATTATTTCCCTTATTGCTATTATTATTATCGCTATAAGTATTATTATTATCCTTATTACTGTTATTATTACCGCTATGACTGTTAATATTATACTTATTCTATTATTACTATCCCTATTACTCTTGTCTCTATCCTTATAACTATTATTATTATGCTGATTACTATTATTATTATCGCTATAACTATTATTATTATCCTTACTACTATTATTATTATCGCTATGACTGTTATTATTATCCTTATTCTATTATTACTATCCCTATTACTCCTGTCTCTATCCTTATAACTATTATTATTATGCTTATTACTATTATTATTATCGCTATAACTATTATTATTATCCTTACTACTATTATTATTATCGCTATGACTGTTATTATTATTACTATCCCTATTACTCTTGTCTTTATCCTTATAACTATTATTATTATCCTTATTACTATTATTATCGCTATGACTGTTATTATTATCCTTATTCGACTATTACTATCCCTATTACTCTTGTCTCTATCCTTATAACTATTATTATTATGGTTATTACTATTATTATTATCGCTATAACTATTATTATTATCCTTACTACTATTATTATTATCTCTATAACTATTATTGTTATCCTCATTACTATTATTATTATCACTCTGACTGTTATCATTATCCTTATTCTATTATTACTATCCCTATTACTCTTGTCTTTATCCTTATAACTATTATTATTATCCTTATTACTATTATTGTTATCGCTATAACTATTATTATTACCGCTATGACTGCTATTATTATCCTTATTCTATTATTACTATCCCTATTACTCTTGTCTCTATCCTTACAACTATTATTATTATGCTTATTACTATTATTGTTATCGCTATAACTATTATTATTATCGCTATGACTGTTATTATTACCCTTATTCTACTATTACTACACCTATTACTCTTGTCTTTATCCTTATAACTATTATTATTTCCCTTATTGCTATTATTATTATCGCTATAACTATTATTATCATCCTTATTACTATTATTACTAGCACTATAACTATTATTATTATCCTTATTACTGTTATTATTACAGCTATAACTATTATAATTATCCTTATTACTATTATTACTAGCACTATAACTATTATTATTATCCTTATTACTGTTATTATTACCGCTATGACTGTTATTATTATACTTATTCTATTATTACTATCCCTATTACACTTGTCTCTATCCTTATAACTATTATTATTATGCTTATTACTATTATTATTTGCACTAGAACTGTTATTATTATCCTTATTACTATTATTATTATCGCTATAACTATTATTATTACCGCTATGACTGTTATTATTATCCTTATTCTATTATAACTAACCCTATTACTCTTGTCTCTATCCTTACAACTATTATTATTATGCTTATTACTATTATTGTTATCGCTATAACTATTATTATTATCGCTATGACTGTTATTATTACCCTTATTCTACTATTACTATACCTATTACTCTTGTCTTTATCCTTATAACTATTATTATTTCCCTTATTGCTATTATTATTATCGCTATAACTATTATTATCATCCTTATTACTGTTATTATTACCGCTATAACTATTATAATTATCCTTATTACTATTATTACTAGCACTATAACTATTATTATTATCCTTATTACTGTTATTATTACCGCTATGACTGTTATTATTATACTTATTCTATTATTACTATCCCTATTACTCTTGTCTCTATCCTTATAACTATTATTATTATGCTTATTACTATTATTATTTGCACTATAACTATTATTATTATCCTTATTACTATTATTATTATCGCTATAACTATTATTATTACCGCTATGACTGTTATTATTATCCTTATTCTATTATTACTATCCCTATTACTCTTGTCTTTATCCTTATAACTATTATTATTTCCCTTATTGCTATTATTATTATCGATATGACTGGTATTATTATCCTTACTCTATTATTACTATCCCTATTACTCTTGTCTTTATCCTTATAACTATTATTATTATCCTTATTACTGTTATTATTATCGCTATAACTATTATTATTACCGCTATGACTGTTAATATTATCCTTATTCTATTGTTACTATCCCTATTACTCTTGTCTTTATCCTTATAACTATTATTATTTCCCTTATTACTATTATTATTATCATTATAACTGTTATTATTATCCTTATTACTAGTATTATTATCGCTATAACTATTATTATTATCGCTATGACTGTTATTATTATCCTTATTGTATTATTACTATACCTATTACTCTTGTCTTTATCCTTATAACTATTATTATTTCCCTTATTGCTATTATTATTATCGCTACAACTATTATAATTATCCTTATTACTATTATTACTAGCACAATAACTATTATTATTATCCTTATTACTGTTATTATTACCGCTATGACTGTTATTATTATACATATTCTATTATTACTATCCCTATTACTCTTGTCTCTATCCTTATAACTATTATTATTATGCTTATTACTATTATTATTTGCACTACAACTATTATTATTATCCTTATTACTATTATTATTATAGCCATGACTGTTATTATTATACTTATTCTATTATTACTATCCCTATTAGTCTTGTCTTTATCCTTATAACTATGATTATCGCTATAACTATTATGATTATCGCTATGACTGTTATTATTATCCTTATTGTATTATTACTATACCTATTACTCTTGTCTTTATCCTTATTACTGTTATTATTACCGCTATAACTGTTATTATTATCCTTATTCTAATATTACTGTCCCTATTACTCTTGTCTCTATCCTTATAACTATTATTATTATGCTTATTACTATTATTATTATCGCTATAACTATTATTATTATCGCTATGACTGTTATTATTATCCTTATTCTATTATTACTATCCCTATTACTCTTGTCTTAATCCTTATAACTATTATTATTTCCCTTATTGCTATTATTATTATCGATATGACTGGTATTATTATCCTTATTCTATTATTACTATCCCTATTACTCTTGTCTTTATCCTTATAACTATTATTATTATCCTTATTACTGTTATTATTATCGCTATAACTATTATTATTACCGCTATGACTGTTAATATTATCCTTATTCTATTGTTACTATCCCTATTACTCTTGTCTTTATCCTTATAACTATTATTATTTCCCTTATTACTATTATTATTATCATTATAACTGTTATTATTATCCTTATTACTAGTATTATTATCGCTATAACTATTATTATTATCGCTATGACTGTTATTATTATCCTTATTCTATTATTACTATCCCTATTACTCTTTTCTTTATCCTTATAACTATTATTATTATCGCTATAACTATTATTATTATCGCTATGACTGTTATTATTATCCTTATTGTATTATTACTATACCTATTACTCTTGTCTTTATCCTTATAACTATTATTATTTCCCTTATTGCTATTATTATTATCGCTACAACTATTATTATTATCCTTATTACTATTGTTACTAGCACTATAACTATTATTATTACCGCTATGACTGTTATTATTATTCTTATTCTATTATTACTATCCCTATTACTCTTGTCTTTATCCTTAAAACTATTATTATTATTCTGATTACTATTATTATTATCGCTATAACTATTATTATTATCCTCACTACTATTATTATTATCGCTATGACTGTTATTATTATACGTATTCTACTATTACTATCCCTATTACTCTTCTCTTTATCCTTATAACTATTATTATTATCCTTATTTCTATTATTATTATCGCTATGACTGTTATTATTATACTTATTCTATTATTATTTCCCTTATTACTATTATTATTATCGCTATAACTATTATTATTACCGCTATGACTGTTATTATTATCCTTATTCTATTATTACTATCCCTATTACTCTTGTCTTTATCCTTATAACTATTATTATTATCCTTATTTCTATTATTATTATCGCTATGACTATTATTATTATCGCTATGACTGTTATTATTATCCTTATTCTATTATTATTTCCCTCATTACTATTATTATTATCGCTATAACTATTATTATTATCCTTATTACTATTATTATCGCTATGACTGTTATTATTATCCTTATTCTACTATTACTATCCCTATTACTCTTGTCTCTATCCTTATAACTATTATTATTATGCTTATTACTATTATTATTATCGCTATAACTATTATTATTATCCTTACTACTATTATTATTATCGCTATGACTGTTATTATTATCCTTATTCTATTATTACTATCCCTATTACCCTTGTCTTTATCCTTATTACTATTATTATTATCGCTCTAACTATTATTATTATCGCTATGACTGTTATTATTATCCATATTCTATTATTACTATACCTATTACTCTTGTCTTTATCCTTATAACTATTATTATTTCCCTTATTACTATTATTATTATCGCTATAACTATTATTATTATCCTTATTACTATTATTATTAGCACTATAACTATTATTATTACCGCTATGACTGTTATTATTATCCTTATTGTATTATTACTATACCTATTACTCTTGTCTTTACCTTATAACTATTATTATTTCCCTTATTGCTATTATTATTATCGCTATGACTGGTATTATTATCCTTATTCTATTATTACTATCCCTATTACTCTTGTCTTTATCCTTATAACTATTATTATTATCCTTATTACTATTATTATTATCGCTATAACTATTATTATTATCGCTATGACTGTTATTATTATCCTTATTCTATTATTACTATCCCTATTACTCTTTTCTTTATCCTTATAACTATTACTATTATCGCTATAACTATTATTATTATCGCTATGACTGTTATTATTATCCTTATTGTATTATTACTATACCTATTACTCTTGTCTTTATCCTTATAACTATTATTATTTCCCTTATTACTATTATTATTATCATTATAACTATTATTATTATCGCTATGACTGTTATTATTATCCTTATTGTATTATTACTATACCTATTACTCTTCTCTTTATCCTTATAACTATTATTATTTCCCTTATTGCTATTATTATTATCGCTATAAGTATTATTATTATCCTTATTACTGTTATTATAACCGCTATGACTGTTAATATTATACTTATTCTATTATTACTATCCCTATTACTCTTGTCTCTATCCTTATAACTATTATTATTATGCTGATTACTATTATTATTATCGCTATAACTATTATTATTATCCTTACTACTATTATTATTATCGCTATGACTGTTATTATTATCCTTATTCTATTATTACTATCCCTATTACTCCTGTCTCTATCCTTATAACTATTATTATTATGCTTATTACTATTATTATTATCGCTATAACTATTATTATTATCCTTACTACTATTATTATTATCGCTATGACTGTTATTATTATCCTTATTCTATTATTACTATCCCTATTACTCTTGTCTTTATCCTTATAACTATTATTATTATCCTTATTACTATTATTATCGCTATGACTGTTATTATTATCCTTATTCGACTATTACTATCCCTATTACTCTTGTCTCTATCCTTATAACTATTATTATTATGGTTATTACTATTATTATTATCGCTATAACTATTATTATTATCCTTACTACTATTATTATTATCTCTATAACTATTATTGTTATCCTCATTACTATTATTATTATCACTCTGACTGTTATCATTATCCTTATTCTATTATTACTATCCCTATTACTCTTGTCTTTATCCTTATAACTATTATTATTATCCTTATTACTATTATTGTTATCGCTATAACTATTATTATTATCGCTATGACTGTTATTATTACCCTTATTCTACTATTACTACACCTATTACTCTTGTCTTTATCCTTATAACTATTATTATTTCCCTTATTGCTATTATTATTATCGCTATAACTATTATTATCATCCTTATTACTATTATTACTAGCACTATAACTATTATTATTATCCTTATTACTTTTATTATTACAGCTATAACTATTATAATTATCCTTACTACTATTATTACTAGCACTATAACTATTATTATTATCCTTATTACTGTTATTATTACCGCTATAACTATTATAATTATCCTTATTACTATTATTACTAGCACAATAACTATTATTATTATCCTTATTACTGTTATTATTACCGCTATGACTGTTATTATTATACTTATTCTATTATTACTATCCCTATTACTCTTGTCTCTATCCTTATAACTATTATTATTATGCTTATTACTATTATTATTTGCACTACAACTATTATTATTATCCTTATTACTATTATTATTATCGGCATGACTGTTATTATTATACTTATTCTATTATTACTATCCCTATTACTCTTGTCTTTATCCTTATAACTATTATTATTATCCTTATTACTATTATTATTATCGCTATAACTATTATTATTATCGCTATGACTGTTATTATTATCCTTATTCTATTATTACTATCCCTATTACTCTTTTCTTTATCCTTATAACTATTACTATTATCGCTATAACTATTATTATTATCGCTATGACTGTTATTATTATCCTTATTGTATTATTACTATACCTATTACTCTTGTCTTTATCCTTATAACTATTATTATTTCCCTTATTCCTATTATTATTATCGCTGTAAGTATTATTATTATCCTTACTACTATTATTATTATCGCTATGACTGTTATTATTATCCTTATTCTATTATTACTATCCCTATTACTCCTGTCTCTATCCTTATAACTATTATTATTATGCTTATTACTATTATTATTATCGCTATAACTATTATTATTATCGCTATGACTGTTATTATTACCCTTATTCTACTATTACTATACCTATTACTCTTGTCTTTATCCTTATAACTATTATTATTTCCCTTATTGCTATTATTATTATCGCTATAACTATTATTATCATCCTTATTACTATTATTACTAGCACTATAACTATTATTATTATCCTTATTACTGTTATTATTACCGCTATAACTATTATAATTATCCTTATTACTATTATTACTAGCACAATAACTATTATTATTATCCTTATTACTGTTATTATTACCGCTATGACTGTTATTATTATACTTATTCTATTATTACTATCCCTATTACTCTTGTCTCTATCCTTATAACTATTATTATTATGCTTATTACTATTATTATTTGCACTACAACTATTATTATTATCCTTATTACTATTATTATTATCGGCATGACTGTTATTATTATACTTATTCTATTATTACTATCCCTATTACTCTTGTCTTTATCCTTATAACTATTATTATTATCCTTATTACTCTTATTATTATCGCTATAACTATTATTATTACCGCTATGACTGTTATTATTATCCTTATTCTATTATTACTATCCCTATTACTCTTGTCTTTATCCTTATAACTATTATTATTATCCTTATTTCTATTATTATTATCGCTATGACTATTATTATTATCGCTATGACTGTTATTATTATCCTTATTCTATTATTATTTCCCTCATTACTATTATTATTATCGCTATAACTATTATTATTATCCTTATTACTATTGTTACTAGCACTATAACTATTATTATTATCCTTATTACTATTATTATTACCGCTATGACTGTTATTATTATACTTATTCTATTATTACTATCCCTATTACTCTTGTCTCTATCCTTATAACTATTATTATTATCCTTATTACTATTATTATTATCGCTATAACTATTATTATTACCGCTATGACTGTTATTATTGTCCTTACTCTATTATTACTATACCTATTACTCTTGTCTTTATCCTTATAACTATTATTATTTCCCTTATTGCTATTATTATTATCGCTACAACTATTATTATTATCCTTATTACTATTGTTACTAGCACTATAACTATTATTATTACCGCTATGACTGTTATTATTATTCTTATTCTATTATTACTATCCCTATTACTCTTGTCTTTATCCTTAAAACTATTATTATTATTCTGATTACTATTATTATTATCGCTATAACTATTATTATTATCCTCACTACTATTATTATTATCGCTATGACTGTTATTATTATACGTATTCTACTATTACTATCCCTATTACTCTTCTCTTTATCCTTATAACTATTATTATTATCCTTATTTCTATTATTATTATCGCTATGACTGTTATTATTATACTTATTCTATTATTATTTCCCTTATTACTATTATTATTATCGCTATAACTATTATTATTATCCTTATTACTATTATTATCGCTATGACTGTTATTATTATCCTTATTCTACTATTACTATCCCTATTACTCTTGTCTCTATCCTTATAACTATTATTATTATGCTTGTTACTATTATTATTATCCTTACTACTATTATTATTATCGCTATGACTGTCATTATTGTCCTTATTCTATTATTACTATCCCTATTACTCTTGTCTTTACCTTATAACTATTATTATTTCCCTTATTGCTATTATTATTATCGCTATGACTGGTATTATTATCCTTATTCTATTATTACTATCCCTATTTACTCTTGTCTTTATCCTTATAACTATTATTATTATCCTTATTACTATTATTATTATCGCTATAACTATTATTATTATCGCTATGACTGTTATTATTATCCTTATTCTATTATTACTATCCATATTACTCTTTTCTTTATCCTTATAACTATTACTATTATCGCTATAACTATTATTATTATCGCTATGACTGTTATTATTATCCTTATTGTATTATTACTATACCTATTACTCTTGTCTTTATCCTTATAACTATTATTATTTCCCTTATTCCTATTATTATTATCGCTATAAGTATTATTATTATCCTTATTACTGTTATTATTACCGCTATGACTGTTATTATTATACTTATTCTATTATTACTATCCCTATTACTCTTGTCTCTATTATTATAACTATTATTATTATGCTGATTACTATTATTATTATCGCATAACTATTATTATTATTCTTACTACTATTATTATTATCGCTATAACTATTATTATTATCGCTATGACGGTTCTTATTATCCTTATTGTATTATTACTATACCTATTACTCTTGTCTTTATCCTTATAACTATTATTATTTCCCTTATTGCTATTATTATTATCGCTATAACTATTATTATTATCCTTATTACTATTGTTACTAGCACTATAACTATTATTATTATCCTTATTACTGTTATTATTACCGCTATGACTGTTATTATTATACTTATTCTATTATTACTATCCCTATTACTCTTGTCTCTATCCTTATAACTATTATTATTATCCTTATTACTATTATTATTATCGCTATAACTATTATTATTACCGCTATGACTGTTATTATTGTCCTTATTCTATTATTACTATCCCTATTACTCTTGTCTTTATCCTTATAACTATTATTATTTCCCTTAATGCTATTATTTTTATCGCTATAACTATTATTATCATCCTTATTACTATTATTACTAGCACTATAACTATTATTATTATCCTTATTACTGTTATTATTACCGCTATAACTATTATAATTAACCTTATTACTATTATTACTAGCACTATAACTATTATTATTATCCTTATTACTGTTATTATTACCGCTATGACTGTTATTATTATACTTATTCTATTATTACTATCCCTATTACTCTTGTCTCTATCCTTATAACTATTATTATTATGCTTATTACTATTATTATTTGCAATATAACTATTATTATTATCCTTATTACTATTATTATTATCGCCATGACTGTTATTATTATCCTTATTCTATTATTACTATCAATATTACTCTTGTCTTAATCCTTATAACTATTATTATTTCCCTTATTGCTATTATTATTATCGATATGACTGGTATTATTATCCTTATTCTATTATTACTATCCCTATTACTCTTGTCTTTATCCTTATAACTATTATTATTATCCTTATTACTATTATTATTATCGCTATAACTATTATTATTACCGCTATGACTGTTAATATTATCCTTATTCTATTATTACTATCCCTATTACTCTTCTCTTTATCCTTATAACTATTATTATTTCCCTTATTGCTACTATTATTATCGCTACAACTATTATTATTATCCTTATTACTATTGTTACTAGCACTATAACTATTATTATTATCCTTATTACTGTTATTATTACCGCTATGAATGTTATTATTATATTTATTCTATTATTACTATCCCTATTACTCTTGTCTCTATCCTTATAACTATTATTATTATGCTTATTACTATTATTATTAGCACTATAACTACTATTATTATCCTTATAACTATTATTATTATCCTTATTACTCTTATTATTATCGCTATAACTATTATTATTACCGCTATGACTGTTATTATTATCCTTATTCTATTATTACTATCCCTATTACTCTTGTCTTTATCCTTATAACTATTATTATTATCCTTATTTCTATTATTATTATCGCTATGACTATTATTATTATCGCTATGACTGTTATTATTATCCTTATTCTATTATTATTTCCCTCATTACTATTATTATTATCGCTATAACTATTATTATTATCCTTATTACTATTGTTACTAGCACTATAACTATTATTATTATCCTTATTACTATTATTATTACCGCTATGACTGTTATTATTATACTTATTCTATTATTACTATCCCTATTACTCTTGTCTCTATCCTTATAACTATTATTATTATCCTTATCACTATTATTATTATCGCTATAACTATTATTATTACCGCTATGACTGTTATTATTGTCCTTACTCTATTATTACTATCCCTATTACTCTTGTCTTTATCCTTATAACTATTATTATTTCCCTTAATGCTATTATTTTTATCGCTATAACTATTATTATCATCCTTATTACTATTATTACTAGCACTATAACTATTATTATTATCCTTATTACTGTTATTATTACCGCTATGACTGTTATTATTATACTTATTCTATTATTACTATCCCTATTACTCTTGTCTCTATCCTTATAACTATTATTATTATGCTTATTACTATTATTATTTGCAATATAACTATTATTATTATCCTTATTACTATTATTATTATCGCCATGACTGTTATTATTATCCTTATTCTATTATTACTATCCCTATTACTCTTGTCTTAATCCTTATAACTATTATTATTTCCCTTATTGCTATTATTATTATCGATATGACTGGTATTATTATCCTTATTCTATTATTACTATCCCTATTACTCTTGTCTTTATCCTTATAACTATTATTATTATCCTTATTACTATTATTATTATCGCTATAACTATTATTATTACCGCTATGACTGTTAATATTATCCTTATTCTATTATTACTATCCCTATTACTCTTCTCTTTATCCTTATAACTATTATTATTTCCCTTATTGCTACTATTATTATCGCTACAACTATTATTATTATCCTTATTACTATTGTTACTAGCACTATAACTATTATTATTATCCTTATTACTGTTATTATTACCGCTATGAATGTTATTATTATATTTATTCTATTATTACTATCCCTATTACTCTTGTCTCTATCCTTATAACTATTATTATTATGCTTATTACTATTATTATTAGCACTATAACTACTATTATTATCCTTATAACTATTATTATTATCCTTATTACTCTTATTATTATCGCTATAACTATTATTATTACCGCTGTGACTGTTATTATTATCCTTATTCTATTATTACTATCCCTATTACTCTTGTCTTTATCCTTATAACTATTATTATTATCCTTATTTCTATTATTATTATCGCTATGACTGTTATTATTATCCTTATTCTATTATTATTTCCCTCATTACTATTATTATTATCGCTATAACTATTATTATTATCCTTATTACTATTATTATCGCTATGACTGTTATTATTATCCTTATTCTACTATTACTATCCCTATTACTCTTGTCTCTATCCTTATAACTATTATTATTATGCTTATTACTATTATTATTATCGCTATAACTATTATTATTATCCTTACTACTATTATTATTATCGCTATGACTGTTATTATTATCCTTATTCTATTATTACTATCCCTATTACCCTTGTCTTTATCCTTATTACTATTATTATTATCGCTCTAACTATTATTATTATCGCTATGACTGTTATTATTATCCATATTCTATTATTACTATACCTATTACTCTTGTCTTTATCCTTATAACTATTATTATTTCCCTTATTACTATTATTATTATCGCTATAACTATTATTATTATCCTTATTACTATTATTATTAGCACTATAACTATTATTATTACCGCTATGACTGTTATTATTATCCTTATTGTATTATTACTATACCTATTACTCTTGTCTTTACCTTATAACTATTATTATTTCCCTTATTGCTATTATTATTATCGCTATGACTGGTATTATTATCCTTATTCTATTATTACTATCCCTATTACTCTTGTCTTTATCCTTATAACTATTATTATTATCCTTATTACTATTATTATTATCGCTATAACTATTATTATTATCGCTATGACTGTTATTATTATCCTTATTCTATTATTACTATCCCTATTACTCTTTTCTTTATCCTTATAACTATTACTATTATCGCTATAACTATTATTATTATCGCTATGACTGTTATTATTATCCTTATTGTATTATTACTATACCTATTACTCTTGTCTTTATCCTTATAACTATTATTATTTCCCTTATTACTATTATTATTATCATTATAACTATTATTATTATCGCTATGACTGTTATTATTATCCTTATTGTATTATTACTATACCTATTACTCTTGTCTTTATCCTTATAACTATTATTATTTCCCTTATTGCTATTATTATTATCGCTATAAGTATTATTATTATCCTTATTACTGTTATTATAACCGCTATGACTGTTAATATTATACTTATTCTATTATTACTATCCCTATTACTCTTGTCTCTATCCTTATAACTATTATTATTATGCTGATTACTATTATTATTATCGCTATAACTATTATTATTATCCTTACTACTATTATTATTATCGCTATGACTGTTATTATTATCCTTATTCTATTATTACTATCCCTATTACTCCTGTCTCTATCCTTATAACTATTATTATTATGCTTATTACTATTATTATTATCGCTATAACTATTATTATTATCCTTACTACTATTATTATTATCGCTATGACTGTTATTATTATCCTTATTCTATTATTACTATCCCTATTACTCTTGTCTTTATCCTTATAACTATTATTATTATCCTTATTACTATTATTATCGCTATGACTGTTATTATTATCCTTATTCGACTATTACTATCCCTATTACTCTTGTCTCTATCCTTATAACTATTATTATTATGGTTATTACTATTATTATTATCGCTATAACTATTATTATTATCCTTACTACTATTATTATTATCTCTATAACTATTATTGTTATCCTCATTACTATTATTATTATCACTCTGACTGTTATCATTATCCTTATTCTATTATTACTATCCCTATTACTCTTGTCTTTATCCTTATAACTATTATTATTATCCTTATTACTATTATTGTTATCGCTATAACTATTATTATTATCGCTATGACTGTTATTATTACCCTTATTCTACTATTACTACACCTATTACTCTTGTCTTTATCCTTATAACTATTATTATTTCCCTTATTGCTATTATTATTATCGCTATAACTATTATTATCATCCTTATTACTATTATTACTAGCACTATAACTTTTATTATTATCCTTATTACTGTTATTATTTCCGCTATGACTGTTATTATTATACTTATTCTATTATTACTATCCCTATTACTCTTGTCTCTATCCTTATAACTATTATTATTATGCTTATTACTATTATTATTTGCACTACAACTATTATTATTATCCTTATTACTATTATTATTATCGGCATGACTGTTATTATTATACTTATTCTATTATTACTATCCCTATTACTCTTGTCTTTATCCTTATAACTATTATTATTATCCTTATTACTATTATTATTATCGCTATAACTATTATTATTATCGCTATGACTGTTATTATTATCCTTATTCTATTATTACTATCCCTATTACTCTTTTCTTTATCCTTATAACTATTACTATTATCGCTATAACTATTATTATTATCGCTATGACTGTTATTATTATCCTTATTGTATTATTACTATACCTATTACTCTTGTCTTTATCCTTATAACTATTATTATTTCCCTTATTCCTATTATTATTATCGCTGTAAGTATTATTATTATCCTTACTACTATTATTATTATCGCTATGACTGTTATTATTATCCTTATTCTATTATTACTATCCCTATTACTCCTGTCTCTATCCTTATAACTATTATTATTATGCTTATTACTATTATTATTATCGCTATAACTATTATTATTATCGCTATGACTGTTATTATTACCCTTATTCTACTATTACTATACCTATTACTCTTGTCTTTATCCTTATAACTATTATTATTTCCCTTATTGCTATTATTATTATCGCTATAACTATTATTATCATCCTTATTACTATTATTACTAGCACTATAACTATTATTATTATCCTTATTACTGTTATTATTACCGCTATAACTATTATAATTATCCTTATTACTATTATTACTAGCACAATAACTATTATTATTATCCTTATTACTGTTATTATTACCGCTATGACTGTTATTATTATACTTATTCTATTATTACTATCCCTATTACTCTTGTCTCTATCCTTATAACTATTATTATTATGCTTATTACTATTATTATTTGCACTACAACTATTATTATTATTATCCTTATTACTATTATTATTATCGGCATGACTGTTATTATTATACTTATTCTATTATTACTATCCCTATTACTCTTGTCTTTATCCTTATAACTATTATTATTATCCTTATTACTATTATTATTATCGCTATAACTATTATTATTATCGCTATGACTGTTATTATTATCCTTATTCTATTATTACTATCCCTATTACTCTTTTCTTTATCCTTATAACTATTACTATTATCGCTATAACTATTATTATTATCGCTATGACTGTTATTATTATCCTTATTGTATTATTACTATACCTATTACTCTTGTCTTTATCCTTATAACTATTATTATTTCCCTTATTCCTATTATTATTATCGCTGTAAGTATTATTATTATCCTTATTACTGTTATTATTACCGCTATGACTGTTATTATTATACTTATTCTATTATTACTATCCCTATTACTCTTGTCTCTATTATTATAACTATTATTATTATGCTGATTACTATTATTATTATCGCTATAACTATTATTATTATCGCTATGACTGTTATTATTATCCTTATTCTATTATTACTATCCCTATTACACTTGTCTCTATCCTTATAACTATTATTATTATGCTTATTACTATTATTATTTGCACTATAACTATTATTATTATCCTTATTACTATTATTATTATCGCTATAACTATTATTATTACCGCTATGACTGTTATTATTATCCTTATTCTATTATTACTAACCCTATTACTCTTGTCTCTATCCTTACAACTATTATTATTATGCTTATTACTATTATTGTTATCGCTATAACTATTATTATTATCGCTATGACTGTTATTATTACCCTTATTCTACTATTACTATACCTATTACTCTTGTCTTTATCCTTATAACTATTATTATTTCCCTTATTGCTATTATTATTATCGCTATAACTATTATTATCATCCTTATTACTATTATTACTAGCACTATAACTATTATTATTATCCTTATTACTGTTATTATTACCGCTATAACTATTATAATTATCCTTATTACTATTATTACTAGCACAATAACTATTATTATTATCCTTATTACTGTTATTATTACCGCTATGACTGTTATTATTATACTTATTCTATTATTACTATCCCTATTACTCTTGTCTCTATCCTTATAACTATTATTATTATGCTTATTACTATTATTATTTGCACTACAACTATTATTATTATCCTTATTACTATTATTATTATCGGCATGACTGTTATTATTATACTTATTCTATTATTACTATCCCTATTACTCTTGTCTTTATCCTTATAACTATTATTATTATCCTTATTACTATTATTATTATCGCTATAACTATTATTATTATCGCTATGACTGTTATTATTATCCTTATTCTATTATTACTATCCCTATTACTCTTTTCTTTATCCTTATAACTATTACTATTATCGCTATAACTATTATTATTATCGCTATGACTGTTATTATTATCCTTATTGTATTATTACTATACCTATTACTCTTGTCTTTATCCTTATAACTATTATTATTTCCCTTATTCCTATTATTATTATCGCTGTAAGTATTATTATTATCCTTATTACTGTTATTATTACCGCTATGACTGTTATTATTATACTTATTCTATTATTACTATCCCTATTACTCTTGTCTCTATTATTATAACTATTATTATTATGCTGATTACTATTATTATTATCGCTATAACTATTATTATTATCGCTATGACTGTTATTATTATCCTTATTCTATTATTACTATCCCTATTACTCTTTTCTTTATCCTTATAACTATTACTATTATCGCTATAACTATTATTATTATCGCTATGACTGTTATTATTATCCTTATTGTATTATTACTATACCTATTACTCTTGTCTTTATCCTTATAACTATTATTATTTCCCTTATTCCTATTATTATTATCGCTATAAGTATTATTATTATCCTTATTACTGTTATTATTACCGCTATGACTGTTATTATTATACATATTCTATTATTACTATCCCTATTACTCTTGTCTCTATTATTATAACTATTATTATTATGCTGATTACTATTATTATTATCGCTGTAACTATTATTATTATTCTTACTACTATTATTATTATCGCTATAACTATTATTATTATCGCTATGACGGTTCTTATTATCCTTATTGTATTATTACTATACCTATTACTCTTGTCTTTATCCTTATAACTATTATTATTTCCCTTATTGCTATTATTATTATCGCTATAACTATTATTATTATCCTTATTACTATTGTTACTAGCACTATATCTATTATTATTATCCTTATTACTGTTATTATTACCGATATGACTGTTATTATTATACTTATTCTATTATTACTATCCCTATTACTCTTGTCTCTATCCTTATAACTATTATTATTATCCTTATTACTAGTATTATTATCGCTATAACTATTATTATTACCGCTATGACTGTTATTATTGTCCTTATTCTATTATTACTATCCCTATTACTCTTGTCTTTATCCTTATAACTATTATTATTTCCCTTAATGCTATTATTTTTATCGCTATAACTATTATTATCATCCTTATTACTATTATTACTAGCACTATAACTATTATTATTATCCTTATTACTGTTATTATTACCGCTATAACTATTATAATTAACCTTATTACTATTATTACTAGCACTATAACTATTATTATTATCCTTATTACTGTTATTATTACCGCTATGACTGTTATTATTATACTTATTCTATTATTACTATCCCTATTACTCTTGTCTCTATCCTTATAACTATTATTATTATGCTTATTACTATTATTATTTGCACTATAACTATTATTATTATCCTTATTACTATTATTATTATCGCCATGACTATTATTATTATCCTTATTACTGTTATTATTACCGCTATGACTGTTATTATTATACGTATTCTATTATTACTATCCCTATTACTCTTGTCTCTATCCTTATAACTATTATTATTATGCTTATTACTATTACTATTAGCACTATAACTACTATTATTATCGCTATGACTGTTATTATTATACTTATTCTATTATTACTATCCCTATTACTCTTGTCTTTATCCTTAAAACTATTATTATTATGCTGATTACTATTATTATTATCGCTATAACTATTATTATTATCCTCACTACTATTATTATTATCGCTATGACTGTTATTATTATACGTATTCTACTATTACTATCCCTATTACTCTTCTCTTTATCCTTATAACTATTATTATTATCCTTATTTCTATTATTATTATCGCTATGACTGTTATTATTATCCTTATTCTATTATTATTTCCCTTATTACTATTATTATTATCGCTATAACTATTATTATTATCCTTATAACTATTATTATCGCTATGACTGTTATTATTATCCTTATTCTACTATTACTATCCCTATTACTCTTGTCTCTATCCTTATAACTATTATTATTTCCCTTATTGCTATTATTATTATCGCTATAACTATTATTATCATCCTTATTACTATTATTACTAGCACTATAACTATTATTATTATCCTTATTACTGTTATTATTACCGCTATAACTATTATAATTATCCTTATTACTATTATTATCGCTATGACTGTTATTATTATCCCTATTCTACTATTACTATCCCTATTACTCTTGTCTCTATCCTTATAACTATTATTATTATGCTTATTCCTATTATTATTATCGCTGTAAGTATTATTATTATCCTTATTACTGTTATTATTACCGCTATGACTGTTATTATTATACTTATTCTATTATTACTATCCCTATTACTCTTGTCTCTATTATTATAACTATTATTATTATGCTGATTACTATTATTATTATCGCTATAACTATTATTATTATCGCTATGACTGTTATTATTATCCTTATTCTATTATTACTATCCCTATTACTCTTTTCTTTATCCTTATAACTATTACTATTATCGCTATAACTATTATTATTATCGCTATGACTGTTATTATTATCCTTATTGTATTATTACTATACCTATTACTCTTGTCTTTATCCTTATAACTATTATTATTTCCCTTATTCCTATTATTATTATCGCTATAAGTATTATTATTATCCTTATTACTGTTATTATTACCGCTATGACTGTTATTATCATACATATTCTATTATTACTATCCCTATTACTCTTGTCTCTATTATTATAACTATTATTATTATGCTGATTACTATTATTATTATCGCTGTAACTATTATTATTATTCTTACTACTATTATTATTATCGCTATAACTATTATTATTCTCGCTATGACGGTTCTTATTATCCTTATTGTATTATTACTATACCTATTACTCTTGTCTTTATCCTTATAACTATTATTATTTCCCTTATTGCTATTATTATTATCGCTATAACTATTATTATTATCCTTATTACTATTGTTACTAGCACTATAACTATTATTATTATCCTTATTACTGTTATTATTACCGCTATGACTGTTATTATTATACTTATTCTATTATTACTATCCCTATTACTCTTGTCTCTATCCTTATAACTATTATTATTATCCTTATTACTATTATTATTATCGCTATAACTATTATTATTACCGCTATGACTGTTATTATTGTCCTTATTCTATTAGTACTATCCCTATTACTCTTGTCTTTATCCTTATAACTATTATTATTTCCCTTAATGCTATTATTTTTATCGCTATAACTATTATTATCATCCTTATTACTATTATTACTAGCACTATAACTATTATTATTATCCTTATTACTGTTATTATTACCGCTATAACTATTATAATTAACCTTATTACTATTATTACTAGCACTATAACTATTATTATTATCCTTATTACTGTTATTATTACCGCTATGACTGTTATTATTATACTTATTCTATTATTACTATCCCTATTACTCTTGTCTCTATCCTTATAACTATTATTATTATGCTTATTACTATTATTATTTGCACTATAACTATTATTATTATCCTTATTACTATTATTATTATCGCCATGACTGTTATTATTATCCTTATTCTATGATTACTATCCCTATTACTCTTGTCTTAATCCTTATAACTATTATTATTTCCCTTATTGCTATTATTATTATCGATATGACTGGTATTATTATCCTTATTCTATTATTACTATCCCTATTACTCTTGTCTTTATCCTTATAACTATTATTATTATCCTTATTACTATTATTATTATCGCTATAACTATTATTATTACCGCTATGACTGTTAATATTATCCTTATTCTATTATTACTATCCCTATTACTCTTGTCTTTATCCTTATAACTATTATTATTTCCCTTATTGCTATTATTATTATCGCTACAACTATTATTATTATCCTTATTACTATTGTTACTAGCACTATAACTATTATTATTATCCTTATTACTGTTATTATTACCGCTATGACTGTTATTATTATATTTATTCTATTATTACTATCCCTATTACTCTTGTCTCTATCCTCATAACTATTATTATTATGCTTATTACTATTATTATTAGCACTATAACTACTATTATTATCCTTATAACTATTATTATTATCCTTATTACTCTTATTATTATCGCTATAACTATTATTATTACCGCTATGACTGTTATTATTATCCTTATTCTATTATTACTATCCCTATTACTCTTGTCTTTATCCTTATAACTATTATTATTATCCTTATTTCTATTATTATTATCGCTATGACTATTATTATTATCGCTATGACTGTTATTATTATCCTTATTCTATTATTATTTCCCTCATTACTATTATTATTATCGCTATAACTATTATTATTATCCTTATTACTATTATTATCGCTATGACTGTTATTATTATCCCTATTCTACTATTACTATCCCTATTACTCTTGTCTCTATCCTTATAACTATTATTATTATGCTTATTACTATTATTATTATCGCTATAACTATTACTATTATCCTTACTACTATTATTATTATCGCTATGACTGTTATTATTATCCTTATTCTATTATTACTATCCCTATTACTCTTGTCTTTATCCTTATTACTATTATTATTATCGCTATAACTATTATTATTATCCTTATTACTATTATTATTAGCACTATATCTGTTATTATTACCGCTATGACTGTTATTATTATCCTTATTGTATTATTACTATACCTATTACTCTTGTCTTTATCCTTATAACTATTATTATTTCCCTTATTGCTATTATTATTATCGCTATAACTATTATTATTATCCTTATTACTGTTATTATTACCGCTATGACTGTTATTATTATACGTATTCTATTATTACTATCCCTATTACTCTTGTCTCTATCCTTATAACTATTATTATTATGCTTATTACTATTACTATTAGCACTATAACTACTATTATTATCGCTATGACTGTTATTATTATACTTATTCTATTATTACTATCCCTATTACTCTTGTCTTTATCCTTAAAACTATTATTATTATGCTGATTACTATTATTATTATCGCTATAACTATTATTATTATCCTCACTACTATTATTATTATCGCTATGACTGTTATTATTATACGTATTCTACTATTACTATCCCTATTACTCTTCTCTTTATCCTTATAACTATTATTATTATCCTTATTTCTATTATTATTATCGCTATGACTGTTATTATTATCCTTATTCTATTATTATTTCCCTTATTACTATTATTATTATCGCTATAACTATTATTATTATCCTTATAACTATTATTATCGCTATGACTGTTATTATTATCCTTATTCTACTATTACTATCCCTATTACTCTTGTCTCTATCCTTATAACTATTATTATTATGCTTGTTACTATTATTATTATCGCTATAACTATTATTATTATCCTTACTACTATTATTATTATCGCTATGACTGTTATTATTGTCCTTATTCTATTATTACTATCCCTATTACTCTTGTCTTTACCTTATAACTATTATTATTTCCCTTATTGCTATTATTATTATCGCTATGACTGGTATTATTATCCTTATTCTATTATTACTATCCCTATTACTCTTGTCTTTATCCTTATAACTATTGTTATTATCCTTATTACTATTATTATTATCGCTATAACTATTATTATTATCGCTATGACTGTTATTATTATCCTTATTCTATTATTACTATCCCTATTACTCTTTTCTTTATCCTTATAACTATTACTATTATCGCTATAACTATTATTATTATCGCTATGACTGTTATTATTATCCTTATTGTATTATTACTATACCTATTACTCTTGTCTTTATCCTTATAACTATTATTATTTCCCTTATTACTATTATTATTATCATTATAACTATTATTATTATCGCTATGACTGTTATTATTATCCTTATTGTATTATTACTAACCCTATTACTCTTGTCTCTATCCTTACAACTATTATTATTATGCTTATTACTATTATTGTTATCGCTATAACTATTATTATTATCGCTATGACTGTTATTATTACCCTTATTCTACTATTACTATACCTATTACTCTTGTCTTTATCCTTATAACTATTATTATTTCCCTTATTGCTATTATTATTATCGCTATAACTATTATTATCATCCTTATTACTATTATTACTAGCACTATAACTATTATTATTATCCTTATTACTGTTATTATTACCGCTATAACTATTATAATTATCCTTATTACTATTATTACTAGCACAATAACTATTATTATTATCCTTATTACTGTTATTATTACCGCTATGACTGTTATTATTATACTTATTCTATTATTACTATCCCTATTACTCTTGTCTCTATCCTTATAACTATTATTATTATCCTTATTACTGTTATTATTATCGCTATAACTATTATTATTACCGCTATGACTGTTAATATTATCCTTATTCTATTGTTACTATCCCTATTACTCTTGTCTTTATCCTTATAACTATTATTATTTCCCTTATTACTATTATTATTATCATTATAACTGTTATTATTATCCTTATTACTAGTATTATTATCGCTATAACTATTATTATTATCGCTATGACTGTTATTATTATCCTTATTCTATTATTACTATCCCTATTACTCTTTTCTATATCCTTATAACTATTATTATTATCGCTATAACTATTATTATTTCCCTTATTGCTATTATTATTATCGCTACAACTATTATTATTATCCTTATTACTATTGTTACTAGCACTATAACTATTATTATTATCCTTATTACTGTTATTATTACCGCTATGACTGTTATTATTATATTTATTCTATTATTACTATCCCTATTACTCTTGTCTCTATCCTTATAACTATTATTATTATGCTTATTACTATTATTATTAGCACTATAACTACTATTATTATCCTTATAACTATTATTATTATCCTTATTACTCTTATTATTATCGCTATAACTATTATTATTACCGCTATGACTGTTATTATTATCCTTATTCTATTATTACTATCCCTATTACTCTTGTCTTTATCCTTATAACTATTATTATTATCCTTATTTCTATTATTATTATCGCTATGACTATTATTATTATCGCTATGACTGTTATTATTATCCTTATTCTATTATTATTTCCCTCATTACTATTATTATTATCGCTATAACTATTATTATTATCCTTATTACTATTATTATCGCTATGACTGTTATTATTATCCTTATTCTACTATTACTATCCCTATTACTCTTGTCTCTATCCTTATAACTATTATTATTATGCTTATTACTATTATTATTATCGCTATAACTATTATTATTATCCTTACTACTATTATTATTATCGCTATGACTGTTATTATTATCCTTATTCTATTATTACTATCCCCATTACTCTTGTCTTTATCCTTATTACTATTATTATTATCGCTCTAACTAGTATTATTATCGCTATGACTGTTATTATTATCCATATTCTCTTATTACTATACCTATTACTCTTGTCTTTATCCTTATAACTATTATTATTTCCCTTATTACTATTATTATTATCGCTATAACTATTATTATTATCCTTATTACTATTATTATTAGCACTATAACTATTATTATTACCGCTATGACTGTTATTATTATTCTTATTCTATTATTACTATCCCTATTACTCTTGTCTTTATCCTTAAAACTATTATTATTATGCTGATTACTATTATTATTATCGCTATAACTATTATTATTATCCTCACTACTATTATTATTATCGCTATGACTGTTATTATTATACGTATTCTACTATTACTATCCCTATTACTCTTCTTTTTATCCTTATAACTATTATTATTATCCTTATTTCTATTATTATTATCGCTATGACTGTTATTATTATCCTTATAACTATTATTATTATCCTTATTACTCTTATTATTATCGCTATAACTATTATTATTACCGCTATGACTGTTATTATTATCCTTACTCTATTATTACTATCCCTATTACTCTTGTCTTTATCCTTATAACTATTATTATTATCCTTATTTCTATTATTATTATCGCTATGACTGTTATTATTATCCTTATTCTATTATTATTTCCCTCATTACTATTATTATTATCGCTATAACTATTATTATTATCCTTATGACTATTATTATCGCTATGACTGTTATTATTATCCTTATTCTATTATTACTATCCCTATTACTCTTGTCCTTATCCTTATTACTATTATTATTATCGCTCTAACTAGTATTATTATCGCTATGACTGTTATTATTATCCATATTCTCTTATTACTATACCTATTACTCTTGTCTTTATCCTTATAACTATTATTATTTCCCTTATTACTATTATTATTATCGCTATGACTATTATTATTATCGCTATGACTGTTATTATTATCCTTATTCTATTATTATTTCCCTCATTACTATTATTATTATCGCTATAACTATTATTATTATCCTTATGACTATTATTATCGCTATGACTGTTATTATTATCCTTATTCTATTATTACTATCCCTATTACTCTTGTCCTTATCCTTATTACTATTATTATTATCGCTCTAACTAGTATTATTATCGCTATGACTGTTATTATTATCCATATTCTCTTATTACTATACCTATTACTCTTGTCTTTATCCTTATAACTATTATTATTTCCCTTATTACTATTATTATTATCGCTATAACTATTATTATTATCCTTATTACTATTATTATTAGCACTATAACTATTATTATTACCGCTATGACTGTTATTATTATCCTTATTGTATTATTACTATACCTATTACTCTTGTCTTTATCCTTATAACTATTATTATTTCCCTTATTGCTATTATTATTATCGCTATAACTATTATTATTATCCTTATTACTGTTATTATTACCGCTATGACTGTTATTATTATACGTATTCTATTATTACTATCCCTATTACTCTTGTCTCTATCCTTATAACTATTATTATTATGCTTATTACTATTACTATTAGCACTATAACTACTATTATTATCGCTATGACTGTTATTATTATACTTATTCTATTATTACTATCCCTATTACTCTTGTCTTTATCCTTAAAACTATTATTATTATGCTGATTACTATTATTATTATCGCTATAACTATTATTATTATCCTCACTACTATTATTATTATCGCTATGACTGTTATTATTATACGTATTCTACTATTACTATCCCTATTACTCTTCTCTTTATCCTTATAACTATTATTATTATCCTTATTTCTATTATTATTATCGCTATGACTGTTATTATTATCCTTATTCTATTATTATTTCCCTTATTACTATTATTATTATCGCTATAACTATTATTATTATCCTTATTACTATTATTATCGCTATGACTGTTATTATTATCCTTATTCTACTATTACTATCCCTATTACTCTTGTCTCTATCCTTATAACTATTATTATTATGCTTGTTACTATTATTATTATCGCTATAACTATTATTATTATCCATACTACTATTATTATTATCGCTATGACTGTTATTATTGTCCTTATTCTATTATTACTATCCCTATTACTCTTGTCTTTACCTTATAACTATTATTATTTCCCTTATTGCTATTATTATTATCGCTATGACTGGTATTATTATCCTTATTCTATTATTACTATCCCTATTACTCTTGTCTTTATCCTTATAACTATTATTATTATCCTTATTACTATTATTATTATCGCTATAACTATTATTATTATCGCTATGACTGTTATTATTATCCTTATTCTATTATTACTATCCCTATTACTCTTTTCTTTATCCTTATAACTATTACTATTATCGCTATAACTATTACTATTATCGCTATGACTGTTATTATTATCCTTATTGTATTATTACTATACCTATTACTCTTGTCTTTATCCTTATAACTATTATTATTTCCCTTATTACTATTATTATTATCATTATAACTATTATTATTATCGCTATGACTGTTATTATTATCCTTATTGTATTATTACTATACCTATTACTCTTGTCTTTATCCTTATAACTATTATTATTTCCCTTATTGCTATTATTATTATCGCTATAAGTATTATTATTATCCTTATTACTGTTATTATTACCGCTATGACTGTTAATATTATACTTATTCTATTATTACTATCCCTATTACTCTTGTCTCTATCCTTATAACTATTATTATTATGCTGATTACTATTATTATTATCGCTATAACTATTATTATTATCCTTACTACTATTATTATTATCGCTATGACTGTTATTATTATCCTTATTCTATTATTACTATCCCTATTACTCCTGTCTCTATCCTTATAACTATTATTATTATGCTTATTACTATTATTATTATCGCTATAACTATTATTATTATCCTTACTACTATTATTATTATCGCTATGACTGTTATTATTATCCTTATTCTATTATTACTATCCCTATTACTCTTGTCTTTATCCTTATAACTATTATTATTATCCTTATTACTATTATTATCGCTATGACTGTTATTATTATCCTTATTCGACTATTACTATCCCTATTACTCCTGTCTCTATCCTTATAACTATTATTATTATGCTTATTACTATTATTATTATCGCTATAACTATTATTATTATCCTTACTACTATTATTATTATCGCTATGACTGTTAATATTATACTTATTCTATTATTACTATCCCTATTACTCTTGTCTCTATCCTTATAACTATTATTATTATGCTGATTACTATTATTATTATCGCTATAACTATTATTATTATCCTTACTACTATTATTATTATCTCTATAACTATTATTGTTATCCTCATTACTATTATTATTATCACTCTGACTGTTATCATTATCCTTATTCTATTATTACTATCCCTATTACTCTTGTCTTTATCCTTATAACTATTATTATTATCCTTATTACTATTATTGTTATCGCTATAACTATTATTATTATCCCTATGACTGTTATTATTACCCTTATTCTACTATTACTACACCTATTACTCTTGTCTTTATCCTTATAACTATTATTATTTCCCTTATTGCTATTATTATTATCGCTATAACTATTATTATCATCCTTATTACTATTATTACTAGCACTATAACTATTATTATTATCCTTATTACTGTTATTATTACAGCTATAACTATTATAATTATCCTTACTACTATTATTACTAGCACTATAACTATTATTATTATCCTTATTACTGTTATTATTACCGCTATGACTGTTATTATTATACTTATTCTATTATTACTATCCCTATTACACTTGTCTCTATCCTTATAACTATTATTATTATGCTTATTACTATTATTATTATCGCTATAACTATTATTATTATCGCTATGACTGTTATTATTATACTTATTCTATTATTACTATCCCTATTACACTTGTCTCTATCCTTATAACTATTATTATTATGCTTATTACTATTATTATTATCGCTATAACTATTATTATTATCCTTACTACTATTATTATTATCGCTATGACTGTTATTATTATCCTTATTCTATTATTACTATCCCTATTACTCTTGTCTTTATCCTTATAACTATTATTATTATCCGTATTACTATTATTATTATCGCTATAACTATTATAATTATCCTTATTACTATTATTACTAGCACAATAACTATTATTATTATCCTTATTACTGTTATTATTACCGCTATGACTGTTATTATTATACTTATTCTATTATTACTATCCCTATTACTCTTGTCTCTATCCTTATAACTATTATTATTATGCTTATTACTATTATTATTTGCACTACAACTATTATTATTATCCTTATTACTATTATTATTATCGGCATGACTGTTATTATTATACTTATTCTATTATTACTATCCCTATTAGTCTTGTCTTTATCCTTATAACTATGATTATCGCTATAACTATTATGATTATCGCTATGACTGTTATTATTATCCTTATTGTATTATTACTATACCTATTACTCTTGTCTTTATCCTTATTACTGTTATTATTACCTCTATAACTGTTATTATTATCCTTATACTATTATTACTATCCCTATTACTCTTGTCTCTATCCTTATAACTATTATTATTATGCTTATTACTATTATTATTATCGCTATAACTATTATTATTATCCTTACTACTATTATTATTATCGCTATGACTGTTATTATTATCCTTATTCTATTATTACTATCCCTATTACTCTTGTCTTAATCCTTATAACTATTATTATTATCCTTATTACTATTATTATCGCTATGACTGTTATTATTATCCTTATTCGACTATTACTATCCCTATTACTCCTGTCTCTATCCTTATAACTATTATTATTATGCTTATTACTATTATTATTATCGCTATAACTATTATTATTATCCTTACTACTATTATTATTATCGCTATGACTGTTAATATTATACTTATTCTATTATTACTATCCCTATTACTCTTGTCTCTATCCTTATAACTATTATTATTATGCTGATTACTATTATTATTATCGCTATAACTATTATTATTATCCTTACTACTATTATTATTATCTCTATAACTATTATTGTTATCCTCATTACTATTATTATTATCACTCTGACTGTTATCATTATCCTTATTCTATTATTACTATCCCTATTACTCTTGTCTTTATCCTTATAACTATTATTATTATCCTTATTACTATTATTGTTATCGCTATAACTATTATTATTATCCCTATGACTGTTATTATTACCCTTATTCTACTATTACTACACCTATTACTCTTGTCTTTATCCTTATAACTATTATTATTTCCCTTATTGCTATTATTATTATCGCTATAACTATTATTATCATCCTTATTACTATTATTACTAGCACTATAACTATTATTATTATCCTTATTACTGTTATTATTACAGCTATAACTATTATAATTATCCTTACTACTATTATTACTAGCACTATAACTATTATTATTATCCTTATTACTGTTATTATTACCGCTATGACTGTTATTATTATATTTATTCTATTATTACTATCCCTATTACACTTGTCTCTATCCTTATAACTATTATAATTATCCTTACTACTATTATTACTAGCACTATAACTATTATTATTATCCTTATTACTGTTATTATTACCGCTATGACTGTTATTATTATACTTATTCTATTATTACTATCCCTATTACACTTGTCTCTATCCTTATAACTATTATTATTATGCTTATTACTATTATTATTATCGCTATAACTATTATTATTATCCTTACTACTATTATTATTATCGCTATGACTGTTATTATTATCCTTATTCTATTATTACTATCCCTATTACTCTTGTCTTTATCCTTATAACTATTATTATTATCCTTATTACTATTATTGTTATCGCTATAACTATTATTATTATCCCTATGACTGTTTTTATTACCCTTATTCTACTATTACTACACCTATTACTCTTGTCTTTATCCTTATAACTATTATTATTTCCCTTATTGCTATTATTATTATCGCTATAACTATTATTATCATCCTTATTACTATTATTACTAGCACTATAACTATTATTATTATCCTTATTACTGTTATTATTACAGCTATAACTATTATAATTATCCTTACTACTATTATTACTAGCACTATAACTATTATTATTATCCTTATTACTGTTATTATTACCGCTATGACTGTTATTATTATACTTATTCTATTATTACTATCCCTATTACACTTGTCTCTATCCTTATAACTATTATTATTATGCTTATTACTATTATTATTATCGCTATAACTATTATTATTATCCTTACTACTATTATTATTATCGCTATGACTGTTATTATTATACTTATTCTATTATTACTATCCCTATTACACTTGTCTCTATCCTTATAACTATTATTATTATGCTTATTACTATTATTATTATCGCTATAACTATTATTATTATCCTTACTACTATTATTATTATCGCTATGACTGTTATTATTATCCTTATTCTATTATTACTATCCCTATTACTCTTGTCTTTATCCTTATAACTATTATTATTATCCTTATTAATATTATTATTATCGCTATAACTATTATAATTATCCTTATTACTATTATTACTAGCACAATAACTATTATTATTATCCTTATTACTGTTATTATTACCGCTATGACTGTTATTATTATACTTATTCTATTATTACTATCCCTATTACTCTTGTCTCTATCCTTATAACTATTATTATTATGCTTATTACTATTATTATTTGCACTACAACTATTATTATTATCCTTATTACTATTATTATTATCGGCATGACTGTTATTATTATACTTATTCTATTATTACTATCCCTATTAGTCTTGTCTTTATCCTTATAACTATTATTATTTCCCTTATTACTATTATTATTATCGCTATAACTATTATTATTATCCTTATTACTATTATTATTAGCACTATAACTATTATTATTACCGCTATGACTGTTATTATTATTCTTATTCTATTATTACTATCCCTATTACTCTTGTCTTTATCCTTAAAACTATTATTATTATGCTGATTACTATTATTATTATCGCTATAACTATTATTATTATCCTCACTACTATTATTATTATCGCTATGACTGTTATTATTATACGTATTCTACTATTACTATCCCTATTACTCTTCTCTTTATCCTTATAACTATTATTATTTCCCTTATTACTATTATTATTATCGCTATAACTATTATTATTATCGCTATGACTGTTATTATTATCCTTATTCTATTATTACTATCCCTATTACTCTTGTCTTTGTCCTTATAACTATTATTATTATCCTTATTACTATTATTGTTATCGCTATAACTATTATTATTATCCCTATGACTGTTATTATTACCCTTATTCTACTATTACTACACCTATTACTCTTGTCTTTATCCTTATAACTATTATTATTTCCCTTATTACTATTATTATTATCGCTATAACTATTATTATTATCGCTATGACTGTTATTATTATCCTTATTCTATTATTACTATCCCTATTACTCTTTTCTTTATCCTTATAACTATTACTATTATCGCTATAACTATTACTATTATCGCTATGACTGTTATTATTATCCTTATTGTATTATTACTATACCTATTACTCTTGTCTTTATCCTTATAACTATTATTATTTCCCTTATTACTATTATTATTATCATTATAACTATTATTATTATCGCTATGACTGTTATTATTATCCTTATTGTATTATTACTATACCTATTACTCTTGTCTTTATCCTTATAACTATTATTATTTCCCTTATTGCTATTATTATTATCGCTATAAGTATTATTATTATCCTTATTACTGTTATTATTACCGCTATGACTGTTAATATTATACTTATTCTATTATTACTATCCCTATTACTCTTGTCTCTATCCTTATAACTATTATTATTATGCTGATTACTATTATTATTATCGCTATAACTATTATTATTATCCTTACTACTATTATTATTATCGCTATGACTGTTATTATTATCCTTATTCTATTATTACTATCCCTATTACTCCTGTCTCTATCCTTATAACTATTATTATTATGCTTATTACTATTATTATTATCGCTATAACTATTATTATTATCCTTACTACTATTATTATTATCGCTATGACTGTTATTATTATCCTTATTCTATTATTACTATCCCTATTACTCTTGTCTTTATCCTTATAACTATTATTATTATCCTTATTACTATTATTATCGCTATGACTGTTATTATTATCCTTATTCGACTATTACTATCCCTATTACTCCTGTCTCTATCCTTATAACTATTATTATTATGCTTATTACTATTATTATTATCGCTATAACTATTATTATTATCCTTACTACTATTATTATTATCGCTATGACTGTTAATATTATACTTATTCTATTATTACTATCCCTATTACTCTTGTCTCTATCCTTATAACTATTATTATTATGCTGATTACTATTATTATTATCGCTATAACTATTATTATTATCCTTACTACTATTATTATTATCTCTATAACTATTATTGTTATCCTCATTACTATTATTATTATCACTCTGACTGTTATCATTATCCTTATTCTATTATTACTATCCCTATTACTCTTGTCTTTATCCTTATAACTATTATTATTATCCTTATTACTATTATTGTTATCGCTATAACTATTATTATTATCCCTATGACTGTTATTATTACCCTTATTCTACTATTACTACACCTATTACTCTTGTCTTTATCCTTATAACTATTATTATTTCCCTTATTGCTATTATTATTATCGCTATAACTATTATTATCATCCTTATTACTATTATTACTAGCACTATAACTATTATTATTATCCTTATTACTGTTATTATTACAGCTATAACTATTATAATTATCCTTACTACTATTATTACTAGCACTATAACTATTATTATTATCCTTATTACTGTTATTATTACCGCTATGACTGTTATTATTATACTTATTCTATTATTACTATCCCTATTACACTTGTCTCTATCCTTATAACTATTATTATTATGCTTATTACTATTATTATTATCGCTATAACTATTATTATTATCGCTATGACTGTTATTATTATACTTATTCTATTATTACTATCCCTATTACACTTGTCTCTATCCTTATAACTATTATTATTATGCTTATTACTATTATTATTATCGCTATAACTATTATTATTATCCTTACTACTATTATTATTATCGCTATGACTGTTATTATTATCCTTATTCTATTATTACTATCCCTATTACTCTTGTCTTTATCCTTATAACTATTATTATTATCCGTATTACTATTATTATTATCGCTATAACTATTATAATTATCCTTATTACTATTATTACTAGCACAATAACTATTATTATTATCCTTATTACTGTTATTATTACCGCTATGACTGTTATTATTATACTTATTCTATTATTACTATCCCTATTACTCTTGTCTCTATCCTTATAACTATTATTATTATGCTTATTACTATTATTATTTGCACTACAACTATTATTATTATCCTTATTACTATTATTATTATCGGCATGACTGTTATTATTATACTTATTCTATTATTACTATCCCTATTAGTCTTGTCTTTATCCTTATAACTATGATTATCGCTATAACTATTATGATTATCGCTATGACTGTTATTATTATCCTTATTGTATTATTACTATACCTATTACTCTTGTCTTTATCCTTATTACTGTTATTATTACCTCTATAACTGTTATTATTATCCTTATACTATTATTACTATCCCTATTACTCTTGTCTCTATCCTTATAACTATTATTATTATGCTTATTACTATTATTATTATCGCTATAACTATTATTATTATCCTTACTACTATTATTATTATCGCTATGACTGTTATTATTATCCTTATTCTATTATTACTATCCCTATTACTCTTGTCTTAATCCTTATAACTATTATTATTATCCTTATTACTATTATTATCGCTATGACTGTTATTATTATCCTTATTCGACTATTACTATCCCTATTACTCCTGTCTCTATCCTTATAACTATTATTATTATGCTTATTACTATTATTATTATCGCTATAACTATTATTATTATCCTTACTACTATTATTATTATCGCTATGACTGTTAATATTATACTTATTCTATTATTACTATCCCTATTACTCTTGTCTCTATCCTTATAACTATTATTATTATGCTGATTACTATTATTATTATCGCTATAACTATTATTATTATCCTTACTGCTATTATTATTATCTCTATAACTATTATTGTTATCCTCATTACTATTATTATTATCACTCTGACTGTTATCATTATCCTTATTCTATTATTACTATCCCTATTACTCTTGTCTTTATCCTTATAACTATTATTATTATCCTTATTACTATTATTGTTATCGCTATAACTATTATTATTATCCCTATGACTGTTATTATTACCCTTATTCTACTATTACTACACCTATTACTCTTGTCTTTATCCTTATAACTATTATTATTTCCCTTATTGCTATTATTATTATCGCTATAACTATTATTATCATCCTTATTACTATTATTACTAGCACTATAACTATTATTATTATCCTTATTACTGTTATTATTACCGCTATGACTGTTATTATTATACTTATTCTATTATTACTATCCCTATTACACTTGTCTCTATCCTTATAACTATTATAATTATCCTTACTACTATTATTACTAGCACTATAACTATTATTATTATCCTTATTACTGTTATTATTACCGCTATGACTGTTATTATTATACTTATTCTATTATTACTATCCCTATTACACTTGTCTCTATCCTTATAACTATTATTATTATGCTTATTACTATTATTATTATCGCTATAACTATTATTATTATCCTTACTACTATTATTATTATCGCTATGACTGTTATTATTATCCTTATTCTATTATTACTATCCCTATTACTCTTGTCTTTATCCTTATAACTATTATTATTATCCTTATTACTATTATTGTTATCGCTATAACTATTATTATTATCCCTATGACTGTTATTATTACCCTTATTCTACTATTACTACACCTATTACTCTTGTCTTTATCCTTATAACTATTATTATTTCCCTTATTGCTATTATTATTATCGCTATAACTATTATTATCATCCTTATTACTATTATTACTAGCACTATAACTATTATTATTATCCTTATTACTGTTATTATTACAGCTATAACTATTATAATTATCCTTACTACTATTATTACTAGCACTATAACTATTATTATTATCCTTATTACTGTTATTATTACCGCTATGACTGTTATTATTATACTTATTCTATTATTACTATCCCTATTACACTTGTCTCTATCCTTATAACTATTATTATTATGCTTATTACTATTATTATTATCGCTATAACTATTATTATTATCCTTACTACTATTATTATTATCGCTATGACTGTTATTATTATACTTATTCTATTATTACTATCCCTATTACACTTGTCTCTATCCTTATAACTATTATTATTATGCTTATTACTATTATTATTATCGCTATAACTATTATTATTATCCTTACTACTATTATTATTATCGCTATGACTGTTATTATTATCCTTATTCTATTATTACTATCCCTATTACTCTTGTCTTTATCCTTATAACTATTATTATTATCCTTATTAATATTATTATTATCGCTATAACTATTATAATTATCCTTATTACTATTATTACTAGCACAATAACTATTATTATTATCCTTATTACTGTTATTATTACCGCTATGACTGTTATTATTATACTTATTCTATTATTACTATCCCTATTACTCTTGTCTCTATCCTTATAACTATTATTATTATGCTTATTACTATTATTATTTGCACTACAACTATTATTATTATCCTTATTACTATTATTATTATCGGCATAACTGTTATTATTATACTTATTCTATTATTACTATCCCTATTAGTCTTGTCTTTATCCTTATAACTATTATTATTTCCCTTATTACTATTATTATTATCGCTATTACTATTATTATTATCCTTATTACTATTATTATTAGCACTATAACTATTATTATTACCGCTATGACTGTTATTATTATTCTTATTCTATTATTACTATCCCTATTACTCTTGTCTTTATCTTTAAAACTATTATTATTATGCTGATTACTATTATTATTATCGCTATAACTATTATTATTATCCTCACTACTATTATTATTATCGCTATGACTGTTATTATTATACGTATTCTACTATTACTATCCCTATTACTCTTCTCTTTATCCTTATAACTATTATTATTTCCCTTATTACTATTATTATTATCGCTATAACTATTATTATTATCGCTATGACTGTTATTATTATCCTTATTCTATTATTACTATCCCTATTACTCTTGTCTTTGTCCTTATAACTATTATTATTATCCTTATTACTATTATTGTTATCGCTATAACTATTATTATTATCCCTATGACTGTTATTATTACCCTTATTCTACTATTACTACACCTATTACTCTTGTCTTTATCCTTATAACTATTATTATTTCCCTTATTGCTATTATTATTATCGCTATAACTATTATTATCATCCTTATTACTATTATTACTTGCACTATAACTATTATTATTATCCTTATTACTGTTATTATTACCGCTATGACTGTTATTATTATACTTATTCTATTATTACTATCCCTATTACACTTGTCTCTATCCTTATAACTATTATTATTATGCTTATTACTATTATTATTATCGCTATAACTATTATTATTATCGCTATGACTGTTATTATTATACTTATTCTATTATTACTATCCCTATTACACTTGTCTCTATCCTTATAACTATTATTATTATGCTTGTTACTATTATTATTATCGCTATAACTATTATTATTATCCTTACTACTATTATTATTATCGCTATGACTGTTATTATTATCCTAATTCTATTATTACTATCCATATTACTCTTGTCTTTATCCTTATAACTATTATTATTATCCGTATTACTATTATTATTATCGCTATAACTATTATAATTATCCTTATTACTATTATTACTAGCACAATAACTATTATTATTATCCTTATTACTGTTATTATTACCGCTATGACTGTTATTATTATACTTATTCTATTATTACTATCCCTATTACTCTTGTCTCTATCCTTATAACTATTATTATTATGCTTATTACTATTATTATTTGCACTACAACTATTATTATTATCCTTATTACTATTATTATGATCGGCATGACTGTTATTATTATACTTATTCTATTATTACTATCCCTATTAGTCTTGTCTTTATCCTTATAACTATGATTATCGCTATAACTATTATGATTATCGCTATGACTGTTATTATTATCCTTATTGTATTATTACTATACCTATTACTCTTGTCTTTATCCTTATTACTGTTATTATTACCTCTATAACTGTTATTATTATCCTTATACTATTATTACTATCCCTATTACTCTTGTCTCTATCCTTATAACTATTATTATTATGCTTATTACTATTATTATTATCGCTATAACTATTATTATTATCCTTACTACTATTATTATTATCGCTATGACTGTTATTATTATCCTTATTCTATTATTACTATCCCTATTACTCTTGTCTTAATCCTTATAACTATTATTATTATCCTTATTACTATTATTATCGCTATGACTGTTATTATTATCCTTATTCGACTATTACTATCCCTATTACTCCTGTCTCTATCCTTATAACTATTATTATTATGCTTATTACTATTATTATTATCGCTATAACTATTATTATTATCCTTACTACTATTATTATTATCGCTATGACTGTTAATATTATACTTATTCTATTATTACTATCCCTATTACTCTTGTCTCTATCCTTATAACTATTATTATTATGCTGATTACTATTATTATTATCGCTATAACTATTATTATTATCCTTACTACTATTATTATTATCTCTATAACTATTATTGTTATCCTCATTACTATTATTATTATCACTCTGACTGTTATCATTATCCTTATTCTATTATTACTATCCCTATTACTCTTGTCTTTATCCTTATAACTATTATTATTATCCTTATTACTATTATTGTTATCGCTATAACTATTATTATTATCCCTATGACTGTTATTATTACCCTTATTCTACTATTACTACACCTATTACTCTTGTCTTTATCCTTATAACTATTATTATTTCCCTTATTGCTATTATTATTATCGCTATAACTATTATTATCATCCTTATTACTATTATTACTAGCACTATAACTATTATTATTATCCTTATTACTGTTATTATTACAGCTATAACTATTATAATTATCCTTACTACTATTATTACTAGCACTATAACTATTATTATTATCCTTATTACTGTTATTATTACCGCTATGACTGTTATTATTATACTTATTCTATTATTACTATCCCTATTACACTTGTCTCTATCCTTATAACTATTATAATTATCCTTACTACTATTATTACTAGCACTATAACTATTATTATTATCCTTATTACTGTTATTATTACCGCTATGACTGTTATTATTATACTTATTCTATTATTACTATCCCTATTACACTTGTCTCTATCCTTATAACTATTATTATTATGCTTATTACTATTATTATTATCGCTATAACTATTATTATTATCCTTACTACTATTATTATTATCGCTATGACTGTTATTATTATCCTTATTCTATTATTACTATCCCTATTACTCTTGTCTTTATCCTTATAACTATTATTATTATCCTTATTACTATTATTGTTATCGCTATAACTATTATTATTATCCCTATGACTGTTATTATTACCCTTATTCTACTATTACTACACCTATTACTCTTGTCTTTATCCTTATAACTATTATTATTTCCCTTATTGCTATTATTATTATCGCTATAACTATTATTATCATCCTTATTACTATTATTACTAGCACTATAACTATTATTATTATCCTTATTACTGTTATTATTACAGCTATAACTATTTTAATTATCCTTACTACTATTATTACTAGCACTATAACTATTATTATTATCCTTATTACTGTTATTATTACCGCTATGACTGTTATTATTATACTTATTCTATTATTACTATCCCTATTACACTTGTGTCTATCCTTATAACTATTATTATTATGCTTATTACTATTATTATTATCGCTATAACTATTATTATTATCCTTACTACTATTATTATTATCGCTATGACTGTTATTATTATACTTATTCTATTATTACTATCCCTATTACACTTGTCTCTATCCTTATAACTATTATTATTATGCTTATTACTATTATTATTATCGCTATAACTATTATTATTATCCTTACTACTATTATTATTATCGCTATGACTGTTATTATTATCCTTATTCTATTATTACTATCCCTATTACTCTTGTCTTTATCCTTATAACTATTATTATTATCCTTATTAATATTATTATTATCGCTATAACTATTATAATTATCCTTATTACTATTATTACTAGCACAATAACTATTATTATTATCCTTATTACTGTTATTATTACCGCTATGACTGTTATTATTATACTTATTCTATTATTACTATCCCTATTACTCTTGTCTCTATCCTTATAACTATTATTATTATGCTTATTACTATTATTATTTGCACTACAACTATTATTATTATCCTTATTACTATTATTATTATCGGCATGACTGTTATTATTATACTTATTCTATTATTACTATCCCTATTAGTCTTGTCTTTATCCTTATAACTATTATTATTTCCCTTATTACTATTATTATTATCGCTATAACTATTATTATTATCCTTATTACTATTATTATTAGCACTATAACTATTATTATTACCGCTATGACTGTTATTATTATTCTTATTCTATTATTACTATCCCTATTACTCTTGTCTTTATCCTTAAAACTATTATTATTATGCTGATTACTATTATTATTATCGCTATAACTATTATTATTATCCTCACTACTATTATTATTATCGCTATGACTGTTATTATTATACGTATTCTACTATTACTATCCCTATTACTCTTCTCTTTATCCTTATAACTATTATTATTTCCCTTATTACTATTATTATTATCGCTATAACTATTATTATTATCGCTATGACTGTTATTATTATCCTTATTCTATTATTACTATCCCTATTACTCTTGTCTTTGTCCTTATAACTATTATTATTATCCTTATTACTATTATTGTTATCGCTATAACTATTATTATTATCCCTATGACTGTTATTATTACCCTTATTCTACTATTACTACACCTATTACTCTTGTCGTTATCCTTATAACTATTATTATTTCCCTTATTGCTATTATTATTATCGCTATAACTATTATTATCATCCTTATTACTATTATTACTTGCACTATAACTATTATTATTATCCTTATTACTGTTATTATTACAGCTATAACTATTATAATTATCCTTACTACTATTATTACTAGCACTATAACTATTATTATTATCCTTATTACTGTTATTATTACCGCTATGACTGTTATTATTATACTTATTCTATTATTACTATCCCTATTACACTTGTCTCTATCCTTATAACTATTATTATTATGCTTATTACTATTATTATTATCGCTATAACTATTATTATTATCCTTACTACTATTATTATTATCGCTATGACTGTCATTATTATCCTTATTCTATTATTACTATCCCTATTACTCTTGTCTTTATCCTTATAACTATTATTATTATCCTTATTACTATTATTATCGCTATGACTGTTATTATTATCCTTATTCGACTATTACTATCCCTATTACTCTTGTCTCTATCCTTATAACTATTATTATTATGGTTATTACTATTATTATTATCGCTATAACTATTATTATTATCCTTACTACTATTATTATTATCTCTATAACTATTATTGTTATCCTCATTACTATTATTATTATCACTCTGACTGTTATCATTATCCTTATTCTATTATTACTATCCCTATTACTCTTGTCTTTATCCTTATAACTATTATTATTATCCTTATTACTATTATTGTTATCGCTATAACTATTATTATTATCGCTATGACTGTTATTATTACCCTTATTCTACTATTACTACACCTGTTACTCTTGTCTTTATCCTTATAACTATTATTATTTCCCTTATTGCTATTATTATTATCGCTATAACTATTATTATCATCCTTATTACTATTATTACTAGCACTATAACTATTATTATTATCCTTATTACTGTTATTATTACAGCAATAACTATTATAATTATCCTTACTACTATTATTACTAGCACTATAACTATTATTATTATCCTTATTACTGTTATTATTACCGCTATGACTGTTATTATTATACTTATTCTATTATTACTATCCCTATTACACTTGTCTCTATCCTTATAACTATTATTATTATCCTTATTCTATTATTACTAACACTATTACTCTTGTCTCTATCCTTACAACTATTATTATTATGCTTATTACTATTATTGTTATCGCTATAACTATTATTATTATCGCTATGACTGTTATTATTACCCTTATTCTACTATTACTATACCTATTACTCTTGTCTTTATCCTTATAACTATTATTATTTCCCTTATTGCTATTATTATTATCGCTATAACTATTATTATCATCCTTATTACTATTATTACTAGCACTATAACTATTATTATTATCCTTATTACTGTTATTATTATCGCTATAACTATTATTATTACCGCTATGATTGTTATTATTGTCCTTATTCTATTATTACTATCCCTATTACTCTTGTCTTTATCCTTATAACTATTATTATTTCCCTTAATGCTATTATTTTTATCGCTATAACTATTATTATCATCCTTATTACTATTATTACTAGCACTAACTATTATTATTATCCTTATTACTGTTATTATTACCGCTATAACTATTATAATTATCCTTATTACTATTATTACTAGCACTATAACTATTATTATTATCCTTATTACTGTTATTATTACCGCTATGACTGTTATTATTATATTTATTCTATTATTACTATCGCTATTAGTCTTGTCTTTATCCTTATAACTATGATTATCGCTATAACTATTATGATTATCGCTATGACTGTTATTATTATCCTTATTGTATTATTACTATACCTATTACTCTTGTCTTTATCCTTATTACTGTTATTATTACCGCTATAACTGTTGTTATTATCCTTATTCTATTATTACTATCCCTATTACTCTTGTCTCTATCCTTATAACTATTATTATTATGCTTATTACTATTATTATTATCGCTATAACTATTATTATTATCCTTACTACTATTATTATTATCGCTATGACTGTTATTATTATCCTTATTCTATTATTACTATCCCTATTACTCTTGTCTTAATCCTTATAACTATTATTATTTCCCTTATTGCTATTATTATTATCGATATGACTGGTATTATTATCCTTATTCTATTATTACTATCCCTATTACTCTTGTCTTTATCCTTATAACTATTATTATTATCCTTATTACTATTATTATTATCGCCATGACTGTTATTATTATACTTATTCTATTATTACTATCGCTATTAGTCTTGTCTTTATCCTTATAACTATGATTATCGCTATAACTATTATGATTATCGCTATGACTGTTATTATTATCCTTATTGTATTATTACTATACCTATTACTCTTGTCTTTATCCTTATTACTGTTATTATTACCGCTATAACTGTTGTTATTATCCTTATTCTATTATTACTATCCCTATTACTCTTGTCTCTATCCTTATAACTATTATTATTATGCTTATTACTATTATTATTATCGCTATAACTATTATTATTATCCTTACTACTATTATTATTATCGCTATGACTGTTATTATTATCCTTATTCTATTATTACTATCCCTATTACTCTTGTCTTAATCCTTATAACTATTATTATTTCCCTTATTGCTATTATTATTATCGATATGACTGGTATTATTATCCTTATTCTATTATTACTATCCCTATTACTCTTGTCTTTATCCTTATAACTATTATTATTATCCTTATTACTATTATTATTATCGCTATAACTATTATTATTACGGCTATGACTGTTAATATTATCCTTATTCTATTATTACTATCCCTATTACTCTTGTCTTTATCCTTATAACTATTATTATTTCCATTATTGCTATTATTATTATCGCTACAACTATTATTATTATCCTTATTACTTTTGTTACTAGCACTATAACTATTATTATTATCCTTATTACTGGTATTATTACCGCTATGACTGTTATTATTATATTTATTCTATTATTACTATCCCTATTACTCTTGTCTCTATCCTTATAACTATTATTATTATGCTTATTACTATTATTATTAGCACTATAACTACTATTATTATCCTTATAACTATTATTATTATCCTTATTACTCTTATTATTATCGCTATAACTATTATTATTACCGCTATGTCTGTTATTATTATCCTTATTCTATTATTACTATCCCTATTACTCTTGTCTTTATCCTTATAACTATTATTATTATCCTTATTTCTATTATTATTATCGCTATGACTATTATTATTATCGCTATGACTGTTATTATTATCCTTATTCTATTATTATTTCCCTCATTACTATTATTATTATCGCTATAACTATTATTATTATCCTTATTACTATTATTATCGCTATGACTGTTATTATTATCCTTATTCTACTATTACTATCCCTATTACTCTTGTCTCTATCCTTATAACTATTATTATTATGCTTATTACTATTATTATTATCGCTATAACTATTATTATTATCCTTACTACTATTATTATTATCGCTATGACTGTTATTATTATCCTTATTCTATTATTACTATCCCTATTACTCTTGTCTTTATCCTTATTACTATTATTATTATCGCTCTAACTATTATTATTATCGCTATGACTGTTATTATTATCCATATTCTATTATTACTATACCTATTACTCTTGTCTTTATCCTTATAACTATTATTATTTCCCTTATTACTATTATTATTATCGCTATAACTATTATTATTAGCACTATAACTATTATTATTACCGCTATGACTGTTATTATTATCCTTATTCTATTATTACTATCCCTATTACTCTTGTATTTATCCTTAGAACTATTATTATTTCCCTTATTACTATTATTATTATCATTATAACTGTTATTATTATCCTTATTACTAGTATTATTATCTCTATAACTATTATTGTTATCCTCATTACTACTATTATTATCGCTCTAACTGTTATTATTATCCTTATTCTATTATTACTATCCATATTGCTCTTGTCTTTATCCTTATAACTATTATTATTATCCTTATTACTATTATTATTATCGCTATAACTATTATTATTATCGCTATGACTGTTATTATTATCCTTATTCTATTATTACTATCCCTATTACTCTTTTCTTTATCCTTATAACTATTATTATTATCGCTATAACTATTATTATTATCGCTATGACTGTTATTATTATCCTTATTGTATTATTACTATACCTATTACTCTTGTCTTTATCCTTATAACTATTATTATTTCCCTTATTGCTATTATTATTATCGCTATAACTATTATTAATATCCTTATTACTGTTATTATTACCGCTATGACTGTTATTATTATACGTATTCTATTATTACTATCCCTATTACTCTTGTCTCTATCCTTATAACTATTATTATTATGCTTATTACTATTACTATTAGCACTATAACTACTATTATTATCGCTATGACTGTTATTATTATACTTATTCTATTATTACTATCCCTATTACTCTTGTCTTTATCCTTAAAACTATTATTATTATGCTGATTACTATTATTATTATCGCTATAACTATTATTATTATCCTCACTACTATTATTATTATCGCTATGACTGTTATTATTATACGTATTCTACTATAACTATCCCTATTACTCTTCTCTTTATCCTTATAACTATTATTATTATCCTTATTTCTATTATTATTATCGCTATGACTGTTATTATTATCCTTATTCTATTATTATTTCCCTTATTACTATTATTATTATCGCTATAACTATTATTATTATCCTTATTACTATTATTATCGCTATGACTGTTATTATTATCCTTATTCTACTATTACTATCCCTATTACTCTTGTCTTTACCTTATAACTATTATTATTTCCCTTATTGCTATTATTATTATCGCTATGACTGGTATTATTATCCTTATTCTATTATTACTATCCCTATTACTCTTGTCTTTATCCTTATAACTATTATTATTATCCTTATTACTATTATTATTATCGCTATAACTATTATTATTATCGCTATGACTGTTATTATTATCCTTATTCTATTATTACTATCCCTATTACTCTTTTCTTTATCCTTATAACTATTACTATTATCGCTATAACTATTATTATTATCGCTATGACTGTTAATATTATCCTTATTGTATTATTACTATACCTATTACTCTTGTCTTTATCCTTATAACTATTATTATTTCCCTTATTCCTATTATTATTATCGCTATAAGTATTATTATTATCCTTATTACTGTTATTATTACCGCTATGACTGTTATTATTATACTTATTCTATTATTACTATCCCTATTACTCTTGTCTCTATCCTTATAACTATTATTATTATGCTTATTACTATTATTATTAGCACTATAACTACTATTATTATCCTTATAACTATTATTATTATCCTTATTACTATTATTATTATCGCTATAACTATTATTATTACCGCTATGACTGTTATTATTGTCCTTATTCTATTATTACTATCCCTATTACTCTTGTCTTTATCCTTATAACTATTATTATTTCACATATTGCTATTATTTTTATCGCTATAACTATTATTATCATCCTTATTACTATTATTACTAGCACTATAACTATTATTATTATCCTTATTACTGTTATTATTACCGCTATAACTATTATAATTATCCTTATTACTATTATTACTAGCACTATAACTATTATTATTATCCTTATTACTGTTATTATTACCGCTATGACTGTTATTATTATACTTATTCTATTATTACTATCCCTATTACTCTTGTCTCTATCCTTATAACTATTATTATTATGCTAATTACTATTATTATTTGCACTATAACTATTATTATTATCCTTATTACTATTATTATTATCGCCATGACTGTTATTATTATACTTATTCTATTATTACTATCGCTATTAGTCTTGTCTTTATCCTTATAACTATGATTATCGCTATAACTATTATGATTATCGCTATGACTGTTATTATTATCCTTATTGTATTATTACTATACCTATTACTCTTGTCTTTATCCTTATTACTGTTATTATTACCGCTATAACTGTTATTATTATCCTTATTCTATTATTACTATCCCTATTACTCTTGTCTCTATCCTTATAACTATTATTATTATGCTTATTACTATTATTATTATCGCTATAACTATTATTATTATCCTTACTACTATTATTATTATCGCTATGACTGTTATTATTATCCTTATTCTATTATTACTATCCCTATTACTCTTGTCTTAATCCTTATAACTATTATTATTTCCCTTATTGCTATTATTATTATCGATATGACTGGTATTATTATCCTTATTCTATTATTACTATCCCTATTACTCTTGTCTTTATCCTTATAACTATTATTATTATCGCTCTAACTATTATTATTATCGCTATAACTGTTATAATTATCCATATTCTATTATTACTATACCTATTACTCTTGTCTTTATCCTTATAACTATTATTATTTCCCTTATTACTATTATTATTATCGCTATAACTATTATTATTATCCTTATTACTATTATTATTAGCACTATAACTATTATTATTACCGCTATGACTGTTATTATTATCCTTATTCTATTATTACTATCCCTATTACTCTTGTCTTTATTCTTAGAACTATTATTATTTCCCTTATTACTATTATTATTATCATTATTACTGTTATTATTATCCTTATTACTAGTATTATTATCTCTATAACTATTATTGTTATCCTCATTACTACTATTATTATCGCTCTGACTGTTATTATTATCCTTATTCTATTATTACTATCCATATTGCTCTTGTCTTTATCCTTATAACTATTATTATTATCCTTATTGCTATTATTATTATCGCTATAACTATTATTATTATCGCTATGACTGTTATTGTTATCCTTATTCTATTATTACTATCCCTATTACTCTTTTCTTTATCCTTATAACTATTACTATTATCGCTATAACTATTATTATTATCGCTATGACTGTTATTATTATCCTTATTGTATTATTACTATACCTATTACTCTTGTCTTTATCCTTATAACTATTATTATTTCCCTTATTCCTATTATTATTATCGCTATAAGTATTATTATTATCCTTATTACTGTTATTATTACCGCTATGACTGTTATTATTATACTTATTCTATTATTACTATCCCTATTACTCTTGTCTCTATTATTATAACTATTATTATTATGCTGTTTACTATTATTATTATCGCTGTAACTATTATTATTATTCTTACTACTATTATTATTATCGCTATAACTATTATTATTATCGCTATGACGGTTATTATTATCCTTATTGTATTATTACTATACCTATTACTCTTGTCTTTATCCTTATAACTATTATTATTATCGCTATAACTATTATTATTATCCTTATTACTATTGTTACTAGCACTATAACTATTATTATTATCCTTATTACTGTTATTATTACCGCTATGACTGTTATTATTATACTTATTCTATTATTACTATCCCTATTACTCTTGTCTTTATCCTGATAATTATTATTATTTCCCTTATTACTATTATTATTATCGCTATAACTGTTATTATTATCCTTATTACTAGTATTATTAGCACTATAACTATTATGTATATCCTTATTACTATTATTATTCGCACTATAACTATTATTATTATCCTTATTACTATTGTTATTATCGCTACGACTGTTATTATTATACTTATTCTGTTATTACCATCCCTATTACTCTTCTCTTTATCCTTATAACAATTATTATTTCCCTTATTACTGTTATTATTATCGCTATAACTATTATTATTATCGCTATAACTATTATTATTATCCTTATTACTGTTATTATTACCGCTATGACTGTTATTATTATACTTATTCTATTATTGCTATCCCTATTACTCTTGTCTTTATCCTGATAATTATTATTATTTCCCTTATTACTATTATTATTATCGCTATAACTGTTATTATTATCCTTATTACTAGTATTATTAGCACTATAACTATTATGTATATCCTTATTACTATTATTATTCGCACTATAACTATTATTATTATCCTTATTACTATTGTTATTATCGCTACGACTGTTATTATTATACTTATTCTGTTATTACCATCCCTATTACTCTTCTCTTTATCCTTATAACAATTATTATTTCCCTTATTACTGTTATTATTATCGCTATAACTATTATTATTATCGCTATAACTATTATTATTATCCTTATTACTATTATTAATAGCACTATAACTATTATTATTATCCTTATTACTATTATTAATATCGCTATGACTGTTATTATTATACTTATTCTATTATTACTATTCCTATTACTCTTGTCTTTATCCTGATAATTATTATTATTTCCCTTATTACTATTATTATTATCGCTATAACTGTTATTATTATCCTTATTAGTAGTATTATTAGCACTATAACTATTATGTTTATCCTTATGTAACGTCCCCAGTCCACAACAAACACCCAACAAGTGGATAAGTAGGGAAATCATGTTATACGTATATTTTTATTTTTGTTATCGACCGCGATTACCGACCGCACCATAAAAATTCGCGCGGTAATGGTCCAGGGTAGAACGCGTGCAACATTGTTAAATTAGATCACCGATCGATGGCGCGCGCGTTAGTTAGACAGAGATGCCAAATACACATCGAGAAAGAATGATCATAAATTATTATTTAAACAATCATATTATTATTTATTTATTGACCATAAACCAAGAAGTATTTTTAGTTATTGTTTTGCGTATTATTTGTGATTAATTATTGTCTTATTAAAATACTTGTATTATCCCGCCAATCTGCGTATATAAAATTAATTAGAACCACGATTTAGCAAGTTAGCTTGTGAAATATTAATTAATAGTAAATCAAAACGTATTTTTCTTAATCAAACTAATATATTTTCTTTATTAAATAAAGCGTAATAAAGTAGTAATAGTTTTTATGCGTGTCTAAACTCGCCACTTGGCGCGAAAAACCCATGAGTCTCTGGGTATAAAAGGGCGTGCAGCGAAAGCCCAGTGTGCAGAACAATCTTTGAAGTACTACGCGACGGACCTCTTAGGAGAAGTATCAAGTGACGAATTGGAGCAGTTTTAGCTGGTAAGAGCCTAAAAGATTCTTAGTTTTAACTGGACAGCGGGTGTCAGCCATTTGGATACTTGATCGTTGGGTCGTTTTAGTAGCCAGCGAACAGCAGGCTCCCCATTCAAACGATCTTGTCTCTGAAACTCCGAAAGGAGAGTGTTACGCTCAGCCCCAGAAGGAACTAAGACATCAAACAAGAGCTCTTCAGCCACTCATAGAATTTATTATTTTTGCCGAGTTACAAATTCGCCGTCAGATTCTCGGAGTTCGCTCTGGGTAGTTTAGTAGCCAGCGAATAGCAGGCTCCCCATTTTGAGCGGCTTGGTCTCTGAAGCCCGTGTGTTTTGGGTGGCGTTTCGGTAGCTCCGGAATGTTAAAGTCGAGTCATACTAAATTTGCAACCCTGTTGGACATACGTTGTTCATCTGACTCTTGTATCGTTGGGTCGTTCTAGTAGCCAGCGAACAGCAGGCTCCCCAATTAAGCGATCAAGTTTTGGGTGTCAATTTGTGCTCCGACTAAAAGGGCCATGAAACTGATAGTTGTAGAGTCAAGCAAAGAGTAGCTGCTCCCGTCCAACTATATTCTTAGTTAAAATTTCGGTATTATAGAAAGATCAGATATTGTTCTGTCACCAGTCGGGATCTAGGTCCATTCTAAACCACGTCTTTTACATTTTATTCGATCAAATAAGTAACTTTGTTTAAACCGCGTTTCTTGCGTTGCGTCATAGCAATCGATTAAATAGTTAACTAATAATACGTACCTTTGTTGAAATCCGCGTAACTGAAGTAGTTAGCTACCGATTTGCGTTTTTCGATACAAATTATATAATAACAAACAATACATATCTTTTTTATATCTTCGACTAAATTATTAATTTAATACAATTATTAATTGTAATCCTCTATTTTTCATAATCAATTCATTGAATAAACCTAATTAACGGAAGGTATTAACCTGTAGATTTTACTCTTTAACCACACGCCAAACGAACCCCACATCTTTAGAATTAGTTATAATAAGAACGAGTCGCTTAATAGGCAAATGCCGCTCTTTGCCTTACGAGCGCTGTAAACACCCCGGTCTAGCACCAGGGACGTTACACTTATTACTATCATTATTCGCACTATAACTATTATTATTATCATTATTATTATTATTATTATCGCTATAACTATTATTATTATCCTTACTAGTATTATTATTATCGCTATGACTGTTATTATTATCCTTATTCTATTATTACTATCCCTATTACTCTTGTCTCTATCCTTATAACTATTATTATTATGCTTATTACTATTATTATTATCCTTACTACTATTATTATTATCGCTATGACTGTTATTATTATCCTTATTCTATTATTACTATCCCTATTACTCTTGTCTTTATCCTTATAACTATTATTATTATGCTTATTACTATTATTATTATCCTTACTACTATTATTATTATCGCTATGACTGTTATTATTATCCTTATTCTATTATTACTATCCCTATTACTCTTGTCTTTATCCTTATAACTATTATTATTATCGCTATAACTATTATTATTATCGCTATGACTGTTATTATTATCCTTATTGTATTATTACTATCCCTATTACTTTTGTCTTTATCCTTATAACTATTATTATTTCCCTTATTACTATTATTATTATCGCTATAACTATTATTATTATCCTTATTACTACTATAACTATCCCTATTACTCTTCTCTTTATCCTTATAACTATTAGTATTATCCTTATTACTATTATTATTATCGCTATAACTATTATTATTATCCTTATTACTATTGTTACTAGCACTATAACTATTATTATTATCCTTATTACTGTTATTATTACCGCTATGACTGTTATTATTATACTTATTCTATTATTACTATCCCTATTACTCTTGTCTCTATCCTTATAACTATTATTATTATGGTTATTACTATTATTATTAGCACTATAACTACTATTATTATCCTTATTACTATTATTGTTATCGCTATGACTGTTATTATTATACTTATTCTATTATTTCTATCCCTATTACTCTTGTCTTTATCCTTATAACTATTATTATTATCGCTATGACTGTTATTATTATCCTTATTCTATTATTACTATCCCTATTACTCTTGTCTTTATCCTTGTATCTATTATTATTATCCTTATTACTATTATTATTATCGCTATAACTATTATTATTATCGCTATGACTGTTATTATTATCCTTATTCTATTATTATTTCCCTTATTACTATTATTATTATCGCTATAACTATTATTATTATCCTTATTACTATTAATATCGCTATGACTGTTATTATTATCCTTATTCTATTATTACTATCCCTATTACTCTTGTCATTATCCTTATAACTATTATTATTATCCTTATTACTATTATTATTATCAATATAACTATTATTATTACCGCTATGACTGTTATTATTATCCTTATTACTATTATTATCGCTATGACTGTTATTATTATCCTTACTCTACGAATACTATCCCTATTACTCTTGTGTCTATCCTTATAACTATTATTATTATGCTTATTACTATTATTATTATCCATACTACTATTATTATTATCGCTATGACTGTTATTATTATACTTATTGTATTATTAATATCCCTATTACTCTTGTCTTTATCCTTATAACTATTATTATTTCCCTTATTGCTATTATTATTATCGCTATAAGTATTATTATTATCCTTATTACTGTTATTATTACCGCTATGACTGTTAATATTATACTTATTCTATTATTACTATCCCTATTACTCTTGTCTCTATCCTTATAACTATTATTATTATGCTGATTACTATTATTATTATCGCTATAACTATTATTATTATCGCTATGACTGTTATTATTATCCTTATTCTATTATTACTATCCCTATTACTCCTGTCTCTATCCTTATAACTATTATTATTATGCTTATTACTATTATTATTATCGCTATAACTATTATTATTATCCTTACTACTATTATTATTATCGCTATGACTGTTATTATTATCCTTATTCTATTATTACTATCCCTATTACTCTTGTCTTTATCCTTATAACTATTATTATTTCCCTTATTGCTATTATTATTATAGCTATGACTGTTATTATTATCCATATTCTATTATTACTATCCCTATTACTCTTGTCATTATCCTTATAACTATTATTATTATCCTTATTACTATTATTATTATCGCTATAACTATTATTATTACCGCTATGACTGTTATTATTATCCTTATTACTATTATTATCGCTATGACTGTTATTATTATCCTTATTCTATTATTACTATCCCTATTACTCTTCTCTTTATCCTTATAACTATTAGTATTATCCTTATTACTATTATTATTATCGCTATAACTATTCTTATTATCCTTATCACTATTATTACTAGCACTATAACTATTATGTTTATCCTTATTACTATTATTATTATTGCTATAACTGTTATTATTATCCTTATTACTATTATTATTAGCACTATAGCTATTATTATTATCCTTATTACTATTATTATTACCGCTATGACTGTTATTATTATACTTATTCTATTATTACTATCCCTATTACTCTTGTCTCTATCCTTATAACTATTATTATTATGCTTATTACTATTATTATTAGCACTATAACTACTATTATTATCCTTATAACTATTATTATTATCCTTATTACTATTATTATTATCGCTATAACTATTATTATTACCGCTATGACTGTTATTATTATCCTTATTCTATTATTACTATCCCTATTACTCTTGTCTTTATCCTTATAACTATTATTATTTCCCTTATTGCCATTATTTTTATCGCTATAACTATTATTATCATCCTTATTACTATTATTACTAGCACTATAACTATTATTATTATCCTTATTACTGTTATTATTACCGCTATAACTATTATAATTATCCTTATTACTCTTATTACTAGCACTATAACTATTATTATTATCCTTATTACTGTTATTATTACCGCTATGACTGTTATTATTATACTTATTCTATTATTACTATCCCTATTACTCTTGTCTCTATCCTTATAACCATTATTATTATGCTTATTACTATTATTATTTGCACTATAACTATTATTATTATCCTTATTACTATTATTATTATCGCCATGACTGTTATTATTATACTTATTCCATTATTACTATCGCTATTAGTCTTGTCTTTATCCTTATAACTATGATTATCGCTATAACTATTATGATTATCGCTATGACTGTTATTATTATCCTTATTGTATTATTACTATACCTATTACTCTCGTCTTTATCCTTATGACTATTATTATTTCCCTTATTGCTATTATTATTATCGCTATAAGTATTATTATTATCCTTATTACTGTTATTATTGCCGCTATGACTGTTATTATTATACTTATTATATTATTACTATCCCTATTACTTTTGTCTCTATTATTATAACTATTATTATTATGCTGATCACTATTATTATTATCGCTATAACTATTATTATTATCCTTACTACTATGATTATTATCGCTATGACTGTTATTATTATCCTTATTCTACTATTACTATCCCTATTACTCTTGTCTTTATCCTTATAACTATTATTATTTCCCTTATTGCTATTATTATTATCGCTATAAGTATTATTATTATCCTTATTACTGTTATTATTGCCGCTATAACTGTTATTATTATACTTATTCTATTATTACTATCCCTATTACTCTTGTCTCTATTATTATAACTATTATTATTATGCTGATTACTATTATTATTATCGCTATAACTATTATTATTATCCTTACTACTATTATTATTATCGCTATAACTATTATTATTATCGCTATGACGGTTATTATTATCCTTATTGTATTATTAATATACCTATTACTCTTGTCTTTATCCTTATAACTATTATTATTTCCCTTATTGCTATTATTATTATCGCTATAACTATTATTATTAGCCTTATTACTATTGTTACTAGCACTATAACTATTATTATTATCCTTATTACTGTTATTATTACCGCTATGACTGTTATTATTATACTTATTCTATTATTACTATCCCTATTACTCTTGTCTCTATCCTTATAACTATTATTATTATGCTTATTACTATTATTATTAGCACTATAACTACTATTATTATCCTTATAACTATTATTATTATCATTATAACTGTTATTATTATCCTTATTACTAGTATTATTATCTCTATAACTATTATTGTTATCCTCATTACTACTATTATTATCGCTCTGACTGTTATTATTATCCTTATTCTATTATTACTATCCCTATTGCTCTTGTCTTTATCCTTATACCCATTATTATTATCCTTATTGTATTATTACTATACCTATTACTCTTGTCTTTATCCTTATAACTATTATTATGTCCCTTATTACTATTATTATTATCGCTATAACTATTATTATTATCCTTATTACTATTGTTACTAGCACTATAACTATTATTATTATCCTTATTACTGTTATTATTACCGCTATGACTGTTATTATTATACTTATTCTATTATTACTATCCCTATTACTCTTGTCTCTATCCTTATAACTATTATTATTATGCTTATTACTATTATTATTAGCACTATAACTACTATTATTATCCTTATAACTATTATTATTATCCTTATTACTATTATTATTATCGCTATAACTATTATTATTACCGCTATGACTGTTATTATTATACTTATTCTATTATTACTATGCCTATTACTCTTGTCTCTATCCTTATAACTATTATTATTATGCTTATTACTATTATTATTTGCACTATAACTATTATTATTATCCTTATTACTATTATTATTATCGCCATGACTGTTATTATTATACTTATTCTATTATTACTATCGCTATTAGTCTTGTCTTTATCCTTATAACTATGATTATCGCTATGACTGTTATTATTATCCTTATTGTATTATTACTATACCTATTACTCTTGTCTTTATCCTTATAACTATTATTATTTCCCTTATTGCTATTATTATTATCGCTATAAGTATTATTATTATCCTTATTACTATTATTATTATCGCTATAACTATTATTATTATCGCTATGACTGTTATTATTATCCTTATTCTATTATTACTATCCCTATTACTCTTTTCTTTATCCTTATAACTATTACTATTATCGCTATAACTATTATTATTATCGCTATGACTGTTATTATTATCCTTATTGTATTATTACTATACCTATTACTCTTGTCTTTATCCTTATAACTATTATTATTTCCCTTATTGCTATTATTATTATCGCTATAAGTATTATTATTATCCTTATTACTATTGTTACTAGCACTATAACTATTATTATTATCCTTATTACTGTTATTATTACCGTTATGACTGTTATTATTATACTTATTCTATTATTACTATCCCTATTACTCTTGTCTCTACCCTTATAACTATTATTATTATGCTTATTACTGTTATTATTAGCACTATAACTACTATTATTATCCTTATAACTATTATTATTATCATTATAACTGTTATTATTATCCTTATTACTAGTATTATTATCTCTTTAACTATTATTGTTATCCTCATTAATACTATTATTATCGCTCTGACTGTTATTATTATCCTTATTCTATTATTACTATCCCTATTGCTCTTGTCTTTATCCTTATAACTATTATTATTATCGCTATAACTATTATTATTATCGCTATGACTGTTATTATTATCCTTATTGTATTATTACTGTACCTATTACTCTTGTCTTTATCCTTATAACTATTATTATTTCCCTTATTGCTATTATTATTATCGCTATAACTATTATTATTATCCTTATTACTATTGTTACTAGCACTATAACTATTATTATTATCCTTATTACTGTTATTATTACCGCTATGACTGTTATTATTATACTTATTCTATTATTACTATCCCTATTACTCTTGTCTCTATTATTATAACTATTATTATTATGCTGATTACTATTATTATTATCGCTATAACTATTATTATTATCCGTACTACTATGATTATTATCGCTATGACTGTTATTATTATCCTTATTCTACTATTACTATCCCTATTACTCTTGTCTTTATCCTTATAACTATTATTATTTCCCTTATTGCTATTATTATTATCGCTATGACTGGTATTATTATCCTTATTCTATTATTACTATCCCTATTACTCTTGTCTTTATCCTTATAACTATTATTATTATCCTTATTACTATTATTATTATCGCTATAACTATTATTATTATCGCTATGACTGTTATTATTATCCTTATTCTATTATTACTATCCCTATTACTCTTTTCTTTATCCTTATAACTATTACTATTATCGCTATAACTATTATTATTATCGCTATGACTGTTATTATTATCCTTATTCTATTATTACTATCCCTATTACTCTTTTCTTTATCCTTATAACTATTATTATTATCGCTATAACTATTATTAATATCGCTATGACTGTTATTATTATCCTTATTGTATTATTACTATACCTATTACTCTTGTCTTTATCCTTATAACTATTATTATTTCCCTTATTGCTTTTATTATTATCGCTATAACTATTATTATTATCCTTATTACTATTGTTACTAGCACTATAACTATTATTATTATCGCTATAACTATTATTATTATCGCTATGACTGTTATTATTATACTTATTCTATTATTACTATCCCTATTACTCTTGTCTCTATCCTTATAACTATTATTATTATGCTTATTACTATTATTATTAGCACTATAACTACTATTATTATCCTTATAACTATTATTATTATCCTTATTACTATTATTATTATCGCTATAACTATTATTATTACCGCTATGACTGTTATTATTATCCTTATTCTATTATTACTATCCCTATTACTCTTGTCTCTATCCTTATAAATATTATTATTATGCTGATTACTATTATTATTATCGCTATAACTATTATTATTATCCTTATTACTATTATTATTATGGCTATAACTATTATTATTATCGCTATGACTGTTATTATTATCCTTATTCTACTATTAGTATCCCTATTACTCTTGTCTCTATCCTTATAACTATTATTAATATGCTTATTACTATTATTATTATCGCAATAACTATTATTATTATCCTTACTACTATTATTATTATCGCTATAACTATTATTATTATCCTTATTACTATTATTACTATTACTATAACTGTTATTATTATCCTTATTCTATTATTACTATCCCTATTACTCTTGTCTTTATCCTTATAACTATTATTATTTCCCTTATTACTATTATTATTATCGCTATAACTATTATTATTATCTTTATTACTATTATTACTAGCACTATAACTGTTATTATTATCCTTATTACTAGTATTATTAGCACTATAACTATTATGTATCTCCTTATTACTATTATTATTATCCTTATAACTATTATTATTATCCTTATTACTATTATTATTATGGCTATAACTATTATTATTATCGCTATGACTGTTATTATTATCCTTATTCTATTATTACTATCCCTATTACTCTTGTCTTTATCCTTGTATCTATTATTATTATCCTTATTACTATTATTATTATCGCTATAACTATTATTATTATCGCTATGACTGTTATTATTATCCTTATTCTATTATTATTTCCCTTATTACTATTATTATTATCGCTATAACTATTATTATTATCCTTATTACTATTAATATCGCTATGACTGTTATTATTATCCTTATTCTATTATTACTATCCCTATTACTCTTGTCATTATCCTTATAACTATTATTATTATCCTTATTACTATTATTATTATCAATATAACTATTATTATTACCGCTATGACTGTTATTATTATCCTTATTACTATTATTATCGCTATGACTGTTATTATTATCCTTACTCTACGAATACTATCCCTATTACTCTTGTGTCTATCCTTATAACTATTATTATTATGCTTATTACTATTATTATTATCCATTCTACTATTATTATTATCGCTATGACTGTTATTATTATACTTATTGTATTATTAATATCCCTATTACTCTTGTCTTTATCCTTATAACTATTATTATTTCCCTTATTGCTATTATTATTATCGCTATAAGTATTATTATTATCCTTATTACTGTTATTATTACCGCGATGACTGTTAATATTATACTTATTCTATTATTACTATCCCTATTACTCTTGTCTCTATCCTTATAACTATTATTATTATGCTGATTACTATTATTATTATCGCTATAACTATTATTATTATCGCTATGACTGTTATTATTATCCTTATTCTATTATTACTATCCCTATTACTCCTGTCTCTATCCTTATAACTATTATTATTATGCTTATTACTATTATTATTATCGCTATAACTATTATTATTATCCTTACTACTATTATTATTATCGCTATGACTGTTATTATTATACTTATTCTATTATTACTATCCCTATTACTCTTGTCTTTATCCTGATAATTCTTATTATTTCCCTTATTACTATTATTATTATCGCTATAACTGTTATTATTATCCTTATTTCTATTATTATTGCCGCTATAACTATTATTATTATCCTTATTACTATTATTACTAGCACTATAACTATTATGTTTATCCTTATTAATATTATTATTATTGCTATAACTGTTATTATTATCCTTATTACTATTATTATTAGCACTATAGCTATTATTATTATCCTTATTACTATTATTATCGCTATGACTGTTATTATTATCCTTACTCTACTATTACTATCCCTATTACTCTTGTCTCTATCCTTATAACTATTATTATTATGCTTATTACTATTATTATTATCCTTACTACTATTATTATTATCGCTATGACTGTTATTATTATCCTTATTCTATTATTACTATCCCTATTACTCTTGTCTCTATCCTTATAACTAATATTATTATGCTCATTACTATTATTATTATCGCTATAACTATTATTATTATTCTTACTACTATTATTATTATCGCTATGTCTGTTACTATTATCCTTATTCTATTATTATTTCCCTTATTCTATTATTATTTCCCTTATTACTATTATTATTATCGCTATAACTATTATTATTATCCTTATTACTTTATTATTATCGCTATGACTGTTATTGTTATTCTTATTCTACTATTACTATCGCTATTACTCTTGTCTCTATCCTTATAACTATTATTATTATGCTTATTACTATTATTGTTATCGCTATAACTATTATTATTATCGCTATAACTATTATTATTACCGCTATGACTGTTATTATTATCCTTATTCTATTATTACTATCCCTATTACTCTTGTCTTTATCCTTATAACTATTATTATTTCCCTTATTGCTATTATTTTTATCGCTATAACTATTATTATCATCCTTATTACTATTATTACTAGCACTATAACTATTATTATTATCCTTATTACTGTTATTATTACCGCTATAACTATTATAATTATCCTTATTACTCTTATTACTAGCACTATAACTATTATTATTATCCTTATTACTGTTATTATTACCGCTATGACTGTTATTATTATACTTATTCTATTATTACTATCCCTATTACTCTTGTCTCTATCCTTATAACCATTATTATTATGCTTATTACTATTATTATTTGCACTATAACTATTATTATTATCCTTATTACTATTATTATTATCGCCATGACTGTTATTATTATACTTATTCCATTATTACTATCGCTATTAGTCTTGTCTTTATCCTTATAACTATGATTATCGCTATAACTATTATGATTATCGCTATGACTGTTATTATTATCCTTATTGTATTATTACTATACCTATTACTCTCGTCTTTATCCTTATAACTATTATTATTTCCCTTATTGCTATTATTATTATCGCTATAAGTATTATTATTATCCTTATTACTGTTATTATTGCCGCTATGACTGTTATTATTATACTTATTCTATTATTACTATCCCTATTACTCTTGTCTCTATTATTATAACTATTATTATTATGCTGATCACTATTATTATTATCGCTATAACTATTATTATTATCCTTACTACTATGATTATTATCGCTATGACTGTTATTATTATCCTTATTCTACTATTACTATCCCTATTACTCTTGTCTTTATCCTTATAACTATTATTATTTCCCTTATTGCTATTATTATTATCGCCATGACTGTTATTATTATACTTATTCTATTATTACTATCGCTATTAGTCTTGTCTTTATCCTTATAACTATGATTATCGCTATAACTATTATGATTATCGCTATGACTGTTATTATTATCCTTATTGTATTATTACTATACCTATTACTCTTGTCTTTATCCTTATAACTATTATTATTTCCCTTATTGCTATTATTATTATCGCTATAAGTATTATTATTATCCTTATTACTGTTATTATTGCCGCTATGACTGTTATTATTATACTTATTCTATTATTACTATCCCTATTACTCTTGTCTCTATTATTATAACTATTATTATTATGCTGATTACTATTATTATTATCGCTATAACTATTATTATTATCCTTACTACTATTATTATTATCGCTATAACTATTATTATTATCGCTATGACGGTTATTATTATCCTTATTGTATTATTAATATACCTATTACTCTTGTCTTTATCCTTATAACTATTATTATTTCCCTTATTGCTATTATTATTATCGCTATAACTATTATTATTAGCCTTATTACTATTGTTACTAGCACTATAACTATTATTATTATCCTTATTACTGTTATTATTACCGCTATGACTGTTATTATTATACTTATTCTATTATTATTATCCCTATTACTCTTGTCTCTATCCTTATAACTATTATTATTATGCTTATTACTATTATTATTAGCACTATAACTACTATTATTATCCTTATAACTATTATTATTATCATTATAACTGTTATTATTATCCTTATTACTAGTATTATTATCTCTATAACTATTATTGTTATCCTCATTACTACTATTATTATCGCTCTGACTGTTATTATTATCCTTATTCTATTATTACTATCCCTATTGCTCTTGTCTTTATCCTTATACCCATTATTATTATCCTTATTGTATTATTACTATACCTATTACTCTTGTCTTTATCCTTATAACTATTATTATGTCCCTTATTACTATTATTATTATCGCTATAACTATTATTATTATCCTTATTACTATTGTTACTAGCACTATAACTATTATTATTATCCTTATTACTGTTATTATTACCGCTATGACTGTTATTATTATACTTATTCTATTATTACTATCCCTATTACTCTTGTCTCTATCCTTATAACTATTATTATTATGCTTATTACTATTATTATTAGCACTATAACTACTATTATTATCCTTATAACTATTATTATTATCCTTATTACTATTATTATTATCGCTATAACTATTATTATTACCGCTATGACTGTTATTATTATACTTATTCTATTATTACTATGCCTATTACTCTTGTCTCTATCCTAATAACTATTATTATTATGCTTATTACTATTATTATTTGCACTATAACTATTATTATTATCCTTATTACTATTATTATTATCGCCATGACTGTTATTATTATACTTATTCTATTATTACTATCGCTATTAGTCTTGTCTTTATCCTTATAACTATGATTATCGCTATGACTGTTATTATTATCCTTATTGTATTATTACTATACCTATTACTCTTGTCTTTATCCTTATAACTATTATTATTTCCCTTATTGCTATTATTATTATCGCTATAAGTATTATTATTATCCTTATTCTATTATTACTATCCCTATTACTCTTTTCTTTATCCTTATAACTATTACTATTATCGCTATAACTATTATTATTATCGCTATGACTGTTATTATTATCCTTATTGTATTATTACTATACCTATTACTCTTGTCTTTATCCTTATAACTATTATTATTTCCCTTATTGCTATTATTATTATCGCTATAAGTATTATTATTATCCTTATTACTATTGTTACTAGCACTATAACTATTATTATTATCCTTATTACTGTTATTATTACCGTTATGACTGTTATTATTATACTTATTCTATTATTACTATCCCTATTACTCTTGTCTCTACCCTTATAACTATTATTATTATGCTTATTACTGTTATTATTAGCACTATAACTACTATTATTATCCTTATAACTATTATTATTATCATTATAACTGTTATTATTATCCTTATTACTAGTATTATTATCTCTTTAACTATTATTGTTATCCTCATTAATACTATTATTATCGCTCTGACTGTTATTATTATCCTTATTCTATTATTACTATCCCTATTGCTCTTGTCTTTATCCTTATAACTATTATTATTATCGCTATAACTATTATTATTATCGCTATGACTGTTATTATTATCCTTATTGTATTATTACTGTACCTATTACTCTTGTCTTTATCCTTATAACTATTATTATTTCCCTTATTGCTATTATTATTATCGCTATAACTATTATTATTATCCTTATTACTATTGTTACTAGCACTATAACTATTATTATTATCCTTATTACTGTTATTATTACCGCTATGACTGTTATTATTATACTTATTCTATTATTACTATCCCTATTACTCTTGTCTCTATTATTATAACTATTATTATTATGCTGATTACTATTATTATTATCGCTATAACTATTATTATTATCCGTACTACTATGATTATTATCGCTATGACTGTTATTATTATCCTTATTCTACTATTACTATCCCTATTACTCTTGTCTTTATCCTTATAACTATTATTATTTCCCTTATTGCTATTATTATTATCGCTATGACTGGTATTATTATCCTTATTCTATTATTACTATCCCTATTACTCTTGTCTTTATCCTTATAACTATTATTATTATCCTTATTACTATTATTATTATCGCTATAACTATTATTATTATCGCTATGACTGTTATTATTATCCTTATTCTATTATTACTATCCCTATTACTCTTTTCTTTATCCTTATAACTATTACTATTATCGCTATAACTATTATTATTATCGCTATGACTGTTATTATTATCCTTATTCTATTATTACTATCCCTATTACTCTTTTCTTTATCCTTATAACTATTATTATTATCGCTATAACTATTATTAATATCGCTATGACTGTTATTATTATCCTTATTGTATTATTACTATACCTATTACTCTTGTCTTTATCCTTATAACTATTATTATTTCCCTTATTGCTTTTATTATTATCGCTATAACTATTATTATTATCCTTATTACTATTGTTACTAGCACTATAACTATTATTATTATCGCTATAACTATTATTATTATCGCTATGACTGTTATTATTATACTTATTCTATTATTACTATCCCTATTACTCTTGTCTCTATCCTTATAACTATTATTATTATGCTTATTACTATTATTATTAGCACTATAACTACTATTATTATCCTTATAACTATTATTATTATCCTTATTACTATTATTATTATCGCTATAACTATTATTATTACCGCTATGACTGTTATTATTATCCTTATTCTATTATTACTATCCCTATTACTCTTGTCTCTATCCTTATAAATATTATTATTATGCTGATTACTATTATTATTATCGCTATAACTATTATTATTATCCTTATTACTATTATTATTATGGCTATAACTATTATTATTATCGCTATGACTGTTATTATTATCCTTATTCTACTATTAGTATCCCTATTACTCTTGTCTCTATCCTTATAACTATTATTAATATGCTTATTACTATTATTATTATCGCAATAACTATTATTATTATCCTTACTACTATTATTATTATCGCTATAACTATTATTATTATCCTTATTACTATTATTACTATTACTATAACTGTTATTATTATCCTTATTCTATTATTACTATCCCTATTACTCTTGTCTTTATCCTTATAACTATTATTATTTCCCTTATTACTATTATTATTATCGCTATAACTATTATTATTATCTTTATTACTATTATTACTAGCACTATAACTGTTATTATTATCCTTATTACTAGTATTATTAGCACTATAACTATTATGTATCTCCTTATTACTATTATTATTATCCTTATAACTATTATTATTATCCTTATTACTATTATTATTATGGCTATAACTATTATTATTATCGCTATGACTGTTATTATTATCCTTATTCTACTATTAGTATCCCTATTACTCTTGTCTCTATCCTTATAACTATTATTATTTCCCTTATTACTATTATTATTATCGCTATAACTATTATTATTATCTTTATTACTATTATTACTAGCACTATAACTGTTATTATTATCCTTATTACTAGTATTATTAGCACTATAACTATTATGTATCTCCTTATTACTATTATTATTCGCACTATAACTATTATTATTATCCTTATTACTATTATTATTATCGCTACGACTGTTATTATTAGACTTATTCTGTTATTACTATCCGTATTACTCTTGTCTTTATCCTGATAATTATTATTATTTCCCTTATTACTATTATTATTATCGCTATAACTATTATTATTATCGCTATGACTGTTATTATTATCCTTATTCTACTATTAGTATCCCTATTACTCTTGTCTCTATCCTTATAACTATTATTAATATGCTTATTACTATTCTTATTATCGCAATAACTATTATTATTATCCTTACTACTATTATTATTATCGCTATAACTATTATTATTATCCTTATTACTATTATTACTAGCACTATAACTGTTATTATTATCCTTATTCTATTATTACTATCCCTATTACTCTTGTCTTTATCCTTATAACTATTATTATTATCGCTATAACTATTATTATTATCACTATGACTGTAATTATTATCCTTATTGTATTATTACTATCCCTATTACTTTTGTCTTTATCCTTATAACTATTATTATTTCCCTTATTACTATTATTATTATCGCTATAACTATTATTATTGTCTTTATTACTATTATTACTAGCACTATAACTGTTATTATTATCCTTATTACTATTATTATTATCGCTATGACTGTTATTATTATACTTATTACTAGTATTATTAGCACTATAACTATTATGTATCTCCTTATTACTATTATTATTCGCACTATAACTATTATTATTATCCTTATTACTATTATTATTATCGATATGACTGTTATTATTATACTTATTCTATTATTACTATCCCTATTACTCTTGTCTTTATCCTTATAACCATTACTATTATCTTTATTACTATTATTATTATCGATATGACTGTTATTATTACACTTATTCTATTACTACTATCCCTATTACTCTTGTCTTTATCCTTATAACTATTATTATTATCCTTATTACTATTATTATTATCGCTATAACTATTATTATTATCGCTATGACTGTTATTATTATACTTATTCTATTATTACTATCCCTATTACTCTTGTCTCTATCCTTATAACTATTATTATTATGCTTATTACTATTATTATTAGCACTATAACTACTATTATTATCCTTATAACTATTATTATTATCCTTATTACTATTATTATTATCGCTATAACTATTATTATTACCGCTATGACTGTTATTATTATCCTTATTCTATTATTACTATCCCTATTACTCTTGTCTCTATCCTTATAAATATTATTATTATGCTGATTACTATTATTATTATCGCTATAACTATTATTATTATCCTTACTACTATTATTATTATCGCTATGACTGTTATTATTATCCTTATTCTACTATTACTATCCCTATTACTCTTGTCTCTATCCTCATAACTATTATTATTATGCTTATTACTATTATTATTATCGCTATAACTATTATTATTATCCTTACTACTATTATTATTATCGCTATGACTGTTATTATTATCCTTATTCTATTATTACTATCCCTATTACTCTTGTCTTTATCCTTATAACTATTATTATTTCCCTTATTGCTATTATTATTATCGCTATGACTGTTATTATTATCCTTATTCTATTATTACTATCCCTATTACTCTTGTCTTTATCCTTATAACTATTATTATTATCCTTATTACTATTATTATTATCGCTATAACTATTATTATTATCGCTATGACTGTTATTATTATCCTTATTCTATTATTACTATCCCTATTACTCTTTTCTTTATCCTTATAACTATTATTATTATCGCTATAACTATTATTAATATCGCTATGACTGTTATTATTATCCTTATTGTATTATTACTATACCTATTACTCTTGTCTTTATCCTTATAAATATTATTATTTCCCTTATTGCTTTTATTATTATCGCTATAACTATTATTATTATCCTTATTACTATTGTTACTAGCACTATAACTATTATTATTATCCTTATTACTGTTATTATTACCGCTATGACTGTTATTATTATACTTATTCTATTATTACTATCCCTATTACTCTTGTCTCTATCCTTATAACTATTATTATTATGCTTATTACTATTATTATTAGCACTATAACTATTGTTATTTCCCTTATTGCTATTATTATTATCGCTATAAGTATTATTATTATCCTTATTACTGTTATTATTGCCGCTATGACTGTTATTATTATACTTATTCTATTATTACTATCCCTATTACTCTTGACTCTATTATTATAACTATTACTATTATGCTGATTACTATTATTATTATCCCTATAACTATTATTATTATCCTTACTACTATGATTATTATCGCTATGACTGTTATTATTATCCTTATTCTACTATTACTATCCCTATTACTCTTGTCTTTATCCTTATAACTATTATTATTTCCCTTATTGCTATTATTATTATCGCCATGACTGTTATTATTATACTTATTCTATTATTACTATCGCTATTAGTCAGGTCTTTATCCTTATAACTATGATTATCGCTATAACTATTATGATTATCGCTGTGACTGTTATTATTATCCTTATTGTATTATTACTATACCTATTACTCTTGTCTTTATCCTTATAACTATTATTATTTCTCTTATTGCTATTATTATTATCGCTATAAGTATTATTATTATCCTTATTACTGTTATTATTGCCGCTATGACTGTTATTATTATACTTATTCTATTATTACTATCCCTATTACTCTTGTCTCTATCCTTATAACTATTATTATTATGCTTATTACTATTATTATTAGCACTATAACTACTATTATTATCCTTATAACTATTATTATTATCATTATAACTGTTATTATTATCCTTATTACTAGTATTATTATCTCTATAACTATTATTGTTATCCTCATTACTACTATTATTATCGCTCTGACTGTTATTATTATCCTTATTCTATTATTACTATCCCTATTGCTCTTGTCTTTATCCTTATACCTATTATTATTATCCTTATTACTATTATTATTATCGCTATAACTATTATTATTATCGCTATGACTGTTATTATTATCCTTATTGTATTATTACTATACCTATTACTCTTGTCTTTATCCTTATAACTATTATTATTTCCCTTATTACTATTATTATTATCGCTATAACTATTATTATTATCCTTATTACTATTGTTACTAGCACTATAACTATTATTATTATCCTTATTACTGTTATTATTACCGCTATGACTGTTATTATTATACTTATTCTATTATTACTATCCCTATTACTCTTGTCTCTATCCTTATAACTATTATTATTATGCTTATTACTATTATTATTAGCACTATAACTACTATTATTATCCTTATAACTATTATTATTATCCTTATTACTATTATTATTATCGCTATAACTATTATTATTACCGCTATGACTGTTATTATTATACTTATTCTATTATTACTATGTCTATTACTCTTGTCTCTATCCTTATAACTATTATTATTATGCTTATTACTATTATTATTTGCACTATAACTATTATTATTATCCTTATTACTATTATTATTATCGCCATGACTGTTATTATTATACTTATTCTATTATTACTATCGCTATTAGTCTTGTCTTTATCCTTATAACTATGATTATCGCTATAACTATTATGATTATCGCTATGACTGTTATTATTATCCTTATTGTATTATTACTATACCTATTACTCTTGTCTTTATCCTTATAACTATTATTATTTCCCTTATTGCTATTATTATTATCGCTATAAGTATTATTATTATCCTTATTACTATTGTTACTAGCACTATAACTATTATTATTATCCTTATTACTGTTATTATTACCGTTATGACTGTTATTATTATACTTATTCTATTATTACTATCCCTATTACTCTTGTCTCTACCCTTATAATTATTATTATTATGCTTATTACTGTTATTATTAGCACTATAACTACTATTATTATCCTTATAACTATTATTATTATCATTATAACTGTTATTATTATCCTTATTACTAGTATTATTATCTCTATAACTATTATTGTTATCCTCATTACTACTATTATTATCGCTCTGACTGTTATTATTATCCCTATTCTATTATTACTATCCCTATTGCTCTTGTCTTTATCCTTATAACTATTACTATTATCGCTATAACTATTATTATTATCGCTATGACTGTTATTATTATCCTTATTGTATTATTACTATACCTATTACTCTTGTCTTTATCCTTATAACTATTATTATTTCCCTTATTGCTATTATTATTATCGCTATAACTATTATTATTATCCTTATTACTATTGTTACTAGCACTATAACTATTATTTTTATCCTTATTACTGTTATTATTACCGCTATGACTGTTATTATTATACTTATTCTATTATTACTATCCCTATTACTCTTGTCTCTATCCTTATAACTATTATTATTATGCTTATTACTATTATTATTAGCACTATAACTACTATTATTATCCTTATAACTATTATGATTATCCTTATTACTATTATTATTATGGCTATAACTATTATTATTATCGCTATGACTGTTATTATTATCCTTATTCTACTATTAGTATCCCTATTACTCTTGTCTCTATCCTTATAACTATTATTAATATGCTTATTACTATTATTATTATCGCAATAACTATTATTATTATCCTTACTACTATTATTATTATCGCTATAACTATTATTATTATCCTTATTACTATTATTACTAGCACTATAACTGTTATTATTATCCTTATTCTATTATTACTATCCCTATTACTCTTGTCTCTATTATTATAACTATTATTATTATGCTGATTACTATTATTATTATCGCTATAACTATTATTATTATCCGTACTACTATGATTATTATCGCTATGACTGTTATTATTATCCTTATTCTACTATTACTATCCCTATTACTCTTGTCTTTATCCTTATAACTATTATTATTTCCCTTATTGCTATTATTATTATCGCTATGACTGGTATTATTATCCTTATTCTATTATTACTATCCCTATTACTCTTGTCTTTATCCTTATAACTATTATTATTATCCTTATTACTATTATTATTATCGCTATAACTATTATTATTATCGCTATGACTGTTATTATTATCCTTATTCTATTATTACTATCCCTATTACTCTTTTCTTTATCCTTATAACTATTACTATTATCGCTATAACTATTATTATTATCGCTATGACTGTTATTATTATCCTTATTCTATTATTACTATCCCTATTACTCTTTTCTTTATCCTTATAACTATTATTATTATCGCTATAACTATTATTAATATCGCTATGACTGTTATTATTATCCTTATTGTATTATTACTATACCTATTACTCTTGTCTTTATCCTTATAACTATTATTATTTCCCTTATTGCTTTTATTATTATCGCTATAACTATTATTATTATCCTTATTACTATTGTTACTAGCACTATAACTATTATTATTATCGCTATAACTATTATTATTATCGCTATGACTGTTATTATTATACTTATTCTATTATTACTATCCCTATTACTCTTGTCTCTATCCTTATAACTATTATTATTATGCTTATTACTATTATTATTAGCACTATAACTACTATTATTATCCTTATAACTATTATTATTATCCTTATTACTATTATTATTATCGCTATAACTATTATTATTACCGCTATGACTGTTATTATTATCCTTATTCTATTATTACTATCCCTATTACTCTTGTCTCTATCCTTATAAATATTATTATTATGCTGATTACTATTATTATTATCGCTATAACTATTATTATTATCCTTATTACTATTATTATTATGGCTATAACTATTATTATTATCGCTATGACTGTTATTATTATCCTTATTCTACTATTAGTATCCCTATTACTCTTGTCTCTATCCTTATAACTATTATTAATATGCTTATTACTATTATTATTATCGCAATAACTATTATTATTATCCTTACTACTATTATTATTATCGCTATAACTATTATTATTATCCTTATTACTATTATTACTATTACTATAACTGTTATTATTATCCTTATTCTATTATTACTATCCCTATTACTCTTGTCTTTATCCTTATAACTATTATTATTTCCCTTATTACTATTATTATTATCGCTATAACTATTATTATTATCTTTATTACTATTATTACTAGCACTATAACTGTTATTATTATCCTTATTACTAGTATTATTAGCACTATAACTATTATGTATCTCCTTATTACTATTATTATTATCCTTATAACTATTATTATTATCCTTATTACTATTATTATTATGGCTATAACTATTATTATTATCGCTATGACTGTTATTATTATCCTTATTCTACTATTAGTATCCCTATTACTCTTGTCTCTATCCTTATAACTATTATTATTTCCCTTATTACTATTATTATTATCGCTATAACTATTATTATTATCTTTATTACTATTATTACTAGCACTATAACTGTTATTATTATCCTTATTACTAGTATTATTAGCACTATAACTATTATGTATCTCCTTATTACTATTATTATTCGCACTATAACTATTATTATTATCCTTATTACTATTATTATTATCGCTACGACTGTTATTATTAGACTTATTCTGTTATTACTATCCGTATTACTCTTGTCTTTATCCTGATAATTATTATTATTTCCCTTATTACTATTATTATTATCGCTATAACTATTATTATTATCGCTATGACTGTTATTATTATCCTTATTCTACTATTAGTATCCCTATTACTCTTGTCTCTATCCTTATAACTATTATTAATATGCTTATTACTATTCTTATTATCGCAATAACTATTATTATTATCCTTACTACTATTATTATTATCGCTATAACTATTATTATTATCCTTATTACTATTATTACTAGCACTATAACTGTTATTATTATCCTTATTCTATTATTACTATCCCTATTACTCTTGTCTTTATCCTTATAACTATTATTATTATCGCTATAACTATTATTATTATCACTATGACTGTAATTATTATCCTTATTGTATTATTACTATCCCTATTACTTTTGTCTTTATCCTTATAACTATTATTATTTCCCTTATTACTATTATTATTATCGCTATAACTATTATTATTGTCTTTATTACTATTATTACTAGCACTATAACTGTTATTATTATCCTTATTACTATTATTATTATCGCTATGACTGTTATTATTATACTTATTACTAGTATTATTAGCACTATAACTATTATGTATCTCCTTATTACTATTATTATTCGCACTATAACTATTATTATTATCCTTATTACTATTATTATTATCGATATGACTGTTATTATTATACTTATTCTATTATTACTATCCCTATTACTCTTGTCTTTATCCTTATAACCATTACTATTATCTTTATTACTATTATTATTATCGATATGACTGTTATTATTACACTTATTCTATTACTACTATCCCTATTACTCTTGTCTTTATCCTTATAACTATTATTATTATCCTTATTACTATTATTATTATCGCTATAACTATTATTATTATCGCTATGACTGTTATTATTATACTTATTCTATTATTACTATCCCTATTACTCTTGTCTCTATCCTTATAACTATTATTATTATGCTTATTACTATTATTATTAGCACTATAACTACTATTATTATCCTTATAACTATTATTATTATCCTTATTACTATTATTATTATCGCTATAACTATTATTATTACCGCTATGACTGTTATTATTATCCTTATTCTATTATTACTATCCCTATTACTCTTGTCTCTATCCTTATAAATATTATTATTATGCTGATTACTATTATTATTATCGCTATAACTATTATTATTATCCTTACTACTATTATTATTATCGCTATGACTGTTATTATTATCCTTATTCTACTATTACTATCCCTATTACTCTTGTCTCTATCCTCATAACTATTATTATTATGCTTATTACTATTATTATTATCGCTATAACTATTATTATTATCCTTACTACTATTATTATTATCGCTATGACTGTTATTATTATCCTTATTCTATTATTACTATCCCTATTACTCTTGTCTTTATCCTTATAACTATTATTATTTCCCTTATTGCTATTATTATTATCGCTATGACTGTTATTATTATCCTTATTCTATTATTACTATCCCTATTACTCTTGTCTTTATCCTTATAACTATTATTATTATCCTTATTACTATTATTATTATCGCTATAACTATTATTATTATCGCTATGACTGTTATTATTATCCTTATTCTATTATTACTATCCCTATTACTCTTTTCTTTATCCTTATAACTATTATTATTATCGCTATAACTATTATTAATATCGCTATGACTGTTATTATTATCCTTATTGTATTATTACTATACCTATTACTCTTGTCTTTATCCTTATAACTATTATTATTTCCCTTATTGCTTTTATTATTATCGCTATAACTATTATTATTATCCTTATTACTATTGTTACTAGCACTATAACTATTATTATTATCCTTATTACTGTTATTATTACCGCTATGACTGTTATTATTATACTTATTCTATTATTACTATCCCTATTACTCTTGTCTCTATCCTTATAACTATTATTATTATGCTTATTACTATTATTATTAGCACTATAACTATTGTTATTTCCCTTATTGCTATTATTATTATCGCTATAAGTATTATTATTATCCTTATTACTGTTATTATTGCCGCTATGACTGTTATTATTATACTTATTCTATTATTACTATCCCTATTACTCTTGACTCTATTATTATAACTATTACTATTATGCTGATTACTATTATTATTATCCCTATAACTATTATTATTATCCTTACTACTATGATTATTATCGCTATGACTGTTATTATTATCCTTATTCTACTATTACTATCCCTATTACTCTTGTCTTTATCCTTATAACTATTATTATTTCCCTTATTGCTATTATTATTATCGCCATGACTGTTATTATTATACTTATTCTATTATTACTATCGCTATTAGTCAGGTCTTTATCCTTATAACTATGATTATCGCTATAACTATTATGATTATCGCTGTGACTGTTATTATTATCCTTATTGTATTATTACTATACCTATTACTCTTGTCTTTATCCTTATAACTATTATTATTTCTCTTATTGCTATTATTATTATCGCTATAAGTATTATTATTATCCTTATTACTGTTATTATTGCCGCTATGACTGTTATTATTATACTTATTCTATTATTACTATCCCTATTACTCTTGTCTCTATCCTTATAACTATTATTATTATGCTTATTACTATTATTATTAGCACTATAACTACTATTATTATCCTTATAACTATTATTATTATCATTATAACTGTTATTATTATCCTTATTACTAGTATTATTATCTCTATAACTATTATTGTTATCCTCATTACTACTATTATTATCGCTCTGACTGTTATTATTATCCTTATTCTATTATTACTATCCCTATTGCTCTTGTCTTTATCCTTATACCTATTATTATTATCCTTATTACTATTATTATTATCGCTATAACTATTATTATTATCGCTATGACTGTTATTATTATCCTTATTGTATTATTACTATACCTATTACTCTTGTCTTTATCCTTATAACTATTATTATTTCCCTTATTACTATTATTATTATCGCTATAACTATTATTATTATCCTTATTACTATTGTTACTAGCACTATAACTATTATTATTATCCTTATTACTGTTATTATTACCGCTATGACTGTTATTATTATACTTATTCTATTATTACTATCCCTATTACTCTTGTCTCTATCCTTATAACTATTATTATTATGCTTATTACTATTATTATTAGCACTATAACTACTATTATTATCCTTATAACTATTATTATTATCCTTATTACTATTATTATTATCGCTATAACTATTATTATTACCGCTATGACTGTTATTATTATACTTATTCTATTATTACTATGTCTATTACTCTTGTCTCTATCCTTATAACTATTATTATTATGCTTATTACTATTATTATTTGCACTATAACTATTATTATTATCCTTATTACTATTATTATTATCGCCATGACTGTTATTATTATACTTATTCTATTATTACTATCGCTATTAGTCTTGTCTTTATCCTTATAACTATGATTATCGCTATAACTATTATGATTATCGCTATGACTGTTATTATTATCCTTATTGTATTATTACTATACCTATTACTCTTGTCTTTATCCTTATAACTATTATTATTTCCCTTATTGCTATTATTATTATCGCTATAAGTATTATTATTATCCTTATTACTATTGTTACTAGCACTATAACTATTATTATTATCCTTATTACTGTTATTATTACCGTTATGACTGTTATTATTATACTTATTCTATTATTACTATCCCTATTACTCTTGTCTCTACCCTTATAATTATTATTATTATGCTTATTACTGTTATTATTAGCACTATAACTACTATTATTATCCTTATAACTATTATTATTATCATTATAACTGTTATTATTATCCTTATTACTAGTATTATTATCTCTATAACTATTATTGTTATCCTCATTACTACTATTATTATCGCTCTGACTGTTATTATTATCCCTATTCTATTATTACTATCCCTATTGCTCTTGTCTTTATCCTTATAACTATTACTATTATCGCTATAACTATTATTATTATCGCTATGACTGTTATTATTATCCTTATTGTATTATTACTATACCTATTACTCTTGTCTTTATCCTTATAACTATTATTATTTCCCTTATTGCTATTATTATTATCGCTATAACTATTATTATTATCCTTATTACTATTGTTACTAGCACTATAACTATTATTTTTATCCTTATTACTGTTATTATTACCGCTATGACTGTTATTATTATACTTATTCTATTATTACTATCCCTATTACTCTTGTCTCTATCCTTATAACTATTATTATTATGCTTATTACTATTATTATTAGCACTATAACTACTATTATTATCCTTATAACTATTATGATTATCCTTATTACTATTATTATTATGGCTATAACTATTATTATTATCGCTATGACTGTTATTATTATCCTTATTCTACTATTAGTATCCCTATTACTCTTGTCTCTATCCTTATAACTATTATTAATATGCTTATTACTATTATTATTATCGCAATAACTATTATTATTATCCTTACTACTATTATTATTATCGCTATAACTATTATTATTATCCTTATTACTATTATTACTAGCACTATAACTGTTATTATTATCCTTATTCTATTATTACTATCCCTATTACTCTTGTCTTTATCCTTATAACTATTATTATTATCGCTATAACTATTATTATTATCACTATGACTGTAATTATTATCCTTATTGTATTATTACTATCCCTATTACTTTTGTCTTTATCCTTATAACTATTATTATTTCCCTTATTACTATTATTATTATCGCTATAACTATTATTATTGTCTTTATTACTATTATTACTAGCACTATAACTGTTATTATTATCCTTATTACTATTATTATTATCGCTATGACTGTTATTATTATACTTATTCTATTATTACTATCCCTATTACTCTTGTCTTTATCCTGATAATTATTATTATTTCCCTTATTACTATTATTATTATCGCTATAACTGTTATTATTATCCTTATTACTAGTATTATTAGCACTATAACTATTATGTATCTCCTTATTACTATTATTATTCGCACTATAACTATTATTATTATCCTTATTACTATTATTATTATCGCTACGACTGTTATTATTATACTTATTCTGTTATTACTATCCGTATTACTCTTGTCTTTATCCTGATAATTATTATTATTTCCCTTATTACTATTATTATTATCGCTACAACTGTTATTATTATCCTCATTACTATTATTACTAGCACTATAACTATTATTATTATCCTTATTACTATTATTACTAGCACTATAACTATTATTATTATCCTTATTACTATTATTATTATCGATATGGCTGTTATTATTATACTTATTCTATTATTACTATCCCTATTACTCTTGTCTTTATCCTTATAACCATTACTATTATCTTTATTACTATTATTATTATCGCTATAACTATTATTATTATCGCTATGACTGTTATTATTATCCTTATTCTATTATTACTATCCCTATTACTCTTTTCTTTATCCTTATAACTATTATTATTATCGCTATAACTATTATTAATATCGCTATGACTGTTATTATTATCCTTATTGTATTATTACTATACCTATTACTCTTGTCTTTATCCTTATAACTATTATTATTTCCCTTATTGCTTTTATTATTATCGCTATAACTATTATTATTATCCTTATTACTATTGTTACTAGCACTATAACTATTATTATTATCCTTACTACTGTTATTATTACCGCTATGACTGTTATTATTATACTTATTCTATTATTACTATCCCTATTACTCTTGTCTCTATCCTTATAACTATTATTATTATGCTTATTACTATTATTATTAGCACTATAACTATTATTATTTCCCTTATTGCTATTATTATTATCGCTATAAGTATTATTATTATCCTTATTACTGTTATTATTGCCGCTATGACTGTTATTATTATACTTATTCTATTATTACTATCCCTATTACTCTTGTCTCTATTATTATAACTATTATTATTATGCTGATTACTATTATTATTATCGCTATAACTATTATTATTATCCTTACTACTATGATTATTATCGCTAAGACTGTTATTATTATCCTTATTCTACTATTACTATCCCTATTACTCTTGTCTTTATCCTTATAACTATTATTATTTCCCTTATTGCTATTATTATTATCGCCATGACTGTTATTATTATACTTATTCTATTATTACTATCGCTATTAGTCAGGTCTTTATCCTTATAACTATGATTATCGCTATAACTATTATGATTATCGCTATGACTGTTATTATTATCCTTATTGTATTATTACTATACCTATTACTCTTGTCTTTATCCTTATAACTATTATTATTTCCCTTATTGCTATTATTATTATCGCTATAAGTATTATTATTATCCTTATTACTGTTATTATTGCCGCTATGACTGTTATTATTATACTTATTCTATTATTACTATCCCTATTACTCTTGTCTTTATCCTTATAACTATTATTATTTCCCTTATTACTATTATTATTATCGCTATAACTATTATTATTATCCTTATTACTATTGTTACTAGCACTATAACTATTATTATTATCCTTATTACTGTTATTATTACCGCTATGACTGTTATTATTATACTTATTCTATTATTACTATCCCTATTACTCTTTTCTCTATCCTTATAACTATTATTATTATGCTTATTACTATTATTATTAGCACTATAACTACTATTATTATCCTTATAACTATTATTATTATCCTTATTACTATTATTATTATCGCTATAACTATTATTATTACCGCTATGACTGTTATTATTATACTTATTCTATTATTACTATGCCTATTACTCTTGTCTCTATCCTTATAACTATTGTTATCATGCTTATTACTATTATTATTTGCACTATAACTATTATTATTATCCTTATTACTATTATTATTATCGCCATGACTGTTATTATTATACTTATTCTATTATTAGTATCGCTATTAGTCTTGTCTTTATCCTTATAACTATGATTATCGCTATAACTATTATGATTATCGCTATGACTGTTATTATTATCCTTATTGTATTATTACTATACCTATTACTCTTGTCTTTATCCTTATAACTATTATTATTTCCCTTATTGCTATTATTATTATCGCTATAAGTATTATTATTATCCTTATTACTGTTATTATTGCCGCTATGACTGTTATTATTATACTTATTCTATTATTACTATCCCTATTACTCTTGTCTCTATTATTATAACTATTATTATTATGCTGATTACTATTATTATTATCGCTATAACTATTATTATTATCCGTACTACTATGATTATTATCGCTATGACTGTTATTATTATCCTTATTCTACTATTACTATCCCTATTACTCTTGTCTTTATCCTTATAACTATTATTATTTCCCTTATTGCTATTATTATTATCGCTATGACTGGTATTATTATCCTTATTCTATTATTACTATCCCTATTACTCTTGTCTTTATCCTTATAACTATTATTATTATCCTTATTACTATTATTATTATCGCTATAACTATTATTATTATCGCTATGACTGTTATTATTATCCTTATTCTATTATTACTATCCCTATTACTCTTTTCTTTATCCTCATAACTATTACTATTATCGCTATAACTATTATTATTATCGCTATGACTGTTATTATTATCCTTATTGTATTATTACTATACCTATTACTCTTGTCTTTATCCTTATAACTATTATTATTTCCCTTATTGCTATTATTATTATCGCTATAAGTATTATTATTATCCTTATTACTATTGTTACTAGCACTATAACTATTATTATTATCCTTATTACTGTTATTATTACCGTTATGACTGTTATTATTATACTTATTCTATTATTACTATCCCTATTACTCTTGTCTCTACCCTTATAACTATTATTATTATGCTTATTACTGTTATTATTAGCACTATAACTACTATTATTATCCTTATAACTATTATTATTATCATTATAACTGTTATTATTATCCTTATTACTAGTATTATTATCTCTATAACTATTATTGTTATCCTCATTACTACTATTATTATCGCTCTGACTGTTATTATTATCCTTATTCTATTATTACTATCCCTATTGCTCTTGTCTTTATCCTTATAACTATTATTATTATCGCTATAACTATTATTATTATCGCTATGACTGTTATTATTATCCTTATTGTATTATTACTATACCTATTACTCTTGTCTTTATCCTTATAACTATTATTATTTCCCTTCTTGCTATTATTATTATCGCTATAACTATTATTATTATCCTTATTACTATTGTTACTAGCACAATAACTATTATTATTATCCTTATTACTGTTATTATTACCGCTATGACTGTTATTATTATACTTATTCTATTATTACTATCCCTATTACTCTTGTCTCTATCCTTATAACTATTATTATTATGCTTATTACTATTACTATTAGCACTATAACTACTATTATTATCCTTATAACTATTATTATTATCCTTATTACTATTATTATTATCGCTATAAATATTATTATTACCGCTATGACTGTTATTATTATCCTTATTCTATTATTACTATCCCTATTACTCTTGTCTTTATCCTTATAACTATTATTATTATCCTTATTACTATTATTATTATCGCTATAACTATTATTATTATCGCTATGACTGTTATTATTATCCTTATTCTATTATTACTATCCCTATTACTCTTTTCTTTATCCTTATAACTATTATTATTATCGCTATAACTATTATTAATATCGCTATGACTGTTATTATTATCCTTATTGTATTATTACTATACCTATTACTCTTGTCTTTATCCTTATAACTATTATTATTTCCCTTATTGCTTTTATTATTATCGCTATAACTATTATTATTATCCTTATTACTATTGTTACTAGCACTATAACTATTATTATTATCCTTATTACTGTTATTATTACCGCTATGACTGTTATTATTATACTTATTCTATTATTACTATCCCTATTACTCTTGTCTCTATCCTTATAACTATTATTATTATGCTTATTACTATTATTATTAGCACTATAACTATTATTATTTCCCTTATTGCTATTATTATTATCGCTATAAGTATTTTTATTATCCTTATTACTGTTATTATTGCCGCTATGACTGTTATTATTATACTTATTCTATTATTACTATCCCTATTACTCTTGTCTCTATTATTATAACTATTATTATTATGCTGATTACTATTATTATTATCGCTATAACTATTATTATTATCCTTACTACTATGATTATTATCGCTATGACTGTTATTATTATCCTTATTCTACTATTACTATCCCTATTACTCTTGTCTTTATCCTTATAACTATTATTATTTCCCTTATTGCTATTATTATTATCGCCATGACTGTTATTATTATACTTATTCTATTATTACTATCGCTATTACTCTTGTCTCTATTATTATAACTATTATTATTATGCTGATTACTATTATTATTATCGCTATAACTATTATTATTATCCTTATTACTGGTATTATTACCGCTATGACTGTTATTATTATACTTATTCTATTATTACTATCCCTATTACTCTTGTCTCTATCCTTATAACTATTATTATTATGCTTATTACTATTATTATTAGCACTATAACTACTATTATTATACTTATAACTATTATTCTTATCCTTATTACTATTATTATTATCGCTATAACTATTATTATTACCGCTATGACTGTTATTATTATACTTATTCTATTATTACTATCCCTATTACTCTTGTCTCTATCCTTATAACTATTATTATTATGCTTATTACTATTATTATTTGCACTATAACTATTATTATTATCCTTATTACTATTATTATTATCGCCATGACTGTTATTATTATACTTATTCTATTATTACTATCGCTATTAGTCTTGTCTTTATCCTTATAACTATTATTATTATCCTTATTACTATTATTATTATCGCTATAACTATTATTATTATCGCTATGACTGTTATTATTATCCTTATTCTATTATTACTATCCCTATTACTCTTGTCTTTACCCTGATAATTATTATTATTTCCCATATTACAATTATTATTGTCGCTATAACTGTTATTATTATCCTTATTACTAGTATTATTAGCACTATAACTATTATGTTTATCCTTATTACTATTATTATTCGCACTATAACTATTATTATTATCCTTATTACTAGTATTATTAGAACTATAACTATTATGTTTATCCTTATTACTATTATTATTCGCACTATAACTATTATGTTTATCCTTATTTCTATTATTATTAGCACTATAACTATTATTATTATCCTTATTACTATTATTATTATCGCCATGACTGTTATTATTATACTTATTCTATTATTACTATCGCTATTAGTCTTGTCTTTATCCTTATAACTATGATTATCGCTATAACTATTATGATTATCGCTATGACTGTTATTATTATCCTCATTGTATTATTACTATACCTATTACTCTTGTCTTTATCCTTATAACTATTATTATTTCCCTTATTGCTATTATTATTATCGCTATAAGTATTATTATTATCCTTATTACTGTTATTATTGCCGCTATGACTGTTATTATTATACTTATTCTATTATTACTATCCCTATTACTCTTGACTCTATTATTATAACTATTACTATTATGCTGATTACTATTATTATTATCGCTATAACTATTATTATTATCCTTACTACTATGATTATTATCGCTATGACTGTTATTATTATCCTTATTCTACTATTACTATCCCTATTACTCTTGTCTTTATCCTTATAACTATTATTATTTCCCTTATTGCTATTATTATTATCGCTACGACTGGTATTATTATCCTTATTCTATTATTACTATCCCTATTACTCTTGTCTTTATCCTTATAACTATTATTATTATGCTTATTACTATTATTATTAGCACTATAACTACTATTATTATCCTTATATCTATTATTATTATCATTATAACTGTTATTATTATCCTTATTACTAGTATTATTATCTCTATAACTATTATTGTTATCCTCATTACTACTATTATTATCGCTCTGACTGTTATTATTATCGTTATTCTATTATTACTATCCCTATTGCTCTTGTCTTTATCCTTATAACTATTATTATTATCCTTATTACTATTATTATTATCGCTATAACTATTATTATTATCGCTATGACTGTTATTATTATCCTTATTGTATTATTACTATACCTATTACTCTTGTCTTTATCCTTATAACTATTATTATTTCCCTTATTGCTATTATTATTATCGCTATGACTGTTATTATTATCCTTATTCTATTATTACTATCCCTATTACTCTTGTCTTTATCCTTATAACTATTATTATTATCCTTATTACTACTATTATTATCGCTATAACTATTATTATTATCGCTATGACTGTTATTATTATCCTTATTCTATTATTACTATCCCTATTACTCTTTTCTTTATCCTTATAACTATTATTATTATCGCTATAACTATTATTATTATCGCTATGACTGTTATTATTATCGCTACGACTGTTATTATTATCCTTATTCTATTATTATTTCCCTTATTACTATTATTATTATCGCTATCACTATTATTATTATCCTTATTACTATTATTATCGCTATGACTGTTATTATTATCCTTATTCTACTATTAGTATCCCTATTACTCTTGTCTCTATCCTTATAACTATTATTAATATGCTTATTACAATTATTATTATCGCTATAACTATTATTATTATCGCTATGACTGTTATTATTACACTTATTCTATTATTACTATCCCTATTACTCTTGTCTTTATCCTAATAACTATTATTATTATCCTTATTACTATTATTACTAGCACTATAACTATTACTATTATCCTTATTACTATTATTATTATCGCTATGACTGTTATTATTATACTTATTCTATTATTACTATCCCTATTACTCTTGTCTTTATCCTTATAACTATTATTATTATCCTTATTACTATTATTATTATCGCTATGACTGTTATTATTACACTTATTCTATTATTACTATCCCTATTACTCTTGTCTTTATCCTAATAACTATTATTATTATCCTTATTACTATTATTATTATCGCTATAACTATTATTATTATCGCTATGACTGTTATTATTATCCTTATTCTATTATTATTTCCCTTATTACTATTATTATTATCGCTATCACTATTATTATTATCCTTATTACTATTATTATCGCTATGACTGTTATTATTATCCTTATTCTACTATTAGTATCCCTATTACTCTTGTCTCTATCCTTATAACTATTATTAATATGCTTATTACAATTATTATTATCGCTATAACTATTATTATTATCGCTATGACTGTTATTATTATACTTATTCTATTATTACTATCCCTATTACTCTTGTCTTTATCCTTATAACTATTAGTATTATCCTTATTACTATTATTATTATCGCTATTACTCTTGTCTTTATCCTTATAACTATTTTTGTTATGCTTATTACTATTATTATTAGCACTAAAACTTGTATTATTATCCTTATTACTCTTATTATTATCGCTATGACTGTTATTATTATCCTTATTCTATTATTACTATCTCTATTACTCCTGTCTCTATCCTTATAACTATTATTATTATGCTTATTACTATTATTATTAGCACTATAACTATTATTATTATCCTTATTGCTATTATTATTATCGCTATAACTATTATCATTAACTTTATTACTATTATTACTAGCACTATAACTATTATTATTATCCTTATTACTATTGTTATTATCGCTATGACTGTTATTATTATCCTTATTCTATTATTACTATCTCTATTACTCCTGTCTCTATCCTTATAACTATTATTATTATGCTTATTACTATTATTATTAGCACTATAACTATTATTATTATCCTTATTGCTATTATTATTATCGGTATGACTGTTATTATTATACTTATTCTATTATTTCTATCCCTATTACTCTTGTCTTTATCCTTATAACTATTATTATTATCCTTATTACTATTATTATTATCGCTATAAATATTATTATTATCGCTATGACTGTTATTATTATCCTTATTCTATTATTACTATCCCTATTACTCTTGTCTCTATCCTTATAACAATTATTATTATGCTTATTACTATTATTATTATCCTTACTACTATTATTATTATCGCTATGACTGTTATTATTATCCTTATTCTATTATTACTATCCCTATTACTCCTGTCTCTATCCTTATAACTATTATTATTATGCTTATTACAATTATTATTATCCTTATTACTATTATTATCGCTATGACTGTCATTATTACCCTTATTCTACTATTACTATCCCTATTACTCTTGTCTCTATCCTTACAACTATGATTATTATGCTGATTACTATTATTATTATCGCTATAACTATTATTATTATCCTTACTACTATTATTATTATCGCTATAACTATTATTATTATCGCTATGACTGTTATTATTATCCTTATTCTATTATTACTATCCCTATTACTCTTTTCTTTATCCTCATAACTATTACTATTATCGCTATAACTATTATTATTATCGCTATGACTGTTATTATTATCCTTATTGTATTATTACTATACCTATTACTCTTGTCTTTATCCTTATAACTATTATTATTTCCCTTATTGCTATTATTATTATCGCTATAAGTATTATTATTATCCTTATTACTATTGTTACTAGCACTATAACTATTATTATTATCCTTATTACTGTTATTATTACCGTTATGACTGTTATTATTATACTTATTCTATTATTACTATCCCTATTACTCTTGTCTCTACCCTTATAACTATTATTATTATGCTTATTACTGTTATTATTAGCACTATAACTACTATTATTATCCTTATAACTATTATTATTATCATTATAACTGTTATTATTATCCTTATTACTAGTATTATTATCTCTATAACTATTATTGTTATCCTCATTACTACTATTATTATCGCTCTGACTGTTATTATTATCCTTATTCTATTATTACTATCCCTATTGCTCTTGTCTTTATCCTTATAACTATTATTATTATCGCTATAACTATTATTATTATCGCTATGACTGTTATTATTATCCTTATTGTATTATTACTATACCTATTACTCTTGTCTTTATCCTTATAACTATTATTATTTCCCTTCTTGCTATTATTATTATCGCTATAACTATTATTATTATCCTTATTACTATTGTTACTAGCACAATAACTATTATTATTATCCTTATTACTGTTATTATTACCGCTATGACTGTTATTATTATACTTATTCTATTATTACTATCCCTATTACTCTTGTCTCTATCCTTATAACTATTATTATTATGCTTATTACTATTACTATTAGCACTATAACTACTATTATTATCCTTATAACTATTATTATTATCCTTATTACTATTATTATTATCGCTATAAATATTATTATTACCGCTATGACTGTTATTATTATCCTTATTCTATTATTACTATCCCTATTACTCTTGTCTTTATCCTTATAACTATTATTATTATCCTTATTACTATTATTATTATCGCTATAACTATTATTATTATCGCTATGACTGTTATTATTATCCTTATTCTATTATTACTATCCCTATTACTCTTTTCTTTATCCTTATAACTATTATTATTATCGCTATAACTATTATTAATATCGCTATGACTGTTATTATTATCCTTATTGTATTATTACTATACCTATTACTCTTGTCTTTATCCTTATAACTATTATTATTTCCCTTATTGCTTTTATTATTATCGCTATAACTATTATTATTATCCTTATTACTATTGTTACTAGCACTATAACTATTATTATTATCCTTATTACTGTTATTATTACCGCTATGACTGTTATTATTATACTTATTCTATTATTACTATCCCTATTACTCTTGTCTCTATCCTTATAACTATTATTATTATGCTTATTACTATTATTATTAGCACTATAACTATTATTATTTCCCTTATTGCTATTATTATTATCGCTATAAGTATTTTTATTATCCTTATTACTGTTATTATTGCCGCTATGACTGTTATTATTATACTTATTCTATTATTACTATCCCTATTACTCTTGTCTCTATTATTATAACTATTATTATTATGCTGATTACTATTATTATTATCGCTATAACTATTATTATTATCCTTACTACTATGATTATTATCGCTATGACTGTTATTATTATCCTTATTCTACTATTACTATCCCTATTACTCTTGTCTTTATCCTTATAACTATTATTATTTCCCTTATTGCTATTATTATTATCGCCATGACTGTTATTATTATACTTATTCTATTATTACTATCGCTATTACTCTTGTCTCTATTATTATAACTATTATTATTATGCTGATTACTATTATTATTATCGCTATAACTATTATTATTATCCTTATTACTGGTATTATTACCGCTATGACTGTTATTATTATACTTATTCTATTATTACTATCCCTATTACTCTTGTCTCTATCCTTATAACTATTATTATTATGCTTATTACTATTATTATTAGCACTATAACTACTATTATTATACTTATAACTATTATTCTTATCCTTATTACTATTATTATTATCGCTATAACTATTATTATTACCGCTATGACTGTTATTATTATACTTATTCTATTATTACTATCCCTATTACTCTTGTCTCTATCCTTATAACTATTATTATTATGCTTATTACTATTATTATTTGCACTATAACTATTATTATTATCCTTATTACTATTATTATTATCGCCATGACTGTTATTATTATACTTATTCTATTATTACTATCGCTATTAGTCTTGTCTTTATCCTTATAACTATTATTATTATCCTTATTACTATTATTATTATCGCTATAACTATTATTATTATCGCTATGACTGTTATTATTATCCTTATTCTATTATTACTATCCCTATTACTCTTGTCTTTACCCTGATAATTATTATTATTTCCCATATTACAATTATTATTGTCGCTATAACTGTTATTATTATCCTTATTACTAGTATTATTAGCACTATAACTATTATGTTTATCCTTATTACTATTATTATTCGCACTATAACTATTATTATTATCCTTATTACTAGTATTATTAGAACTATAACTATTATGTTTATCCTTATTACTATTATTATTCGCACTATAACTATTATGTTTATCCTTATTTCTATTATTATTAGCACTATAACTATTATTATTATCCTTATTACTATTATTATTATCGCCATGACTGTTATTATTATACTTATTCTATTATTACTATCGCTATTAGTCTTGTCTTTATCCTTATAACTATGATTATCGCTATAACTATTATGATTATCGCTATGACTGTTATTATTATCCTCATTGTATTATTACTATACCTATTACTCTTGTCTTTATCCTTATAACTATTATTATTTCCCTTATTGCTATTATTATTATCGCTATAAGTATTATTATTATCCTTATTACTGTTATTATTGCCGCTATGACTGTTATTATTATACTTATTCTATTATTACTATCCCTATTACTCTTGACTCTATTATTATAACTATTACTATTATGCTGATTACTATTATTATTATCGCTATAACTATTATTATTATCCTTACTACTATGATTATTATCGCTATGACTGTTATTATTATCCTTATTCTACTATTACTATCCCTATTACTCTTGTCTTTATCCTTATAACTATTATTATTTCCCTTATTGCTATTATTATTATCGCTACGACTGGTATTATTATCCTTATTCTATTATTACTATCCCTATTACTCTTGTCTTTATCCTTATAACTATTATTATTATGCTTATTACTATTATTATTAGCACTATAACTACTATTATTATCCTTATATCTATTATTATTATCATTATAACTGTTATTATTATCCTTATTACTAGTATTATTATCTCTATAACTATTATTGTTATCCTCATTACTACTATTATTATCGCTCTGACTGTTATTATTATCGTTATTCTATTATTACTATCCCTATTGCTCTTGTCTTTATCCTTATAACTATTATTATTATCCTTATTACTATTATTATTATCGCTATAACTATTATTATTATCGCTATGACTGTTATTATTATCCTTATTGTATTATTACTATACCTATTACTCTTGTCTTTATCCTTATAACTATTATTATTTCCCTTATTGCTATTATTATTATCGCTATGACTGTTATTATTATCCTTATTCTATTATTACTATCCCTATTACTCTTGTCTTTATCCTTATAACTATTATTATTATCCTTATTACTACTATTATTATCGCTATAACTATTATTATTATCGCTATGACTGTTATTATTATCCTTATTCTATTATTACTATCCCTATTACTCTTTTCTTTATCCTTATAACTATTATTATTATCGCTATAACTATTATTATTATCGCTATGACTGTTATTATTATCGCTACGACTGTTATTATTATCCTTATTCTATTATTATTTCCCTTATTACTATTATTATTATCGCTATCACTATTATTATTATCCTTATTACTATTATTATCGCTATGACTGTTATTATTATCCTTATTCTACTATTAGTATCCCTATTACTCTTGTCTCTATCCTTATAACTATTATTAATATGCTTATTACAATTATTATTATCGCTATAACTATTATTATTATCGCTATGACTGTTATTATTACACTTATTCTATTATTACTATCCCTATTACTCTTGTCTTTATCCTAATAACTATTATTATTATCCTTATTACTATTATTACTAGCACTATAACTATTACTATTATCCTTATTACTATTATTATTATCGCTATGACTGTTATTATTATACTTATTCTATTATTACTATCCCTATTACTCTTGTCTTTATCCTTATAACTATTATTATTATCCTTATTACTATTATTATTATCGCTATGACTGTTATTATTACACTTATTCTATTATTACTATCCCTATTACTCTTGTCTTTATCCTAATAACTATTATTATTATCCTTATTACTATTATTATTATCGCTATAACTATTATTATTATCGCTATGACTGTTATTATTATCCTTATTCTATTATTATTTCCCTTATTACTATTATTATTATCGCTATCACTATTATTATTATCCTTATTACTATTATTATCGCTATGACTGTTATTATTATCCTTATTCTACTATTAGTATCCCTATTACTCTTGTCTCTATCCTTATAACTATTATTAATATGCTTATTACAATTATTATTATCGCTATAACTATTATTATTATCGCTATGACTGTTATTATTATACTTATTCTATTATTACTATCCCTATTACTCTTGTCTTTATCCTTATAACTATTAGTATTATCCTTATTACTATTATTATTATCGCTATTACTCTTGTCTTTATCCTTATAACTATTTTTGTTATGCTTATTACTATTATTATTAGCACTAAAACTTGTATTATTATCCTTATTACTCTTATTATTATCGCTATGACTGTTATTATTATCCTTATTCTATTATTACTATCTCTATTACTCCTGTCTCTATCCTTATAACTATTATTATTATGCTTATTACTATTATTATTAGCACTATAACTATTATTATTATCCTTATTGCTATTATTATTATCGCTATAACTATTATCATTAACCTTATTACTATTATTACTAGCACTATAACTATTATTATTATCCTTATTACTATTGTTATTATCGCTATGACTGTTATTATTATCCTTATTCTATTATTACTATCTCTATTACTCCTGTCTCTATCCTTATAACTATTATTATTATGCTTATTACTATTATTATTAGCACTATAACTATTATTATTATCCTTATTGCTATTATTATTATCGGTATGACTGTTATTATTATACTTATTCTATTATTTCTATCCCTATTACTCTTGTCTTTATCCTTATAACTATTATTATTATCCTTATTACTATTATTATTATCGCTATAAATATTATTATTATCGCTATGACTGTTATTATTATCCTTATTCTATTATTACTATCCCTATTACTCTTGTCTCTATCCTTATAACAATTATTATTATGCTTATTACTATTATTATTATCCTTACTACTATTATTATTATCGCTATGACTGTTATTATTATCCTTATTCTATTATTACTATCCCTATTACTCCTGTCTCTAACCTTATAACTATTATTATTATGCTTATTACAATTATTATTATCCTTATTACTATTATTATCGCTATGACTGTCATTATTACCCTTATTCTACTATTACTATCCCTATTACTCTTGTCTCTATCCTTACAACTATGATTATTATGCTGATTACTATTATTATTATCGCTATAACTATTATTATTATCCTTACTACTATTATTATTATCGCTATGACTGTTATTATTATACTTATTCTACTATTACTATCCCTATTACTCTTCTCTTTATCCTTATAACTATTATTATTATCCTTATTTCTATTATTATTATCGCTATGACTATTATTATTATCGCTATGACTGTTATTATTATCCTTATTCTATTATTATTTCCCTTATTACTATTATTATTATCGCTATAACTATTATTTATATCCTTATTACTATTATTATCGCTATGACTGTTATTATTATCCTTATTCTACTATTACTATCCCTATTACTCTTATGTCTCTATCCTCATAACTATTATTATTATGCTTATTACTATTATTATTATCGCTATAACTATTATTATTATCGCTATGACTGTTATTATTATCCTTATTCTATTATTATTTCCCTGATTACTATTATTATTATCGCTATGACTGTTATTATTATCCTTACTCTACTATTACTATCCCTATTACTCTTCTCTTTATCCTTGTAACTATTAGTATTATCCTTATTACTATTATTAATATCGCTATAACTATTATTATTATCCTTACTACTATGATTATTATCGCTATGACTGTTATTATTATCCTTATTCTACTATTACTATCCCTATTACTCTTGTCTTTATCCTTATAACTATTATTATTTCCCTTATTGCTATTATTATTATCGCCATGACTGTTATTATTATACTTATTCTATTATTACTATCGCTATTACTCTTGTCTCTATTATTATAACTATTATTATTATGCTGATTACTATTATTATTATCGCTATAACTATTATTATTATCCTTATTACTGGTATTATTACCGCTATGACTGTTATTATTATACTTATTCTATTATTACTATCCCTATTACTCTTGTCTCTATCCTTATAACTATTATTATTATGCTTATTACTATTATTATTAGCACTATAACTACTATTATTATACTTATAACTATTATTCTTATCCTTATTACTATTATTATTATCGCTATAACTATTATTATTACCGCTATGACTGTTATTATTATACTTATTCTATTATTACTATCCCTATTACTCTTGTCTCTATCCTTATAACTATTATTATTATGCTTATTACTATTATTATTTGCACTATAACTATTATTATTATCCTTATTACTATTATTATTATCGCCATGACTGTTATTATTATACTTATTCTATTATTACTATCGCTATTAGTCTTGTCTTTATCCTTATAACTATGATTATCGCTATAACTATTATGATTATCGCTATGACTGTTATTATTATCCTTATTGTATTATTACTATACCTATTACTCTTGTCTTTATCCTTATAACTATTATTATTTCCCTTATTGCTATTATTATTATCGCTATAAGTATTATTATTATCCTTATTACTGTTATTATTGCCGCTATGACTGTTATTATTATACTTATTCTATTATTACTATCCCTATTACTCTTGACTCTATTATTATAACTATTACTATTATGCTGATTACTATTATTATTATCGCTATAACTATTATTATTATCCTTACTACTATGATTATTATCGCTATGACTGTTATTATTATCCTTATTCTACTATTACTATCCCTATTACTCTTGTCTTTATCCTTATAACTATTATTATTTCCCTTATTGCTATTATTATTATCGCTACGACTGGTATTATTATCCTTATTCTATTATTACTATCCCTATTACTCTTGTCTTTATCCTTATAACTATTATTATTATGCTTATTACTATTATTATTAGCACTATAACTACTATTATTATCCTTATATCTATTATTATTATCATTATAACTGTTATTATTATCCTTATTACTAGTATTATTATCTCTATAACTATTATTGTTATCCTCATTACTACTATTATTATCGCTCTGACTGTTATTATTATCGTTATTCTATTATTACTATCCCTATTGCTCTTGTCTTTATCCTTATAACTATTATTATTATCCTTATTACTATTATTATTATCGCTATAACTATTATTATTATCGCTATGACTGTTATTATTATCCTTATTGTATTATTACTATACCTATTACTCTTGTCTTTATCCTTATAACTATTATTATTTCCCTTATTGCTATTATTATTATCGCTATGACTGTTATTATTATCCTTATTCTATTATTACTATCCCTATTACTCTTGTCTTTATCCTTATAACTATTATTATTATCCTTATTACTACTATTATTATCGCTATAACTATTATTATTATCGCTATGACTGTTATTATTATCCTTATTCTATTATTACTATCCCTATTACTCTTTTCTTTATCCTTATAACTATTATTATTATCGCTATAACTATTATTATTATCGCTATGACTGTTATTATTATCGCTACGACTGTTATTATTATACTTATTCTATTATTACTATCCCTATTACTCTTGTCTTTATCCTGATAATTATTATTATTTCCCTTATTACTATTATTATTATCGCTATAACTGTTATTATTATCCTTATTACTATTATTACTAGCACTATAACTATTATTATTATCCTTATTACTATTATTACTAGCACTATAACTATTATTATTATGCTTATTACTATTGTTATTATCGCTATGACTGTTATTATTATCCTTATTCTATTATTACTATCTCTATTACTCCTGTCTCTATCCTTATAACTATTATTATTATGCTTATTACTATTATTATTAGCACTATAACTATTATTATTATCCTTATTGCTATTATTATTATCGCTATAACTATTATCATTAACCTTATTACTATTATTACTAGCACTATAACTATTATTATTATCCTTATTACTATTGTTATTATCGCTATGACAGTTATTATTATCCTTATTCTATTATTACTATCTCTATTACTCCTGTCTCTATCCTTATAACTATTATTATTATGCTTATTACTATTATTATTAGCACTATAACTATTATTATTATCCTTATTGCTATTATTATTATCGGTATGACTGTTATTATTATACTTATTCTATTATTTCTATCCCTATTACTCTTGTCTTTATCCTTATAACTATTATTATTATCCTTATTACTATTATTATTATCGCTATAAATATTATTATTATCGCTATGACTGTTATTATTATCCTTATTCTATTATTACTATCCCTATTACTCTTGTCTCTATCCTTATAACTATTATTATTATGCTTATTACTATTATTATTATCCTTACTACTATTATTATTATCGCTATGACTGTTATTATTATCCTTATTCTATTATTACTATCCCTATTACTCCTGTCTCTATCCTTATAACTATTATTATTATGCTTATTACTATTATTATTATCCTTATTACTATTATTATCGCTATGACTGTTATTATTACCCTTATTCTACTATTACTATCCCTATTACTCTTGTCTCTATCCTTACAACTATGATTATTATGCTGATTACTATTATTATTATCGCTATAACTATTATTATTATCCTTACTACTATTATTATTATCGCTATGACTGTTATTATTATACTTATTCTACTATTACTATCCCTATTACTCTTCTCTTTATCCTTATAACTATTATTATTATCCTTATTTCTATTATTATTATCGCTATGACTATTATTATTATCGCTATGACTGTTATTATTATCCTTATTCTATTATTATTTCCCTTATTACTATTATTATTATCGCTATAACTATTATTTATATCCTTATTACTATTATTATCGCTATGACTGTTATTATTATCCTTATTCTACTATTACTATCCCTATTACTCTTATGTCTCTATCCTCATAACTATTATTATTATGCTTATTACTATTATTATTATCGCTATAACTATTATTATTATCGCTATGACTGTTATTATTATCCTTATTCTATTATTATTTCCCTGATTACTATTATTATTATCGCTATGACTGTTATTATTATCCTTATTCTATTATTATTTCCCTTATTACTATTATTATTATCGCTATCACTATTATTATTATCCTTATTACTATTATTATCGCTATGACTGTTATTATTATCCTTATTCTACTATTAGTATCCCTATTACTCTTGTTTCTATCCTTATAACTATTATTAATATGCTTATTACAATTATTATTATCGCTATAACTATTATTATTATCGCTATGACTGTTATTATTACACTTATTCTATTATTACTATCCCTATTACTCTTGTCTTTATCCTAATAACTATTATTATTATCCTTATTACTATTATTATTATCGCTATAACTATTATTATTATCGCTATGACTGTTATTATTATCCTTATTCTATTATTATTTCCCTTATTACTATTATTATTATCGCTATCACTATTATTATTATCCTTATTACTATTATTATCGCTATGACTGTTATTATTATCCTTATTCTACTATTAGTATCCCTATTACTCTTGTCTCTATCCTTATAACTATTATTAATATGCTTATTACAATTATTATTATCGCTATAACTATTATTATTATCGCTATGACTGTTATTATTATACTTATTCTATTATTACTATCCCTATTACTCTTGTCTTTATCCTTATAACTATTAGTATTATCCTTATTACTATTATTATTATCGCTATTACTCTTGTCTTTATCCTTATAACTATTTTTGTTATGCTTATTACTATTATTATTAGCACTAAAACTTGTATTATTATCCTTATTACTCTTATTATTATCGCTATGACTGTTATTATTATCCTTACTCTACGATTACTATCCCTATTACTCTTGTGTCTATCCTTATAACTATTATTATTATGCTTATTACTATTATTATTATCCTTACTACTATTATTATTATCGCTATGACTGTTATTATTATCCTTATTCTATTATTACTATCCCTATTACTCTTCTCTTTATCCTTATAACTATTAGTATTATCCTTATTACTATTATTATTATCGCTATAACTATTATCATTAACCTTATTACTATTAATACTAGCACTATAACTATTATTATTATCCTTATTACTATTGTTATTATCGCTATGACTGTTATTATTATCCTTATTCTATTATTACTATCTCTATTACTCCTGTCTCTATCCTTATAACTATTATTATTATGCTTATTACTATTATTATTAGCACTATAACTATTATTATTATCCTTATTGCTATTATTATTATCGCTATAACTATTATCATTAACCTTATTACTATTATTACTAGCACTATAACTATTATTATTATCCTTATTACTATTGTTATTATCGCTATGACAGTTATTATTATCCTTATTCTATTATTACTATCTCTATTACTCCTGTCTCTATCCTTATAACTATTATTATTATGCTTATTACTATTATTATTAGCACTATAACTATTATTATTATCCTTATTGCTATTATTATTATCGGTATGACTGTTATTATTATACTTATTCTATTATTTCTATCCCTATTACTCTTGTCTTTATCCTTATAACTATTATTATTATCCTTATTACTATTATTATTATCGCTATAAATATTATTATTATCGCTATGACTGTTATTATTATCCTTATTCTATTATTACTATCCCTATTACTCTTGTCTCTATCCTTATAACTATTATTATTATGCTTATTACTATTATTATTATCCTTACTACTATTATTATTATCGCTATGACTGTTATTATTATCCTTATTCTATTATTACTATCCCTATTACTCCTGTCTCTATCCTTATAACTATTATTATTATGCTTATTACTATTATTATTATCCTTATTACTATTATTATCGCTATGACTGTTACTATTACCCTTATTCTACTATTACTATCCCTATTACTCTTGTCTCTATCCTTACAACTATGATTATTATACTGATTACTATTATTATTATCGCTATAACTATTATTATTATCCTTACTACTATTATTATTATCGCTATGACTGTTATTATTATACTTATTCTACTATTACTATCCCTATTTCTCTTCTCTTTATCCTTATAACTATTATTATTATCCTTATTTCTATTATTATTATCGCTATGACTATTATTATTATCGCTATGACTGTTATTATTATCCTTATTCTATTATTATTTCCCTTATTACTATTATTATTATCGCTATAACTATTATTTATATCCTTATTACTATTATTATCGCTATGACTGTTATTATTATCCTTATTCTACTATTACTATCCCTATTACTCTTATGTCTCTATCCTCATAACTATTATTATTATGCTTATTACTATTATTATTATCGCTATAACTATTATTATTATCGCTATGACTGTTATTATTATCCTTATTCTATTATTATTTCCCTGATTACTATTATTATTATCGCTATGACTGTTATTATTATCCTTATTCTATTATTATTTCCCTTATTACTATTATTATTATCGCTATCACTATTATTATTATCCTTATTACTATTATTATCGCTATGACTGTTATTATTATCCTTATTCTACTATTAGTATCCCTATTACTCTTGTTTCTATCCTTATAACTATTATTAATATGCTTATTACAATTATTATTATCGCTATAACTATTATTATTATCGCTATGACTGTTATTATTACACTTATTCTATTATTACTATCCCTATTACTCTTGTCTTTATCCTAATAACTATTATTATTATCCTTATTACTATTATTACTAGCACTATAACTATTACTATTATCCTTATTACTATTATTATTATCGCTATGACTGTTATTATTATACTTATTCTATTATTACTATCCCTATTACTCTTGTCTTTATCCTTATAACTATTATTATTATCCTTATTACTATTATTATTATCGCTATGACTGTTATTATTACACTTATTCTATTATTACTATCCCTATTACTCTTGTCTTTATCCTAATAACTATTATTATTATCCTTATTACTATTATTATTATCGCTATAACTATTATTATTATCGCTATGACTGTTATTATTATCCTTATTCTATTATTATTTCCCTTATTACTATTATTATTATCGCTATCACTATTATTATTATCCTTATTACTATTATTATCGCTATGACTGTTATTATTATCCTTATTCTACTATTAGTATCCCTATTACTCTTGTCTCTATCCTTATAACTATTATTAATATGCTTATTACAATTATTATTATCGCTATAACTATTATTATTATCGCTATGACTGTTATTATTATACTTATTCTATTATTACTATCCCTATTACTCTTGTCTTTATCCTTATAACTATTAGTATTATCCTTATTACTATTATTATTATCGCTATTACTCTTGTCTTTATCCTTATAACTATTTTTGTTATGCTTATTACTATTATTATTAGCACTAAAACTTGTATTATTATCCTTATTACTCTTATTATTATCGCTATGACTGTTATTATTATCCTTACTCTACGATTACTATCCCTATTACTCTTGTGTCTATCCTTATAACTATTATTATTATGCTTATTACTATTATTATTATCCTTACTACTATTATTATTATCGCTATGACTGTTATTATTATCCTTATTCTATTATTACTATCCCTATTACTCTTCTCTTTATCCTTATAACTATTAGTATTATCCTTATTACTATTATTATTATCGCTATAACTATTATCATTAACCTTATTACTATTAATACTAGCACTATAACTATTATTATTATCCTTATTACTATTGTTATTATCGCTATGACTGTTATTATTATCCTTATTCTATTATTACTATCTCTATTACTCCTGTCTCTATCCTTATAACTATTATTATTATGCTTATTACTATTATTATTAGCACTATAACTATTATTATTATCCTTATTGCTATTATTATTATCGCTATAACTATTATCATTAACCTTATTACTATTATTACTAGCACTATAACTATTATTATTATCCTTATTACTATTGTTATTATCGCTATGACAGTTATTATTATCCTTATTCTATTATTACTATCTCTATTACTCCTGTCTCTATCCTTATAACTATTATTATTATGCTTATTACTATTATTATTAGCACTATAACTATTATTATTATCCTTATTGCTATTATTATTATCGGTATGACTGTTATTATTATACTTATTCTATTATTTCTATCCCTATTACTCTTGTCTTTATCCTTATAACTATTATTATTATCCTTATTACTATTATTATTATCGCTATAAATATTATTATTATCGCTATGACTGTTATTATTATCCTTATTCTATTATTACTATCCCTATTACTCTTGTCTCTATCCTTATAACTATTATTATTATGCTTATTACTATTATTATTATCCTTACTACTATTATTATTATCGCTATGACTGTTATTATTATCCTTATTCTATTATTACTATCCCTATTACTCCTGTCTCTATCCTTATAACTATTATTATTATGCTTATTACTATTATTATTATCCTTATTACTATTATTATCGCTATGACTGTTATTATTACCCTTATTCTACTATTACTATCCCTATTACTCTTGTCTCTATCCTTACAACTATGATTATTATGCTGATTACTATTATTATTATCGCTATAACTATTATTATTATCCTTACTACTATTATTATTATCGCTATGACTGTTATTATTATACTTATTCTACTATTACTATCCCTATTACTCTTCTCTTTATCCTTATAACTATTATTATTATCCTTATTTCTATTATTATTATCGCTATGACTATTATTATTATCGCTATGACTGTTATTATTATCCTTATTCTATTATTATTTCCCTTATTACTATTATTATTATCGCTATAACTATTATTTATATCCTTATTACTATTATTATCGCTATGACTGTTATTATTATCCTTATTCTACTATTACTATCCCTATTACTCTTATGTCTCTATCCTCATAACTATTATTATTATGCTTATTACTATTATTATTATCGCTATAACTATTATTATTATCGCTATGACTGTTATTATTATCCTTATTCTATTATTATTTCCCTGATTACTATTATTATTATCGCTATGACTGTTATTATTATCCTTACTCTACTATTACTATCCCTATTACTCTTGTCTTTATCCTTATAACTATTATTATTTCCCTTATTACTATTATTATTATCATTATAACTGTTATTATTATCCTTATTACTAGTATTATTATCTCTATAACTATTATTGTTATCCTCATTACTATTATTATTATCGCTATCCCTGTTATTATTATCCTTATTCTATTATTACTATCCCTATTACTCTTGTCTCTATCCTTACAACTATTATTATTATGCTTATTACTATTATTATTATCGCTATAACTATTATTATTATCCTTACTACTATTATTATTATCGCAATGGCTGTTATTATTATCCTTATTCTATTATTACTATCCCTATTACTCTTCTGTTTATCCTTATAACTATTATTATTATCCTTATTCTATTATTATTTCCCTTATTCTATTATTATTTCCCTTATTACTATTATTATTATCGCTATAACTATTATTATTATCCTTATTACTTTATTATTATCGCTATGACTGTTATTGTTATCCTTATTCTACTATTACTATCGCTATTACTCTTGTCTCTATCCTTATAACTATTATTATTATGCTTATTACTATTATTGTTATCGCTATAACTATTATTATTGTCGCAATGACTGTTATTATTATCCTTATTCTATTATTACTATCCCTATTACTCTTCTCTTTATCCTTATAACTATTATTATTATCCTTATTTCTATTATTATTATCGCTATGACTATTATTATTATCGCTATGACTGTTATTATTATCCTTATTCTATTATTATTCCCTTATTACTATTATTATTATCGCTATAACTATTATTTATATCCTTATTACTATTATTATCGCTATGACTGTTATTATTATCCTTATTCTACTATTACTATCCCTATTACTCTTATGTCTCTATCCTCATAACTATTATTATTATGCTTATTACTATTATTATTATCGCTATAACTATTATTATTATCGCTATGACTGTTATTATTATCCTTATTCTATTATTATTTCCCTGATTACTATTATTATTATCGCTATGACTGTTATTATTATCCTTATTCTATTATTACTATCCCTATTACTCTTGTCTTTATCCTTATAACTATTATTATTATCCATATTAATATTATTATTATCGCTATAACTATTATTATTACCGCTATGACTGTTATTATTATCCTTATTCTATTATTACTATCCCTATTACTCTTGTCTTTATCCTTATAACTATTATTATTTCCTTATTACTATTATTATTATCATTATAACTGTTATTATTATCCTTATTACTAGTATTATTATCTCTATAACTATTATTGTTATCCTCATTACTATTATTATTATCGCTATCCCTGTTATTATTATCCTTATTCTATTATTACTATCCCTATTACTCTTGTCTCTATCCTTATAACTATTATTATTATGCTTATTACTATTATTATTAGCACTATAACTATTATTATTATCCTTATTACTATTATTATTATCGGTATGACTGTTATTATTATACTTATTCTATTATTACTATCCCTATTAGTCTTGTCTTTATCCTTATAACTATGATTATCGCTATAACTATTATTATTATCGCTATGACTGTTATTATTATCCTTATTGTATTATTAATATCCCTATTACTCTTGTCTTTATCCTTATAACTATTATTATTATCCTTATTACTATTATTATCGCTATGACTGTTATTATTATCCTTATTCTACTATTACTATCCCTATTACTCTTGTCTCTATCCTTACAACTATTATTATTATGCTTATTACTATTATTATTATCGCTATAACTATTATTATTATCCTTACTACTATTATTATTATCGCAATGACTGTTATTATTATCCTTATTCTATTATTACTATCCCTATTACTCTTCTCTTTATCCTTATAACTACTATTATTATCCTTATTCTATTATTATTTCCCTTATTCTATTATTATTTCCCTTATTACTATTATTATTATCGCTATAACTATTATTATTATCCTTATTACTTTATTATTATCGCTATGACTGTTATTGTTATCCTTATTCTACTATTACTATCGCTATTACTCTTGTCTCTATCCTTATAACTATTATTATTATGCTTATTACTATTATTGTTATCGCTATTACTATTATTATTATCCTTACTACTATTATTATTGTCGCAATGACTGTTATTATTATCCTTATTCTATTATTACTATCCCTATTACTCTTGTCTTTATCCTTATAACTATTATTATTACCTTTATTGCTATTATTATTATCGCTATGACTGTTATTATTATCCATATTCTATTATTACTATCCCTATTACTCTTGTCATTATCCTTATAACTATTATTATTATCCTTATTACTATTATTATTATCGCTATAACTATTATTATTAACCTTATTACTATTATTACTAGCACTATAACTATTATGTTTATCCTTATTACTATTATTATTATTGCTATAACTGTTATTATTATCCTTATTACTATTATTATTAGCACTATAGCTATTATTATTATCCTTATTACTATTATTATCGCTATGACTGTTATTATTATCCTTACTCTACTAATACTATCCCTATTTCTCTTGTCTCTATCCTTATAACTATTATTATTATGCTTATTACTATTATTATTATCCTTACTACTATTATTATTATCGCTATGACTGTTATTATCATCCTTACTCTACTATTACTAACCCTATTACTCTTGTTTCTATCCTTATAGATATTATTATTATGCTTATTACTATTATTATTATCGCTATAACTATTATTATTATCCTTACTACTATTATTATTATCGCTATGACAGTTATTATTATTCTTATTCTATTATTACTATCCCTATTACTCTTCTCTTTATCCTTGTAACTATTAGTATTATCCTTATTACTATTATTATTATCGCTATAACTATTATTATTAACCTTATTACTATTATTACTAGCACTATAACTATTATTATTATCCTTATTACTATTATTATTATCAATATAGCTATTATTATTATCGCTATGACTGTTATTATTATCCTTATTCTACTATTACTATCCCTATTACTCTTGTCTCTATCCTTATAACTAATATTATTATGCTCATTACTATTATTATTATCGCTATAACTATTATTATTATTCTTACTACTATTATTATTATCGCTATGTCTGTTATTATTATCCTTATTCTATTATTACTATCACTATTACTCTTGTCTTTATCCTTATAACTATTATTATTTCCCTTATTGCTATTATTATTATCGCTATGACTGCTATTATTATCCATATTCTACTAATACTATCCCTATTACTCTTGTCTCTATCCTTATAACTATTATTATTATGCTTATTACTATTATTATTATCCTTACTACTATTATTATTATCGCTATGACTGTTATTATCATCCTTATTCTATTATTACTATCCCTATTACTCCTGTCTCTATCCTTATAACTATTATTATTATGCTTATTACTATTATTATTATCGCTATAACTATTATTATTATCCTTACTACTATTATTATTATCGCTATGACTGTTATTATTATCCTTATTTTATTATTACTATCCCTATTACTCTTGTCTTTATCCTTATAACTATTATTATTTCCCTTATTGCTATTATTATTATCGCTATGACTGTTTTTATTATCCTTATTCTATTATTACTATCCCTATTACTCTTGTCTTTATCCTTATAACTATTATTATTTCCCTTATTGCTATTATTATTATCGCTATGACTGTTATTATTATCCATATTCTATTATTACTATCCCTATTACTCTTGTCATTATCCTTATAACTATTATTATTATCCTTATTACTATTATTATTATCGCTATAACTATTATTATTAACCTTATTACTATTACTACTAGCACTATAACTATTATGTTTATCCTTATTACTATTATTATTATTGCTATAACTGTTATTATTATCCTTATTACTATTATTATTAGCACTATAGCTATTATTATTATCCTTATTACTATTATTATAGCTATGACTGTTATTATTATCCTTATTCTACTATTACTATCCCTATTACTCTTGTCTCTATCCTTATAACTATTATTATTATCCTTATTACTATTATTATTATCGCTATAACTATTATTATTACCGCTATGACTGTTATTATTATCCTTATTCTATTATTACTATCCCTATTACTCTTGTCTTTATCCTTATAACTATGATTATTTCCCTTATTACTATTATTATTATCGCTATAACTATTATTATTATCCTTACTACTATTATTATTATCGCTATGACTGTTATTATTATCCTTTTTCTATTATTACTACCCCTATTACTCTTGTCTTTATCCTTATAACTATTATTATTATCCTTATTACTATTATTATTATCGCTATAACTATTATTATTATCGCTATGACTGTTATTATTATCCTTATTCTATTATTACTATCCCTATTACTCTTTTCTTTATCCTTATAACTATTATTATTATCGCTATAACTATTATTAATATCGCTATGACTGTTATTATTATCCTTATTGTATTCTTACTATACCTATTACTCTTGTCTTTATCCTTATAACTATTATTATTATGCTTATTACTATTATTATTAGCACTATAACTACTATTATTATCCTTATAACTATTATTATTATCCTTATTACTATTATTATTATCGCTATAACTATTATTATTACCGCTATGACTGTTATTATTATCCTTATTCTATTATTACTATCCCTATTACTCTTGTCTTTATCCTTATAACTATTATTATTTCCCTTATTGCTATTATTTTTATAGCTATAACTATTATTATCATCCTTATTACTATTATTACTAGCACTATAACTATTATTATTATCCTTATTACTGTTATTATTACCGCTATAACTATTATAATTATCCTTATTACTATTATTACTAGCACTATAACTATTATTATTATCCTTATTACTGTTATTATTACCGCTATGACTGTTATTATTATACTTATTCTATTATTACTATCCCTATTACTCTTGTCTCTATCCTTATAACTATTATTATTATGCTTATTACTATTATTATTAGCACTATAACTACTATTATTATCCTTATAACTATTATTATTATCATTATAACTGTTATTATTATCCTTATTACTAGTATTATTATCTCTATAACTATTATTGTTATCCTCATTACTACTATTATTATCGCTCTGACTGTTATTATTATCCTTATTCTATTATTACTATCCCTATTGCTCTTGTCTTTATCCTTATAACTATTATTATTATCCATATTACTATTATTATTATCGCTATAACTATTATTATTATCGCTATGACTGTTATTATTATCCTTATTCTATTATTACTATCCCTATTACTCTTGTCTTTATCCTTATAACTATTATTATTATCCTTATTACTATTATTATTATCGCTATAACTATTATTATTACCGCTATGACTGTTATTATTATCCTTATTCTATTATTACTATCCCTATTACTCTTGTCTTTATCCTTATAACTATTATTATTTCCCTTATTACTATTATTATTATCGCTATAACTATTATTATTATCCTTACTACTATTATTATTATCGCTATGACTGTTATTATTATCGTTTTTCTATTATTACTACCCCTATTACTCTTGTCTTTATCCTTATAACTATTATTATTATCCTTATTACTATTATTATTATCGCTATAACTATTATTATTATCGCTATGACTGTTATTATTATCCTTATTCTATTATTACTATCCCTATTACTCTTTTCTTTATCCTTATAACTATTATTATTTTCGCTATAACTATTATTAATATCGCTATGACTGTTATTATTATCCTTATTGTATTATTACTATACCTATTACTCTTGTCTTTATCCTTATAACTATTATTATTATGCTTATTACTATTATTATTAGCACTATAACTACTATTATTATCCTTATAACTATTATTATTATCCTTATTACTATTATTATTATCGCTATAACTATTATTATTACCGCTCTGACTGTTATTATTATCCTTATTCTATTATTACTATCCCTATTACTCTTGTCTTTATCCTTATAACTATTATTATTTCCCTTATTGCTATTATTTTTATAGCTATAACTATTATTATCATCCTTATTACTATTATTATTAGCACTATAACTATTATTATTATCCTTATTACTGTTATTATTACCGCTATAACTATTATAATTATCCTTATTACTATTATTACTAGCACTATAACTATTATTATTATCCTTATTACTGTTATTATTACCGCTATGACTGTTATTATTATACTTATTCTATTATTACTATCCCTATTACTCTTGTCTCTATCCTTATAACTATTATTATTATGCTTATTACTATTATTATTAGCACTATAACTACTATTATTATCCTTATAACTATTATTATTATCATTATAACTGTTATTATTATCCTTATTACTAGTATTATTATCTCTATAACTATTATTGTTATCCTCATTACTACTATTATTATCGCTCTGACTGTTATTATTATCCTTATTCTATTATTACTATCCCTATTGCTCTTGTCTTTATCCTTATAACTATTATTATTATCCATATTACTATTATTATTATCGCTATAACTATTATTATTATCGCTATGACTGTTATTATTATCCTTATTCTATTATTACTATCCCTATTACTCTTGTCTTTATCCTTATAACTATTATTATTATCCTTATTACTATTATTATTATCGCTATAACTATTATTATTACCGCTATGACTGTTATTATTATCCTTATTCTATTATTACTATCCCTATTACTCTTGTCTTTATCCTTATAACTATTATTATTTCCCTTATTACTATTATTATTATCGCTATAACTATTATTATTATCCTTACTACTATTATTATTATCGCTATGACTGTTATTATTATCCTTTTTCTATTATTACTACCCCTATTACTCTTGTCTTTATCCTTATAACTATTATTATTATCCTTATTACTACTATTATTATCGCTATAACTATTATTATTATCGCTATGACTGTTATTATTATCCTTATTCTATTATTACTATCCCTATTACTCTTTTCTTTATCCTTATAACTATTATTATTATCGCTATAACTATCATTAATATCGCTATGACTGTTATTATTATCCTTATTGTATTATTACTATACCTATTACTCTTGTCTTTATCCTTATAACTATTATTATTATGCTTATTACTATTATTATTAGCACTATAACTACTATTATTATCCTTATAACTATTATTATTATCCTTATTACTATTATTATTATCGCTATAACTATTATTATTACCGCTATGACTGTTATTATTATCCTTATTCTATTATTACTATCCCTATTACTCTTGTCTTTATCCTTATAACTATTATTATTTCCCTTATTGCTATTATTTTTATAGCTATAACTATTATTATCATCCTTATTACTATTATTACTAGCACTATAACTATTATTATTATCCTTATTACTGTTATTATTACCGCTATAACTATTATAATTATCCTTATTACTATTATTACTAGCACTATAACTATTATTATTATCCTTATTACTGTTATTATTACCGCTATGACTGTTATTATTATACTTATTCTATTATTACTATCCCTATTACTCTTGTCTCTATCCTTATAACTATTATTATTATGCTTATTACTATTATTATCCTTATAACTATTATTATTATCATTATAACTGTTATTATTATCCTTATTACTAGTATTATTATCTCTATAACTATTATTGTTATCCTCATTACTACTATTATTATCGCTCTGACTGTTATTATTATCCTTATTCTATTATTACTATCCCTATTGCTCTTGTCTTTATCCTTATAACTATTATTATTATCCATATTACTATTATTATTATCGCTATAACTATTATTATTATCGCTATGACTGTTATTATTATCCTTATTCTATTATTACTATCCCTATTACTCTTGTCTTTATCCTTATAACTATTATTATTATCCTTATTACTATTATTATTATCGCTATAACTATTATTATTACCGCTATGACTGTTATTATTATCCTTTTTCTATTATTACTACCCCTATTACTCTTGTCTTTATCCTTATAACTATTATTATTATCCTTATTACTATTATTATTATCGCTATAACTATTATTATTATCGCTATGACTGTTATTATTATCCTTATTCTATTATTACTACCCCTATTACTCTTTTCTTTATCCTTATAACTATTATTATTATCGCTATAACTATTATTAATATCGCTATGACTGTTATTATTATCCTTATTGTATTATTACTATACCTATTACTCTTGTCTTTATCCTTATAACTATTATTATTATGCTTATTACTATTATTATTAGCACTATAACTACTATTATTATCCTTATAACTATTATTATTATCCTTATTACTATTATTATTATCGCTATAACTATTATTATTACCGCTATGACTGTTATTATTATCCTTATTCTATTATTACTATCCCTATTACTCTTGTCTTTATCCTTATAACTATTATTATTTCCCTTATTGCTATTATTTTTATAGCTATAACTATTATTATCATCCTTATTACTATTATTACTAGCACTATAACTATTATTATTATCCTTATTACTGTTATTATTACCGCTATAACTATTATAATTATCCTTATTACTATTATTACTAGCACTATAACTATTATTATTATCCTTATTACTGTTATTATTACCGCTATGACTGTTATTATTATACTTATTCTATTATTACTATCCCTATTACTCTTGTCTCTATCCTTATAACTATTATTATTATGCTTATTACTATTATTATTAGCACTATAACTACTATTATTATCCTTATAACTATTATTATTATCATTATAACTGTTATTATTATCCTTATTACTAGTATTATTATCTCTATAACTATTATTGTTATCCTCATTACTACTATTATTATGGCTCTGACTGTTATTATTATCCTTATTCTATTATTACTATCCCTATTGCTCTTGTCTTTATCCTTATAACTATTATTATTATCCATATTACTATTATTATTATCGCTATAACTATTATTATTATCGCTATGACTGTTATTATTATCCTTATTCTATTATTACTATCCCTATTACTCTTGTCTTTATCCTTATAACTATTATTATTTCCCTTATTGCTATTATTATTATCGCTATGACTGTTATTATTATCCTTATTCTATTATTACTATCCCTATTACTCTTGTCTTTATCCTTATAACTATTATTATTATCCTTATTGCTATTATTAATATCGCTATAACTATTATTATTATCCTTACTACTATTATTATTATCGCTATGACTGTTATTATTATCCTTATTCTACTATTACTATCCCTATTACTCTTGTCTCTATCCTTATAACTATTATTATTATGCTTATTACTATTATTATTAGCACTATAACTACTATTATTATCCTTATAACTATTATTATTATCATTATAACTGTTATTATTATCCTTATTACTAGTATTATTATCTCTATAACTATTATTGTTATCCTCATTACTACTATTATTATCGCTCTGACTGTTATTATTATCCTTATTCTATTATTACTATCCCTATTGCTCTTGTCTTTATCCTTATAACTATTATTATTATCCATATTACTATTATTATTATCGCTATAACTATTATTATTATCCATATTACTATTATTATTATCGCTATAACTATTATTATTATCGCTATGACTGTTATTATTATCCTTATTCTATTATTACTATCCCTATTACTCTTGTCTTTATCCTTATAACTATTATTATTTCCCTTATTGCTATTATTATTATCGCTATGACTGTTATTATTATCCTTATTCTATTATTACTATCCCTATTACTCTTGTCTTTATCCTTATAACTATTATTATTATCGCTATAACTATTATTATTATCGCTATGACTGTTATTATTATCCTTATTGTATTATTACTATACCTATTACTCTTGTCTTTATCCTTATAACTATTATTATTTCCCTTATTGCTATTATTATTATCGCTATAACTATTATTATTATCCTTATTACTATTGTTACTAGCACTATAACTATTATTATTATCCTTATTACTGTTATTATTACCGCTATGACTGTTATTATTATACTTATTCTATTATTACTATCCCTATTACTCTTGTCTCTATCCTTATAACTATTATTATTATGCTGATTACTATTATTATTATCGCTATAACTATTATTATTATCCTTACTACTATTATTATTATCGCTATGACTGTTATTATTATCCTTATTCTACTATTACTCTCCCTATTACTCTTGTCTCTATCCTTATAACTATTATTATTATCCTTATTACTATTATTATTATCGCTATAACTATTATTATTATCGCTATGACTGTTATTATTATCCTTATTCTATTATTACTATCCCTATTACTCCTTTTCTTTATCCTTATAACTATTATTATTATCGCTATAACTATTATTAATATCGCTATGACTGTTATTATTATCCTTATTGTATTATTACTATACCTATTACTCTTGTCTTTATCCTTATAACTATTATTATTATGCTTATTACTATTATTATTAGCACTATAACTACTATTATTATCCTTATAACTATTATTATTATCCTTATTACTATTATTATTATCGCTATAACTATTATTATTACCGCTATGACTGTTATTATTATCCTTATTCTATTATTATTATCCCTATTACTCTTGTCTTTATCCTTATAACTATTATTATTTCCCTTATTGCTATTATTATTATCGCTATAACTATTATTATTATCCTTATTACTATTGTTACTAGCACTATAACTATTATTATTATCATTATAACTGTTATTATTATCCTTATTACTAGTATTATTATCTCTATAACTATTATTGTTATCCTCATTACTACTATTATTATCGCTCTGACTGTTATTATTATCCTTATTCTACTATTACTATCCCTATTACTCTTGTCTCTATCCTTATAACTATTATTACTATGCTTATTACTATTATTATTATCGCTATAGCTATTATTATTATCCTTACTACTATTATTATTATCGCTATGACTGTTATTATTATCCTTATTCTATTATTACTATCCCTATTACTCTTGTCTTTATCCTTATAACTATTATTATTATCCTTATTACTATTATTACTATCGCTATAACTATTATTATTATCGCTATGACTGTTATTATTATCCTTATTCTATTATTACTATCCCTATTACTCTTTTCTTTATCCTTATAACTATTATTATTATGCTTATTACTATTATTATTAGCACTATTACTACTATTATTATCCTTATAACTATTATTATTATCCTTATTACTATTATTATTATCGCTATAACTATTATTATTACCGCTATGACTGTTATTATTATCCTTATTCTATTATTACTATCCCTATTACTCTTGTCTTTATCCTTATAACTATTATTATTCCCCTTATTGCTATTATTTTTATAGCTATAACTATTATTATCATCCTTATTACTATTATTACTAGCACTATAACTATTATTATTATCCTTATTACTGTTATTATTACCGCTATAACTATTATAATTATCCTTATTACTATTATTACTAGCACTATAACTATTATTATTATCCTTATTACTGTTATTATTACCGCTATGACTGTTATTATTATACTTATTCTATTATTACTATCCCTATTACTCTTGTCTCTACCCTTATAACTATTATTATTATGCTTATTACTATTATTATTAGCACTATAACTACTATTATTATCCTTATAACTATTATTATTATCATTATAACTGTTATTATTATCCTTATTACTAGTATTATTATCTCTATAACTATTATTGTTATCCTCATTACTATTATTATTATCGCTATGACTGTTATTATTATCCTTATTGTATTATTACTATACCTATTACTCTTGTCTTTATCCTTATAACTATTATTATTTCCCTTATTGCTATTATTATTATCGCTATAACTATTATTATTATCCTTATTACTATTGTTACTAGCACTATAACTATTATTATTATCCTTATTACTGTTATTATTACCGCTATAACTATTATAATTATCCTTATTACTATTATTACTAGCACTATAACTATTATTATTATCCTTATTACTGTTATTATTACCGCTATGACTGTTATTATTATACTTATTCTATTATTACTATCCCTATTACTCTTGTCTTTATCCTTATAACTATTATTATTTCCCTTATTGCTATTATTTTTATCGCTATAACTATTATTATCATCCTTATTACTATTATTACTAGCACTATAACTATTATTATTATCCTTATTACTGTTATTATTACCGCTATGACTGTTATTATTATACTTATTCTATTATTACTATCCCTATTACTCTTGTCTCTATCCTTATAACTATTATTATTATGCTTATTACTATTATTACTATCGCTATAACTATTATTATTATCGCTATGACTGTTATTATTATCCTTATTCTTTATTACTATCCCTATTACTCTTGTCTTTATCCTTATAACTATTATTATTTCCCTTATTGCTATTATTATTATCGCTATAACTATTATTATTATCCTTATTACTATTGTTACTAGCACTATAACTATTATTATTATCCTTATTACTGTTATTATTACCGCTATGACTGTTATTATTATACTTATTCTATTATTACTATCCCTATTACTCTTGTCTCTATCCTTATAACTATTATTATTATGCTTATTACTATTATTATTAGCACTATAACTACTATTATTATCCTTATAACTATTATTATTATCGCTATGACTGTTATTATTATCCTTATTCTATTATTACTATCCCTATTACTCTTGTCTTTATCCTTATAACTATTATTATTATCCTTATTACTATTATTACTATCGCTATAACTATTATTATTATCGCTATGACTGTTATTATTATCCTTATTCTATTATTACTATCCCTAATACTCTTTTCTTTATCCTTATAACTATTATTATTATCGCTATAACTATTATTAATATCGCTATGACTGTTATTATTATCCTTATTGTATTATTACTATACCTATTACTCTTGTCTTTATCCTTATAACTATTATTATTATGCTTATTACTATTATTATTAGCACTATAACTACTATTATTATCCTTATAACTATTATTATTATCCTTATTACTATTATTATTATCGCTATAACTATTATTATTACCGCTATGACTGTTATTATTATCCTTATTCTATTATTACTATCCCTATTACTCTTGTCTTTATCCTTATAACTATTATTATTTCCCTTATTGCTATTATTATTATCGCTATAACTATTATTATTATCCTTATTACTATTGTTACTAGCACTATAACTATTATTATTATCCTTATTACTGTTATTATTACCGCTATGACTGTTATTATTATACTTATTCTATTATTACTATCCCTATTACTCTTGTCTCTATCCTTATAACTATTATTATTATGCTTATTACTATTATTATTAGCACTATAACTACTATTATTATCCTTATAACTATTATTATTATCGCTATGACTGTTATTATTATCCTTATTCTATTATTACTATCCCTATTACTCTTGTCTTTATCCTTATAACTATTATTATTATCCTTATTACTATTATTACTATCGCTATAACTATTATTATTATCGCTATGACTGTTATTATTATCCTTATTCTATTATTACTATCCCTATTACTCTTTTCTTTATCCTTATAACTATTATTATTATCGCTATAACTATTATTAATATCGCTATGACTGTTATTATTATCCTTATTGTATTATTACTATACCTATTACTCTTGTCTTTATCCTTATAACTATTATTATTATGCTTATTACTATTATTATTAGCACTATAACTACTATTATTATCCTTATAACTATTATTATTATCCTTATTACTATTATTATTATCGCTATAACTATTATTATTACCGCTATGACTGTTATTATTATCCTTATTCTATTATTACTATCCCTATTACTCTTGTCTTTATCCTTATAACTATTATTATTTCCCTTATTGCTATTATTTTTATAGCTATAACTATTATTATCATCCTTATTACTATTATTACTAGCACTATAACTATTATTATTATCCTTATTACTGTTATTATTACCGCTATAACTATTATAATTATCCTTATTACTACTATTACTAGCACTATAACTATTATTATTATCCTTATTACTGTTATTATTACCGCTATGACTGTTATTATTATACTTATTCTATTATTACTATCCCTATTACTCTTGTCTCTATCCTTATAACTATTATTATTATGCTTATTACTATTATTATTAGCACTATAACTACTATTATTATCCTTATAACTATTATTATTATCATTATAACTGTTATTATTATCCTTATTACTAGTATTATTATCTCTATAACTATTATTATTATCCTTATTACTATTGTTACTAGCACTATAACTATTATTATTATCCTTATTACTGTTATTATTACCGCTATAACTATTATAATTATCCTTATTACTATTATTACTAGCACTATAACTATTATTATTATCCTTATTACTGTTATTATTACCGCTATGACTGTTATTATTATACTTATTCTATTATTACTATCCCTATTACTCTTGTCTCTATCCTTATAACTATTATTATTATGCTTATTACTATTATTATTAGCACTATAACTACTATTATTATCCTTATAACTATTATTATTATCATTATAACTGTTATTATTATCCTTATTACTAGTATTATTATCTCTATAACTATTATTATTATCCTTATTACTATTGTTACTAGCACTATAACTATTATTATTATCCTTATTACTGTTATTATTACCATTATAACTATTATAATTATCCTTATTACTATTATTACTAGCACTATAACTATTATTATTATCCTTATTACTGTTATTATTACCGCTATGACTGTTATTATTATACTTATTCTATTATTACTATCCCTATTACTCTTGTCTCTATCCTTATAACTATTATTATTAAGCTTATTACTATTATTATATGCACTATAACTATTATTATTATCCTTATTACTATTATTATTATCGCCATGACTGTTATTATTATACTTATTCTATTATTACTATCGCTATTAGTCTTGTCTTTATCCTTATAACTATGATTATCGCTATAACTATTATGATTATCGCTATGACTGTTATTATTATCCTTATTGTATTATTACTATACCTATTACTCTTGTCTTTATCCTTATAACTATTATTATTTCCCTTATTGCTATTATTTTTATCGCTATAAGTATTATTATTATCCTTATTACTGTTATTATTGCCGCTATGACTGTTATTATTATACTTATTCTATTATTACTATCCCTATTACTCTTGTCTCTATTATTATAACTATTATTATTATGCTGATTACTATTATTATTATCGCTATAACTATTATTATTATCCTTACTACTATTATTATTATCGCTATAACTATTATTATTATCGCTATGACGGTTATTATTATCCTTATTGTATTATTACTATACCTATTACTCTTGTCTTTATCCTTATAACTATTATTATTTCCCTTATTGCTATTATTATTATCGCTATAACTATTATTATTATCCTTATTACTATTGTTACTAGCACTATAACTATTATTATTATCCTTATTACTGTTATTATTACCGCTATGACTGTTATTATTATCCTTATTCTATTATTACTATCCCTATTGCTCTTGTCTTTATCCTTATAACTATTATTATTATCCTTATTACTATTATTATTATCGCTATAAGTATTATTATTATCCTTATTACTGTTATTATTGCCGCTATGAGTGTTATTATTATACTTATTCTATTATTACTATCCCTATTACTCTTGTCTCTATTATTATAACTATTATTATTATGCTGATTACTATTATTATTATCGCTATAACTATTATTATTATCCTTACTACTATTATTATTATCGCTATAACTATTATTATTATCGCTATGACGGTTATTATTATCCTTATTGTATTATTACTATACCTATTACTCTTGTCTTTATCCTTATAACTATTATTATTTCCCTTATTGCTATTATTATTATCGCTATAACTATTATTATTATCCTTATTACTATTGTTACTAGCACTATAACTATTATTATTATCCTTATTACTGTTATTATTACCGCTATGACTGTTATTATTATACTTATTCTATTATTACTATCCCTATTACTCTTGTCTCTATCCTTATAACTATTATTATTATGCTTATTACTATTATTATTAGCACTATAACTACTATTATTATCCTTATAACTATTATTATTATCCTTATTACTATTATTATTATCGCTATAACTATTATTATTACCGCTATGACTGTTATTATTATACTTATTCTATTATTACTATCCCTATTACTCTTGTCTCTATCCTTATAACTATTATTATTATGCTTATTACTATCATTATTTGCACTATAACTATTATTATTATCCTTATTACTATTATTATTATCGCTATAAGTATTATTATTATCCTTATTACTGTTATTATTGCCGCTATGACTGTTATTATTATACTTATTCTATTATTACTATCCCTATTACTCTTGTCTCTATTATTATAACTATTATTATTATGCTGATTACTATTATTATTATCGCTATAACTATTATTATTATCCTTACTACTATGATTATTATCGCTATGACTGTTATTATTATCCTTATTCTACTATTACTATCCCTATTACTCTTGTCTTTATCCTCATAACTATTATTATTTCCCTTATTGCTATTATTATTATCGCTATGACTGGTATTATTATCCTTATTCTAATATTACTATCCCTATTACTCTTGTCTTTATCCTTATAACTATTATTATTTCCCTTATTGCTATTATTATTATCGCTATAAGTATTATTATTATCCTTATTACTGTTATTATTACCGCTATGACTGTTATTATTATACTTATTCTATTATTACTATCCCTATTACTCCTGTCTCTATTATTACAACTATTATTATTATGCTGATTACTATTATTATTATCGCTATAACTATTATTATTATCCTTACTACTATGATTATTATCGCTATGACTGTTATTATTATCCTTATTCTACTATTACTATCCCTATTACTCTTGTCTTTATCCTTATAACTATTATTATTTCCTTATTGCTATTATTATTATCGCTATAAGTATTATTATTATCCTTATTACTGTTATTATTGCCGCTATGACTATCCTTATAACTATTATTATTATGCTTATTACTATTATTATTAGCACTATAACTACTATTATTATCCTTATAACTACTATTATTATCCTTATAACTATTATTATTATCCTTATTACTATTATTATTATCGCTATAACTATTATTATTATCGCTATGACTGTTATTATTATCCTTATTCTATTATTACTATCCCTATTACTCTTTTCTTTATCCTTATAACTATAACTATTATCGCTATAACTATTATTATTATCGCTATGACTGTTATTATTATCCTTATTGTATTATTACTATACCTATTACTCTTGTCTTTATCCTTATAACTATTATTATTTCCCTTATTGCTATTATTATTATCGCTATGACTGGTATTATTATCCTTATCCTATTATTACTATCCCTATTACTCTTGTCTTTATCCTTATAACTATTATTATTATCCTTATTACTATTATTATTATCGCTATAACTATTATTATTATCGCTATGACTGTTATTATTATCCTTATTCTATTATTACTATCCCTATTACTCTTTTCTTTATCCTTATAACTATTACTATTATCGCTATAACTATTATTATTATCGCTATGACTGTTATTATTATCCTTATTGTATTATTACTATACCTATTACTCTTGTCTTTATCCTTATAACTATTATTATTTCCCTTATTGCTATTATTATTATCGCTATGACTGGTATTATTATCCTTATTCTATTATTACTATCCCTATTACTCTTGTCTTTATCCTTATAACTATTATTATTATCCTTATTACTATTATTATTATCGCTATAACTATTATTATTATCGCTATGACTGTTATTATTATCCTTATTCGATTCTTACTATCCCTATTACTCTTCTCTTTATCCTTATAACTATTACTATTATCGCTATAACTATTATTATTATCGCTATGACTGTCATTATTATCCTTATTGTATTATTACTATACCTATTACTCTTGTCTTTATCCTTATAACTATTATTATTATCCTTATTACTATTATTATTATCGCTATAACTATCATTATTATCGCTATGACTGTTATTATTATCCTTATTCTATTATTACTATCCCTATTACTCTTTTCTTTATCCTTATAACTATTATTATTATGCTTATTACTATTATTATTAGCACTATAACTACTATTATTATCCTTATAACTATTATTATTATCATTATAACTGTTATTATTATCCTTATTACTAGTATTATTATCTCTATAACTATTATTGTTATCCTCATTACTACTATTATTACCGCTCTGACTGTTATTATTATCCTTATTCTATTATTACTATCCCTATTGCTCTTGTCTTTATCCTTATAACTATTATTATTTCCCTTATTGCTATTATTATTATCGCTATGACTGGTATTATTATCCTTATTCTATTATTACTATCCCTATTACTCTTGTCTTTATCCTTATAACTATTATTATTATCCTTATTACTATTATTATTATCGCTATAACTATTATTATTATCGCTATGACTGTTATTATTATCCTTATTCTATTATTACTATCCCTATTACTCTTTTCTTTATCCTTATAACTATTACTATTATCGCTATAACTATTATTATTATCGCTATGACTGTTATTATTATCCTTATTGTATTATTACTATACCTATTACTCTTGTCTTTATACTTATAACTCTTATTATTTCCCTTATTGCTATTATTATTATCGCTATGACTGGTATTATTATCCTTATTCTATTATTACTATCCCTATTACTCTTGTCTTTATCCTTATAACTATTATTATTATCCTTATTACTATTATTATTATCGCTATAACTATTATTATTATCGCTATGACTGTTATTATTATCCTTATTCGATTATTACTATCCCTATTACTCTTCTCTTTATCCTTATAACTATTACTATTATCGCTATAACTATTATTATTATCGCTATGACTGTCATTATTATCCTTATTGTATTATTACTATACCTATTACTCTTGTCTTTATCCTTATAACTATTATTATTATCCTTATTACTATTATTATTATCGCTATAACTATCATTATTATCGCTATGACTGTTATTATTATCCTTATTCTATTATTACTATCCCTATTACTCTTTTCTTTATCCTTATAACTATTATTATTATGCTTATTACTATTATTATTAGCACTATAACTACTATTATTATCCTTATAACTATTATTATTATCATTATAACTGTTATTATTATCCTTATTACTAGTATTATTATCTCTATAACTATTATTGTTATCCTCATTACTACTATTATTACCGCTCTGACTGTTATTATTATCCTTATTCTATTATTACTATCCCTATTGCTCTTGTCTTTATCCTTATAACTATTATTATTATCCTTATTACTATTATTATTATCGCTATAACTATTATTATTATCGCTATGACTGTTATTATTATCCTTATTGTATTATTACTATACCTATTACTCTTGTCTTTATCCTTATAACTATTATTATTTCCCTCATTGCTATTATTATTATCGCTATAACTATTATTATTATCCTTATTACTATTGTTACTAGCACTATAACTATTATTATTATCCTTATTACTGTTATTATTGCCGCTATGACTGTTATTATTATACTTATTCTATTATTACTATCCCTATTACTCTTGTCTCTATCCTTATAACTATTATTATTATGCTTATTACTATTATTATTAGCACTATAACTACTATTATTATCCTTATAACTATTATTATTATCCTTATTACTATTATTATTATCGCTATAACTATTATTGTTATCCTCATTACTACTATTATTATCGCTCTGACTGTTATTATTATCCTTATTCTATTATTACTATCCCTATTGCTCTTGTCTTTATCCTTATAACTATTATTATTATCGCTATAACTATTATTATTATCGCTATGACTGTTATTATTATCCTTATTGTATTATTACTATCCCTATTACTCTTGTCTTTATCCTTATAACTATTATTATTTCCCTTATTGCTATTATTTTTATCGCTATAACTATTATTATCATCCTTATTACTATTATTACTAGCACTATAACTATTATTATTATCCTTATTACTGTTATTATTACCGCTATAACTATTATAATTATCCTTATTACTATTATTACTAGCACTATAACTATTATTATTATCCTTATTACTGTTATTATTACCGCTATGACTGTTATTATTATACTTATTCTATTATTACTATCCCTATTACTCTTGTCTCTATCCTTATAACTATTATTATTATGCTTATTACTATTATTATTTGCACTATAACTATTATTATTATCCTTATTACTATTATTATTATCGCCATGACTGTTATTATTATACTTATTCTATTATTACTATCGCTATTAGTCTTGTCTTTATCCTTATAACTATGATTATCGCTATAACTATTATGATTATCGCTATGACTGTTATTATTATCCTTATTGTATTATTACTATACCTATTACTCTTGTCTTTATCCTTATAACTATTATTATTTCCCTTATTGCTATTATTATTATCGCTATAAGTATTATTATTATCCTTATTACTGTTATTATTGCCGCTATGACTGTTATTATTATACTTATTCTATTATTACTATCCCTATTACTCTTGTCTCTATTATTATAACTATTATTATTATGCTGATTACTATTATTATTATCGCTATAACTATTATTATTATCCTTACTACTATGATTATTATCGCTATGACTGTTATTATTATCCTTATTCTACTATTACTATCCCTATTACTCTCGTCTTTATCCTTATAACTATTATTATTTCCCTTATTGCTATTATTATTATCGCTATGACTGTTATTATTATACTTATTCTATTATTACTATCGCTATTAGTCTTGTCTTTATCCTTATAACTATGATTATCGCTATAACTATTATGATTATCGCTATGACTGTTATTATTATCCTTATTGTATTATTACTATACCTATTACTCTTGTCTTTATCCTTATAACTATTATTATTTCCCTTATTGCTATTATTATTATCGCTATAACTATTATTATTATCCTTATTACTATTGTTACTAGCACTATAACTATTATTATTATCCTTATTACTGTTATTATTACCGCTATGACTGTTATTATTATACTTATTCTATTATTACTATCCCTATTACTCTTGTCTCTATCCTTATAACTATTATTATTATGCTTATTACTATTATTATTTGCACTATAACTATTATTATTATCCTTATTACTATTATTATTATCGCCATGACTGTTATTATTATACTTATTCTATTATTACTATCGCTATTAGTCTTGTCTTTATCCTTATAACTATTATTATTTCCCTTATTGCTATTATTATTATCGCTATAAGTATTATTATTATCCTTATTACTGTTATTATTGCCGCTATGACTGTTATTATTATACTTATTCTATTATTACTATCCCTATTACTCTTGTCTCTATTATTATAACTATTATTATTATCGCTATAACTATTATTATTATCCTTATTACTGTTATTATTACCGCTATAACTATTATAATTATCCTTATTACTATTATTACTAGCACTATAACTATTATTATTATCCTTTTTACTGTTATTATTGCCGCTATGACTGTTATTATTATACTTATTCTATTATTACTATCGCTATTAGTCTTGTCTTTATCCTTATAACTATGATTATCGCTATAACTATTATGATTATCGCTATGACTGTTATTATTATCCTTATTGTATAATTACTATACCTATTACTCTTGTCTTTATCCTTATAACTATTATTATTTCCCTTATTGCTATTATTATTATCGCTATAAGTATTATTATTATCCTTATTACTGTTATTATTGCCGCTATGACTGTTATTATTATACTTATTCTATTATTACTATCCCTATTACTCTTGTCTCTATCCTTATAACTATTATTATTATGCTTATTACTATTATTATTATCGCTATAACTATTATTATTATCCTTACTACTATTATTATTATCGCTATGACTGTTATTATTATCCTTATTCTATTATTACTATCCCTATTACTCTTGTCTTTATCCTTATAACTATTATTATTTCCCTTATTGCTATTATTATTATCGCTATGACTGGTATTATTATCCTTATTCTATTATTACTATCCCTATTACTCTTGTCTTTATCCTTATAACTATTATTATTATCCTTATTACTATTATTATTATCGCTATAACTATTATTATTATCGCTATGACTGTTATTATTATCCTTATTCTATTATTACTATCCCTATTACTCTTTTCTTTATCCTTATAACTATTACTATTATCGCTATAACTATTATTATTATCGCTATGACTGTTATTATTATCCTTATTGTATTATTACTATACCTATTACTCTTGTCTTTATCCTTATAACTATTATTATTTCCCTTATTGCTATTATTATTATCGCTATGACTGGTATTATTATCATTATTCTATTATTACTATCCCTATTACTCTTGTCTTTATCCTTATAACTATTATTATTATCCTTATTACTATTATTATTATCGCTATAACTATTATTATTATCGCTATGACTGGTATTATTATCCTTATTCTATTATTACTATCCCTATTACTCTTGTCTTTATCCTTATAACTATTATTATTATCCTTATTACTATTATTATTATCGCTATAACTATTATTATTATCGCTATGACTGTTATTATTATCCTTATTCGATTATTACTATCCCTATTACTCTTTTCTTTATCCTTATAACTATTACTATTATCGCTATAACTATTATTATTATCGCTATGACTGTCATTATTATCCTTATTGTATTATTACTATACCTATTACTCTTGTCTTTATCCTTATAACTATTATTATTATCGCTATAACTATTATTATTATCGCTATGACTGTTATTATTATCCTTATTCTATTATTACTATCCCTATTACTCTTTTCTTTATCCTTATAACTATTACTATTATCGCTATAACTATTATTATTATCGCTATGACTGTTATTATTATCCTTATTCTATTATTACTATCCCTATTACTCTTGTCTTTATCCTTATAACTATTATTATTTCCCTTATTGCTATTATTTTTATAGCTATAACTATTATTATCATCCTTATTACTATTATTACTAGCACTATAACTATTATTATTATCCTTATTACTGTTATTATTACCGCTATAACTATTATAATTATCCTTATTACTATTATTACTAGCACTATAACTATTATTATTATCCTTATTACTGTTATTATTACCGCTATGACTGTTATTATTATACTTATTCTATTATTACTATCCCTATTACTCTTGTCTCTATCCTTATAACTATTATTATTATGCTTATTACTATTATTATTAGCACTATAACTACTATTATTATCCTTATAACTATTATTATTATCATTATAACTGTTATTATTATCCTTATTACTAGTATTATTATCTCTATAACTATTATTGTTATCCTCATTACTACTATTATTACCGCTCTGACTGTTATTATTATCCTTATTCTATTATTACTATCCCTATTGCTCTTGTCTTTATCCTTATAACTATTATTATTATCCTTATTACTATTATTATTATCGCTATAACTATTATTATTATCGCTATGACTGTTATTATTATCCTTATTCTACTATTACTATCCCTATTACTCTCGTCTTTATCCTTATAACTATTATTATTTCCCTTATTGCTATTATTATTATCGCTATGACTGTTATTATTATACTTATTCTATTATTACTATCGCTATTAGTCTTGTCTTTATCCTTATAACTATGATTATCGCTATAACTATTATGATTATCGCTATGACTGTTATTATTATCCTTATTGTATTATTACTATACCTATTACTCTTGTCTTTATCCTTATAACTATTATTATTTCCCTTATTGCTATTATTATTATCGCTATAACTATTATTATTATCCTTATTACTATTGTTACTAGCACTATAACTATTATTATTATCCTTATTACTGTTATTATTACCGCTATGACTGTTATTATTATACTTATTCTATTATTACTATCCCTATTACTCTTGTCTCTATCCTTATAACTATTATTATTATGCTTATTACTATTATTATTTGCACTATAACTATTATTATTATCCTTATTACTATTATTATTATCGCCATGACTGTTATTATTATACTTATTCTATTATTACTATCGCTATTAGTCTTGTCTTTATCCTTATAACTATTATTATTTCCCTTATTGCTATTATTATTATCGCTATAAGTATTATTATTATCCTTATTACTGTTATTATTGCCGCTATGACTGTTATTATTATACTTATTCTATTATTACTATCCCTATTACTCTTGTCTCTATTATTATAACTATTATTATTATCGCTATAACTATTATTATTATCCTTATTACTGTTATTATTACCGCTATAACTATTATAATTATCCTTATTACTATTATTACTAGCACTATAACTATTATTATTATCCTTTTTACTGTTATTATTGCCGCTATGACTGTTATTATTATACTTATTCTATTATTACTATCGCTATTAGTCTTGTCTTTATCCTTATAACTATGATTATCGCTATAACTATTATGATTATCGCTATGACTGTTATTATTATCCTTATTGTATAATTACTATACCTATTACTCTTGTCTTTATCCTTATAACTATTATTATTTCCCTTATTGCTATTATTATTATCGCTATAAGTATTATTATTATCCTTATTACTGTTATTATTGCCGCTATGACTGTTATTATTATACTTATTCTATTATTACTATCCCTATTACTCTTGTCTCTATCCTTATAACTATTATTATTATGCTTATTACTATTATTATTATCGCTATAACTATTATTATTATCCTTACTACTATTATTATTATCGCTATGACTGTTATTATTATCCTTATTCTATTATTACTATCCCTATTACTCTTGTCTTTATCCTTATAACTATTATTATTTCCCTTATTGCTATTATTATTATCGCTATGACTGGTATTATTATCCTTATTCTATTATTACTATCCCTATTACTCTTGTCTTTATCCTTATAACTATTATTATTATCCTTATTACTATTATTATTATCGCTATAACTATTATTATTATCGCTATGACTGTTATTATTATCCTTATTCTATTATTACTATCCCTATTACTCTTTTCTTTATCCTTATAACTATTACTATTATCGCTATAACTATTATTATTATCGCTATGACTGTTATTATTATCCTTATTGTATTATTACTATACCTATTACTCTTGTCTTTATCCTTATAACTATTATTATTTCCCTTATTGCTATTATTATTATCGCTATGACTGGTATTATTATCATTATTCTATTATTACTATCCCTATTACTCTTGTCTTTATCCTTATAACTATTATTATTATCCTTATTACTATTATTATTATCGCTATAACTATTATTATTATCGCTATGACTGGTATTATTATCCTTATTCTATTATTACTATCCCTATTACTCTTGTCTTTATCCTTATAACTATTATTATTATCCTTATTACTATTATTATTATCGCTATAACTATTATTATTATCGCTATGACTGTTATTATTATCCTTATTCGATTATTACTATCCCTATTACTCTTTTCTTTATCCTTATAACTATTACTATTATCGCTATAACTATTATTATTATCGCTATGACTGTCATTATTATCCTTATTGTATTATTACTATACCTATTACTCTTGTCTTTATCCTTATAACTATTATTATTATCGCTATAACTATTATTATTATCGCTATGACTGTTATTATTATCCTTATTCTATTATTACTATCCCTATTACTCTTTTCTTTATCCTTATAACTATTACTATTATCGCTATAACTATTATTATTATCGCTATGACTGTTATTATTATCCTTATTCTATTATTACTATCCCTATTACTCTTGTCTTTATCCTTATAACTATTATTATTTCCCTTATTGCTATTATTTTTATAGCTATAACTATTATTATCATCCTTATTACTATTATTACTAGCACTATAACTATTATTATTATCCTTATTACTGTTATTATTACCGCTATAACTATTATAATTATCCTTATTACTATTATTACTAGCACTATAACTATTATTATTATCCTTATTACTGTTATTATTACCGCTATGACTGTTATTATTATACTTATTCTATTATTACTATCCCTATTACTCTTGTCTCTATCCTTATAACTATTATTATTATGCTTATTACTATTATTATTAGCACTATAACTACTATTATTATCCTTATAACTATTATTATTATCATTATAACTGTTATTATTATCCTTATTACTAGTATTATTATCTCTATAACTATTATTGTTATCCTCATTACTACTATTATTACCGCTCTGACTGTTATTATTATCCTTATTCTATTATTACTATCCCTATTGCTCTTGTCTTTATCCTTATAACTATTATTATTATCCTTATTACTATTATTATTATCGCTATAACTATTATTATTATCGCTATGACTGTTATTATTATCCTTATTGTATAATTACTATACCTATTACTCTTGTCTTTATCCTTATAACTATTATTATTTCCCTTATTGCTATTATTATTATCGCTATAAGTATTATTATTATCCTTATTACTGTTATTATTGCCGCTATGACTGTTATTATTATACTTATTCTATTATTACTATCCCTATTACTCTTGTCTCTATCCTTATAACTATTATTATTATGCTTATTACTATTATTATTATCGCTATAACTATTATTATTATCCTTACTACTATTATTATTATCGCTATGACTGTTATTATTATCCTTATTCTATTATTACTATCCCTATTACTCTTGTCTTTATCCTTATAACTATTATTATTTCCCTTATTGCTATTATTATTATCGCTATGACTGGTATTATTATCCTTATTCTATTATTACTATCCCTATTACTCTTGTCTTTATCCTTATAACTATTATTATTATCCTTATTACTATTATTATTATCGCTATAACTATTATTATTATCGCTATGACTGTTATTATTATCCTTATTCTATTATTACTATCCCTATTACTCTTTTCTTTATCCTTATAACTATTACTATTATCGCTATAACTATTATTATTATCGCTATGACTGTTATTATTATCCTTATTGTATTATTACTATACCTATTCCTCTTGTCTTTATCCTTATAACTATTATTATTTCCCTTATTGCTATTATTATTATCGCTATGACTGGTATTATTATCCTTATTCTATTATTACTATCCCTATTACTCTTGTCTTTATCCTTATAACTATTATTATTATCCTTATTACTATTATTATTATCGCTATAACTATTATTATTATCGCTATGACTGGTATTATTATCCTTATTCTATTATTACTATCCCTATTACTCTTGTCTTTATCCTTATAACTATTATTATTATCCTTATTACTATTATTATTATCGCTATAACTATTATTATTATCGCTATGACTGTTATTATTATCCTTATTCGATTATTACTATCCCTATTACTCTTTTCTTTATCCTTATAACTATTACTATTATCGCTATAACTATTATTATTATCGCTATGACTGTCATTATTATCCTTATTGTATTATTACTATACCTATTACTCTTGTCTTTATCCTTATAACTATTATTATTATCGCTATAACTATTATTATTATCGCTATGACTGTTATTATTATCCTTATTCTATTATTACTATCCCTATTACTCTTTTCTTTATCCTTATAACTATTACTATTATCGCTATAACTATTATTATTATCGCTATGACTGTTATTATTATCCTTATTCTATTATTACTATCCCTATTACTCTTGTCTTTATCCTTATAACTATTATTATTTCCCTTATTGCTATTATTTTTATAGCTATAACTATTATTATCATCCTTATTACTATTATTACTAGCACTATAACTATTATTATTATCCTTATTACTGTTATTATTACCGCTATAACTATTATAATTGTCCTTATTACTATTATTACTAGCACTATAACTATTATTATTATCCTTATTACTGTTATTATTACCGCTATGACTGTTATTATTATACTTATTCTATTATTACTATCCCTATTACTCTTGTCTCTATCCTTATAACTATTATTATTATGCTTATTACTATTATTATTAGCACTATAACTACTATTATTATCCTTATAACTATTATTATTATCATTATAACTGTTATTATTATCCTTATTACTAGTATTATTATCTCTATAACTATTATTGTTATCCTCATTACTACTATTATTACCGCTCTGACTGTTATTATTATCCTTATTCTATTATTACTATCCCTATTGCTCTTGTCTTTATCCTTATAACTATTATTATTATCCTTATTACTATTATTATTATCGCTATAACTATTATTATTATCGCTATGACTGTTATTATTATCCTTATTGTATTATTACTATACCTATTACTCTTGTCTTTATCCTTATAACTATTATTATTTCCCTTATTGCTATTATTATTATCGCTATAACTATTATTGTTATCCTCATTACTACTATTATTATCGCTCTGACTGTTATTATTATCCTTATTCTATTATTACTATCCCTATTGCTCTTGTCTTTATCCTTATAACTATTATTATTATCCTTATTACTATTATTATTATCGCTATAACTATTATTATTATCGCTATGACTGTTATTATTATCCTTATTGTATTATTACTATACCTATTACTCTTGTCTTTATCCATATAACTATTATTATTTCCCTTATTGCTATTATTATTATCGCTATAACTATTATTATTATCCTTATTACTATTGTTACTAGCACTATAACTATTATTATTATCCTTATTACTGTTATTATTACCGCTATAACTATTATAATTATCCTTATTACTATTATTACTAGCACTATAACTATTATTATTATCCTTATTACTGTTATTATTACCGCTATGACTGTTATTATTATACTTATTCTATTATTACTATCCCTATTACTCTTGTCTCTATCCTTATAACTATTATTATTATGCTTATTACTATTATTATTAGCACTATAACTACTATTATTATCCTTATAACTATTATTATTATCATTATAACTGTTATTATTATCCTTATTACTAGTATTATTATCTCTATAACTATTATTGTTATCCTCATTACTACTATTATTACCGCTCTGACTGTTATTATTATCCTTATTCTATTATTACTATCCCTATTGCTCTTGTCTTTATCCTTATAACTACTATTATTATCCTTATTACTATTATTATTATCGCTATAACTATTATTATTATCGCTATGACTGTTATTATTATCCTTATTGTATTATTACTATACCTATTACTCTTGTCTTTATCCATATAACTATTATTATTTCCCTTATTGCTATTATTATTATCGCTATAACTATTATTATTATCCTTATTACTATTGTTACTAGCACTATAACTATTATTATTATCCTTATTACTGTTATTATTACCGCTATAACTATTATAATTATCCTTATTACTATTATTACTAGCACTATAACTATTATTATTATCCTTATTACTGTTATTATTACCGCTATGACTGTTATTATTATACTTATTCTATTATTACTATCCCTATTACTCTTGTCTCTATCCTTATAACTATTATTATTATGCTTATTACTATTATTATTAGCACTATAACTACTATTATTATCCTTATAACTATTATTATTATCATTATAACTGTTATTATTATCCTTATTACTAGTATTATTATCTCTATAACTATTATTGTTATCCTCATTACTACTATTATTACCGCTCTGACTGTTATTATTATCCTTATTCTATTATTACTATCCCTATTGCTCTTGTCTTTATCCTTATAACTACTATTATTATCCTTGTTACTATTATTATTATCGCTATAACTATTATTATTATCGCTATGACTGTTATTATTATCCTTATTGTATTATTACTATACCTATTACTCTTGTCTTTATCCTTATAACTATTATTATTTCCCTTATTGCTATTATTATTATCGCTATAACTATTATTGTTATCCTCATTACTACTATTATTATCGCTCTGACTGTTATTATTATCCTTATTCTATTATTACTATCCCTATTACTCTTGTCTCTATCCTTATAACTATTATTATTATCCTTGTTACTACTATTATTATCGCTATAACTATTATTATTATCGCTATGACTGTTATTATTATACTTATTCTATTATTACTATCCCTATTACTCTTGTCTCTATCCTTATAACTATTCTTATTATGCTGATTACTATTATTATTATCGCTATAACTATTATTATTATCCTTACTACTATTATTATTATCGCTATGACTGTTATTATTATCCTTATTCTACTATTACTATCCCTATTTCTCTTGTCTCTATCCTTATAACTATTATTATTATGCTTATTACTATTATTATTATCGCTATAACTATTATTATTATCCTTACTACTATTATTATTATCGCTATGACTGTTATTATTATCCTTATTCTATTATTATTATCCCTATTACTCTTGTCTGTATCCTTATAACTATTATTATTTCCCTTATTGCTATTATTATTATCGCTATAAGTATTATTATTATCCTTATTACTGTTATTATTACCGCTATAACTATTATAACTATCCTTATTACTATTATTACTAGCACTATAACTATTATTATTATCCTTATTACTGTTATTATTACCGCTATGACTGTTATTATTATACTTATTCTATTATTACTATCCCTATTACTCTTGTTTCTATCCTTATAACTATTATTATTATGCTTATTACTATTATTATTTGCACTATAACTATTATTATTATCCTTATTACTATTATTATTATCGCCATGACTGTTATTATTATACTTATTCTATTATTACTATCGCTATTAGTCTTGTCTTTATCCTTATAACTATGATTATCGCTATAACTATTATGATTATCGCTATGACTGTTATTATTATCCTTATTGTATTATTACTATACCTATTACTCTTGTCTTTATCCTTATAACTATTATTATTTCCCTTATTGCTATTATTATTATCGCTATAACTATTATTATTATCCTTATTACTGTTATTATTACCGCTATAACTATTATAATTATCCTTATTACTATTATTACTAGCACTATAACTATTATTATAATCCTTATTACTGTTATTATTACCGCTATGACTGTTATTATTATACTTATTCTATTATTACTATCCCTATTACTCTTGTCTCTATCCTTATAACTATTATTATTATGCTTCTTACTATTATTATTTGCACTATAACTATTATTATTATCCTTATTACTATTATTATTATCGCTATGACTGTTATTATTATCCTTATTGTATAATTACTATACCTATTACTCTTGTCTTTATCCTTATAACTATTATTATTTCCCTTATTGCTATTATTATTATCGCTATAAGTATTATTATTATCCTTATTACTGTTATTATTGCCGCTATGACTGTTATTATTATACTTATTCTATTATTACTATCCCTATTACTCTTGTCTCTATCCTTATAACTATTATTATTATGCTTATTACTATTATTATTATCGCTATAACTATTAGTATTATCGCTATGACTGTTATTATTATCCTTATTCGATTATTACTATCCCTATTACTCTTTTCTTTATCCTTATAACTATTACTATTATCGCTATAACTATTATTATTATCGCTATGACTGTTATTATTATCCTTATTGTATTATTACTATACCTATTACTCTTGTCTTTATCCTTATAACTATTATTATTATCCTTATTACTATTATTATTATCGCTATAACTATTATTATTATCGCTATGACTGGTATTATTATCCTTATTCTATTATTACTATCCCTATTACTCTTGTCTTTATCCTTATAACTATTATTATTATCCTTATTACTATTATTATTATCGCTATAACTATTATTATTATCGCTATGACTGTTATTATTATCCTTATTCGATTATTACTATCCCTATTACTCTTTTCTTTATCCTTATAACTATTACTATTATCGCTATAACTATTATTATTATCGCTATGACTGTCATTATTATCCTTATTGTATTATTACTATACCTATTACTCTTGTCTTTATCCTTATAACTATTATTATTATCGCTATAACTATTATTATTATCGCTATGACTGTTATTATTATCCTTATTCTATTATTACTATCCCTATTACTCTTTTCTTTATCCTTATAACTATTACTATTATCGCTATAACTATTATTATTATCGCTATGACTGTTATTATTATCCTTATTCTATTATTACTATCCCTATTACTCTTGTCTTTATCCTTATAACTATTATTATTTCCCTTATTGCTATTATTTTTATAGCTATAACTATTATTATCATCCTTATTACTATTATTACTAGCACTATAACTATTATTATTATCCTTATTACTGTTATTATTACCGCTATAACTATTATAATTATCCTTATTACTATTATTACTAGCACTATAACTATTATTATTATCCTTATTACTGTTATTATTACCGCTATGACTGTTATTATTATACTTATTTTATTATTACTATCCCTATTACTCTTGTCTCTATCCTTATAACTATTATTATTATGCTTATTACTATTATTATTAGCACTATAACTACTATTATTATCCTTATAACTATTATTATTATCATTATAACTGTTATTATTATCCTTATTACTAGTATTATTATCTCTATAACTATTATTGTTATCCTCATTACTACTATTATTACCGCTCTGACTGTTATTATTATCCTTATTCTATTATTACTATCCCTATTGCTCTTGTCTTTATCCTTATAACTATTATTATTATCCTTATTACTATTATTATTATCGCTATAACTATTATTATTATCGCTATGACTGTTATTATTATCCTTATTCTATTATTACTATCCCTATTACTCTTTTCTTTATCCTTATAACTATTACTATTATCGCTATAACTATTATTATTATCGCTATGACTGTTATTATTATCCTTATTGTATTATTACTATACCTATTCCTCTTGTCTTTATCCTTATAACTATTATTATTTCCCTTATTGCTATTATTATTATCGCTATGACTGGTATTATTATCCTTATTCTATTATTACTATCCCTATTACTCTTGTCTTTATCCTTATAACTATTATTATTATCCTTATTACTATTATTATTATCGCTATAACTATTATTATTATCGCTATGACTGGTATTATTATCCTTATTCTATTATTACTATCCCTATTACTCTTGTCTTTATCCTTATAACTATTATTATTATCCTTATTACTATTATTATTATCGCTATAACTATTATTATTATCGCTATGACTGTTATTATTATCCTTATTCGATTATTACTATCCCTATTACTCTTTTCTTTATCCTTATAACTATTACTATTATCGCTATAACTATTATTATTATCGCTATGACTGTCATTATTATCCTTATTGTATTATTACTATACCTATTACTCTTGTCTTTATCCTTATAACTATTATTATTATCGCTATAACTATTATTATTATCGCTATGACTGTTATTATTATCCTTATTCTATTATTACTATCCCTATTACTCTTTTCTTTATCCTTATAACTATTACTATTATCGCTATAACTATTATTATTATCGCTATGACTGTTATTATTATCCTTATTCTATTATTACTATCCCTATTACTCTTGTCTTTATCCTTATAACTATTATTATTTCCCTTATTGCTATTATTTTTATAGCTATAACTATTATTATCATCCTTATTACTATTATTACTAGCACTATAACTATTATTATTATCCTTATTACTGTTATTATTACCGCTATAACTATTATAATTGTCCTTATTACTATTATTACTAGCACTATAACTATTATTATTATCCTTATTACTGTTATTATTACCGCTATGACTGTTATTATTATACTTATTCTATTATTACTATCCCTATTACTCTTGTCTCTATCCTTATAACTATTATTATTATGCTTATTACTATTATTATTAGCACTATAACTACTATTATTATCCTTATAACTATTATTATTATCATTATAACTGTTATTATTATCCTTATTACTAGTATTATTATCTCTATAACTATTATTGTTATCCTCATTACTACTATTATTACCGCTCTGACTGTTATTATTATCCTTATTCTATTATTACTATCCCTATTGCTCTTGTCTTTATCCTTATAACTATTATTATTATCCTTATTACTATTATTATTATCGCTATAACTATTATTATTATCGCTATGACTGTTATTAGTATCCTTATTGTATTATTACTATACCTATTACTCTTGTCTTTATCCTTATAACTATTATTATTTCCCTTATTGCTATTATTATTATCGCTATAACTATTATTGTTATCCTCATTACTACTATTATTATCGCTCTGACTGTTATTATTATCCTTATTCTATTATTACTATCCCTATTGCTCTTGTCTTTATCCTTATAACTATTATTATTATCCTTATTACTATTATTATTATCGCTATAACTATTATTATTATCGCTATGACTGTTATTATTATCCTTATTGTATTATTACTATACCTATTACTCTTGTCTTTATCCATATAACTATTATTATTTCCCTTATTGCTATTATTATTATCGCTATAACTATTATTATTATGCTTATTACTATTATTATTATCGCTATAACTATTATTATTATCCTTACTACTATTATTATTATCGCTATGACTGTTATTATTATCCTTATTCTATTATTATTATCCCTATTACTCTTGTCTGTATCCTTATAACTATTATTATTTCCCTTATTGCTATTATTATTATCGCTATAAGTATTATTATTATCCTTATTACTGTTATTATTACCGCTATAACTATTATAACTATCCTTATTACTATTATTACTAGCACTATAACTATTATTATTATCCTTATTACTGTTATTATTACCGCTATGACTGTTATTATTATACTTATTCTATTATTACTATCCCTATTACTCTTGTTTCTATCCTTATAACTATTATTATTATGCTTATTACTATTATTATTTGCACTATAACTATTATTATTATCCTTATTACTATTATTATTATCGCCATGACTGTTATTATTATACTTATTCTATTATTACTATCGCTATTAGTCTTGTCTTTATCCTTATAACTATGATTATCGCTATAACTATTATGATTATCGCTATGACTGTTATTATTATCCTTATTGTATTATTACTATACCTATTACTCTTGTCTTTATCCTTATAACTATTATTATTTCCCTTATTGCTATTATTATTATCGCTATAACTATTATTATTATCCTTATTACTGTTATTATTACCGCTATAACTATTATAATTATCCTTATTACTATTATTACTAGCACTATAACTATTATTATTATCCTTATTACTGTTATTATTACCGCTATGACTGTTATTATTATACTTATTCTATTATTACTATCCCTATTACTCTTGTCTCTATCCTTATAACTATTATTATTATGCTTCTTACTATTATTATTTGCACTATAACTATTATTATTATCCTTATTACTATTATTATTATCGCTATGACTGTTATTATTATCCTTATTGTATAATTACTATACCTATTACTCTTGTCTTTATCCTTATAACTATTATTATTTCCCTTATTGCTATTATTATTATCGCTATAAGTATTATTATTATCCTTATTACTGTTATTATTGCCGCTATGACTGTTATTATTATACTTATTCTATTATTACTATCCCTATTACTCTTGTCTCTATCCTTATAACTATTATTATTATGCTTATTACTATTATTATTATCGCTATAACTATTAGTATTATCGCTATGACTGTTATTATTATCCTTATTCGATTATTACTATCCCTATTACTCTTTTCTTTATCCTTATAACTATTACTATTATCGCTATAACTATTATTATTATCGCTATGACTGTTATTATTATCCTTATTGTATTATTACTATACCTATTACTCTTGTCTTTATCCTTATAACTATTATTATTATCCTTATTACTATTATTATTATCGCTATAACTATTATTATTATCGCTATGACTGGTATTATTATCCTTATTCTATTATTACTATCCCTATTACTCTTGTCTTTATCCTTATAACTATTATTATTATCCTTATTACTATTATTATTATCGCTATAACTATTATTATTATCGCTATGACTGTTATTATTATCCTTATTCGATTATTACTATCCCTATTACTCTTTTCTTTATCCTTATAACTATTACTATTATCGCTATAACTATTATTATTATCGCTATGACTGTCATTATTATCCTTATTGTATTATTACTATACCTATTACTCTTGTCTTTATCCTTATAACTATTATTATTTCCCTTATTGCTATTATTATTATCGCTATAAGTATTATTATTATCCTTATTACTGTTATTATTGCCGCTATGACTGTTATTATTATACTTATTCTATTATTACTATCCCTATTACTCTTGTCTCTATCCTTATAACTATTATTATTATGCTTATTACTATTATTATTATCGCTATAACTATTAGTATTATCGCTATGACTGTTATTATTATCCTTATTCGATTATTACTATCCCTATTACTCTTTTCTTTATCCTTATAACTATTATTATTTCCCTTATTGCTATTATTTTTATAGCTATAACTATTATTATCATCCTTATTACTATTATTACTAGCACTATAACTATTATTATTATCCTTATTACTGTTATTATTACCGCTATAACTATTATAATTGTCCTTATTACTATTATTACTAGCACTATAACTATTATTATTATCCTTATTACTGTTATTATTACCGCTATGACTGTTATTATTATACTTATTCTATTATTACTATCCCTATTACTCTTGTCTCTATCCTTATAACTATTATTATTATGCTTATTACTATTATTATTAGCACTATAACTACTATTATTATCCTTATAACTATTATTATTATCATTATAACTGTTATTATTATCCTTATTACTAGTATTATTATCTCTATAACTATTATTGTTATCCTCATTACTACTATTATTACCGCTCTGACTGTTATTATTATCCTTATTCTATTATTACTATCCCTATTGCTCTTGTCTTTATCCTTATAACTATTATTATTATCCTTATTACTATTATTATTATCGCTATAACTATTATTATTATCGCTATGACTGTTATTAGTATCCTTATTGTATTATTACTATACCTATTACTCTTGTCTTTATCCTTATAACTATTATTATTTCCCTTATTGCTATTATTATTATCGCTATAACTATTATTGTTATCCTCATTACTACTATTATTATCGCTCTGACTGTTATTATTATCCTTATTCTATTATTACTATCCCTATTGCTCTTGTCTTTATCCTTATAACTATTATTATTATCCTTATTACTATTATTATTATCGCTATAACTATTATTATTATCGCTATGACTGTTATTATTATCCTTATTGTATTATTACTATACCTATTACTCTTGTCTTTATCCATATAACTATTATTATTTCCCTTATTGCTATTATTATTATCGCTATAACTATTATTATTATCCTTATTACTATTGTTACTAGCACTATAACTATTATTATTATCCTTATTACTGTTATTATTACCGCTATAACTATTATAATTATCCTTATTACTATTATTACTAGCACTATAACTATTATTATTATCCTTATTACTGTTATTATTACCGCTATGACTGTTATTATTATACTTATTCTATTATTACTATCCCTATTACTCTTGTCTCTATCCTTATAACTATTATTATTATGCTTATTACTATTATTATTAGCACTATAACTACTATTATTATCCTTATAACTATTATTATTATCATTATAACTGTTATTATTATCCTTATTACTAGTATTATTATCTCTATAACTATTATTGTTATCCTCATTACTACTATTATTACCGCTCTGACTGTTATTATTATCCTTATTCTATTATTACTATCCCTATTGCTCTTGTCTTTATCCTTATAACTACTATTATTATCCTTGTTACTATTATTATTATCGCTATAACTATTATTATTATCGCTATGACTGTTATTATTATCCTTATTGTATTATTACTATACCTATTACTCTTGTCTTTATCCTTATAACTATTATTATTTCCCTTATTGCTATTATTATTATCGCTATAACTATTATTGTTATCCTCATTACTACTATTATTATCGCTCTGACTGTTATTATTATCCTTATTCTATTATTACTATCCCTATTACTCTTGTCTCTATCCTTATAACTATTATTATTATCCTTGTTACTACTATTATTATCGCTATAACTATTATTATTATCGCTATGACTGTTATTATTATACTTATTCTATTATTACTATCCCTATTACTCTTGTCTCTATCCTTATAACTATTCTTATTATGCTGATTACTATTATTATTATCGCTATAACTATTATTATTATCCTTACTACTATTATTATTATCGCTATGACTGTTATTATTATCCTTATTCTACTATTACTATCCCTATTTCTCTTGTCTCTATCCTTATAACTATTATTATTATGCTTATTACTATTATTATTATCGCTATAACTATTATTATTATCCTTACTACTATTATTATTATCGCTATGACTGTTATTATTATCCTTATTCTATTATTATTATCCCTATTACTCTTGTCTGTATCCTTATAACTATTATTATTTCCCTTATTGCTATTATTATTATCGCTATAAGTATTATTATTATCCTTATTACTGTTATTATTACCGCTATAACTATTATAACTATCCTTATTACTATTATTACTAGCACTATAACTATTATTATTATCCTTATTACTGTTATTATTACCGCTATGACTGTTATTATTATACTTATTCTATTATTACTATCCCTATTACTCTTGTTTCTATCCTTATAACTATTATTATTATGCTTATTACTATTATTATTTGCACTATAACTATTATTATTATCCTTATTACTATTATTATTATCGCCATGACTGTTATTATTATACTTATTCTATTATTACTATCGCTATTAGTCTTGTCTTTATCCTTATAACTATGATTATCGCTATAACTATTATGATTATCGCTATGACTGTTATTATTATCCTTATTGTATTATTACTATACCTATTACTCTTGTCTTTATCCTTATAACTATTATTATTTCCCTTATTGCTATTATTATTATCGCTATAACTATTATTATTATCCTTATTACTGTTATTATTACCGCTATAACTATTATAATTATCCTTATTACTATTATTACTAGCACTATAACTATTATTATTATCCTTATTACTGTTATTATTACCGCTATGACTGTTATTATTATACTTATTCTATTATTACTATCCCTATTACTCTTGTCTCTATCCTTATAACTATTATTATTATGCTTCTTACTATTATTATTTGCACTATAACTATTATTATTATCCTTATTACTATTATTATTATCGCTATGACTGTTATTATTATCCTTATTGTATAATTACTATACCTATTACTCTTGTCTTTATCCTTATAACTATTATTATTTCCCTTATTGCTATTATTATTATCGCTATAAGTATTATTATTATCCTTATTACTGTTATTATTGCCGCTATGACTGTTATTATTATACTTATTCTATTATTACTATCCCTATTACTCTTGTCTCTATCCTTATAACTATTATTATTATGCTTATTACTATTATTATTATCGCTATAACTATTAGTATTATCGCTATGACTGTTATTATTATCCTTATTCGATTATTACTATCCCTATTACTCTTTTCTTTATCCTTATAACTATTACTATTATCGCTATAACTATTATTATTATCGCTATGACTGTTATTATTATCCTTATTGTATTATTACTATACCTATTACTCTTGTCTTTATCCTTATAACTATTATTATTATCCTTATTACTATTATTATTATCGCTATAACTATTATTATTATCGCTATGACTGGTATTATTATCCTTATTCTATTATTACTATCCCTATTACTCTTGTCTTTATCCTTATAACTATTATTATTATCCTTATTACTATTATTATTATCGCTATAACTATTATTATTATCGCTATGACTGTTATTATTATCCTTATTCGATTATTACTATCCCTATTACTCTTTTCTTTATCCTTATAACTATTACTATTATCGCTATAACTATTATTATTATCGCTATGACTGTCATTATTATCCTTATTGTATTATTACTATACCTATTACTCTTGTCTTTATCCTTATAACTATTATTATTTCCCTTATTGCTATTATTATTATCGCTATAAGTATTATTATTATCCTTATTACTGTTATTATTGCCGCTATGACTGTTATTATTATACTTATTCTATTATTACTATCCCTATTACTCTTGTCTCTATCCTTATAACTATTATTATTATGCTTATTACTATTATTATTATCGCTATAACTATTAGTATTATCGCTATGACTGTTATTATTATCCTTATTCGATTATTACTATCCCTATTACTCTTTTCTTTATCCTTATAACTATTACTATTATCGCTATAACTATTATTATTATCGCTATGACTGTTATTATTATCCTTATTGTATTATTACTATACCTATTACTCTTGTCTTTATCCTTATAACTATTATTATTATCCTTATTACTATTATTATTATCGCTATAACTATTATTATTATCGCTATGACTGGTATTATTATCCTTATTCTATTATTACTATCCCTATTACTCTTGTCTTTATCCTTATAACTATTATTATTATCCTTATTACTATTATTATTATCGCTATAACTATTATTATTATCGCTATGACTGTTATTATTATCCTTATTCGATTATTACTATCCCTATTACTCTTTTCTTTATCCTTATAACTATTACTATTATCGCTATAACTATTATTATTATCGCTATGACTGTCATTATTATCCTTATTGTATTATTACTATACCTATTACTCTTGTCTTTATCCTTATAACTATTATTATTATCGCTATAACTATTATTATTATCGCTATGACTGTTATTATTATCCTTATTCTATTATTACTATCCCTATTACTCTTTTCTTTATCCTTATAACTATTACTATTATCGCTATAACTATTATTATTATCGCTATGACTGTTATTATTATCCTTATTCTATTATTACTATCCCTATTACTCTTGTCTTTATCCTTATAACTATTATTATTTCCCTTATTGCTATTATTTTTATAGCTATAACTATTATTATTTCCCTTATTGCTATTATTATTATCGCTATAACTATTATTATTATCATTATTACTGTTATTATTACCGCTATAACTATTATAATTATCCTTATTACTATTATTACTAGCACTATAACTATTATTATTATCCTTATTACTGTTATTATTACCGCTATGACTGTTATTATTATACTTATTCTATTATTACTATCCCTATTACTCTTGTCTCTATCCTTATAACTATTATTATTATGCTTCTTACTATTATTATTTGCACTATAACTATTATTATTATCCTTATTACTATTATTATTATCGCCATGACTGTTATTATTATACTTATTCTATTATTACTATCGCTATTAGTCTTGTCTTTATCCTTATAACTATGATTATCGCTATAACTATTATGATTATCGCTATGACTGTTATTATTATCCTTATTGTATAATTACTATACCTATTACTCTTGTCTTTATCCTTATAACTATTATTATTTCCCTTATTGCTATTATTATTATCGCTATAAGTATTATTATTATCCTTATTACTGTTATTATTGCCGCTATGACTGTTATTATTATACTTATTCTATTATTACTATCCCTATTACTCTTGTCTCTATCCTTATAACTATTATTATTATGCTTATTACTATTATTATTATCGCTATAACTATTAGTATTATCGCTATGACTGTTATTATTATCCTTATTCGATTATTACTATCCCTATTACTCTTTTCTTTATCCTTATAACTATTACTATTATCGCTATAACTATTATTATTATCGCTATAACTATTATTATTATCGCTATGACTGTTATTATTATCCTTATTGTATTATTACTATACCTATTACTCTTGTCTTTATCCATATAACTATTATTATTTCCCTTATTGCTATTATTATTATCGCTATAACTATTATTATTATCCTTATTACTATTGTTACTAGCACTATAACTATTATTATTATCCTTATTACTGTTATTATTACCGCTATGACTGTTATTATTATACTTATTCTATTATTACTATCCCTATTACTCTTGTCTCTATCCTTATAACTATTATTATTATGCTTATTACTATTATTATTAGCACTATAACTACTATTATTATCCTTATAACTATTATTATTATCCTTATTACTATTATTATTATCGCTATAACTATTATTATTATCGCTATGACTGTTATTATTATCCTTATTCTATTATTACTATCCCTATTACTCTTTTCTTTATCCTTATAACTATTACTATTATCGCTATAACTATTATTATTATCGCTATGACTGTCATTATTATCCTTATTGTATTATTACTATACCTATTACTCTTGTCTTTATCCTTATAACTATTATTATTTCCCTTATTGCTATTATTATTATCGCTATAACTATTATTATTATCCTTATTACTGTTATTATTACCGCTATAACTATTATAATTATCCTTATTACTATTATTACTAGCACTATAACTATTATTATTATCCTTATTACTGTTATTATTACCGCTATGACTGTTATTATTATACTTATTCTATTATTACTATCCCTATTACTCTTGTCTCTATCCTTATAACTATTATTATTATGCTTCTTACTATTATTATTTGCACTATAACTATTATTATTATCCTTATTACTATTATTATTATCGCCATGACTGTTATTATTATACTTATTCTATTATTACTATCGCTATTAGTCTTGTCTTTATCCTTGTAACTATGATTATCGCTATAACTATTATGATTATCGCTATGACTGTTATTATTATCCTTATTGTATAATTACTATACCTATTACTCTTGTCTTTATCCTTATAACTATTATTATTTCCCTTATTGCTATTATTATTATCGCTATAAGTATTATTATTATCCTTATTACTGTTATTATTGCCGCTATGACTGTTATTATTATACTTATTCTATTATTACTATCCCTATTACTCTTGTCTCTATCCTTATAACTATTATTATTATGCTTATTACTATTATTATTATCGCTATAACTATTAGTATTATCGCTATGACTGTTATTATTATCCTTATTCGATTATTACTATCCCTATTACTCTTTTCTTTATCCTTATAACTATTACTATTATCGCTATAACTATTATTATTATCGCTATAACTATTATTATTATCGCTATGACTGTTATTATTATCCTTATTGTATTATTACTATACCTATTACTCTTGTCTTTATCCATATAACTATTATTATTTCCCTTATTGCTATTATTATTATCGCTATAACTATTATTATTATCCTTATTACTATTGTTACTAGCACTATAACTATTATTATTATCCTTATTACTGTTATTATTACCGCTATGACTGTTATTATTATCCTTATTCTATTATTACTATCCCTATTGCTCTTGTCTTTATCCTTATAACTATTATTATTATCGCTATAACTATTATTAATATCGCTATGACTGTTATTATTATCCTTATTGTATTATTACTATACCTATTACTCTTGTCTTTATCCTTATAACTATTATTATTATGCTTATTACTATTATTATTAGCACTATAACTACTACTATTATCCTTATAACTATTATTATTATCCTTATTACTATTATTATTATCGCTATAACGATTATTATTACCGCTATGACTGTTATTATTATCCTTATTCTATTATTACTATCCCTATTACTCTTGTCTTTATCCTTATAACTATTATTATTTCCCTTATTGCTATTATTTTTATAGCTATAACTATTATTATTATCGCTATGACTGTTATTATTATCCTTATTGTATTATTACTATACCTATTACTCTTGTCTTTATCCATATAACTATTATTATTTCCCTTATTGCTATTATTATTATCGCTATAACTATTATTATTATCCTTATTACTATTGTTACTAGCACTATAACTATTATTATTATCCTTATTACTGTTATTATTACCGCTATGACTGTTATTATTATACTTATTCTATTATTACTATCCCTATTACTCTTGTCTCTATCCTTATAACTATTATTATTATGCTTATTACTATTATTATTAGCACTATAACTACTATTATTATCCTTATAACTATTATTATTATCCTTATTACTATTATTATTATCGCTATAACTATTATTATTACCGCTATGACTGTTATTATTATCCTTATTCTATTATTACTATCCCTATTACTCTTGTCTCTATCCTTATAACTATTATTATTATCCTTATTACTACTATTATTATCGCTATAACTATTATTATTATCGCCATGACTGTTATTATTATCCTTATTCTATTATTACTATCCCTATTACTCTTGTCTTTATCCTTATAACTATTATTATTTCCCTTATTGCTATTATTTTTATCGCTATAACTATTATTATCATCCTTATTACTATTATTACTAACACTATAACTATTATTATTATCCTTATTACTGTTATTATTACCGCTATAACTATTATAATTATCCTTATTACTATTATTACTAGCACTATAACTATTATTATTATCCTTATTACTGTTATTATTACCGCTATGACTGTTATTATTATACTTATTCTATTATTACTATCCCTATTACTCTTGTCTCTATCCTTATAACTATTATTATTATGCTTATTACTATTATTATTTGCACTATAACTATTATTATTATCCTTATTACTATTATTATTATCGCCATGACTGTTATTATTATACTTATTCTATTATTACTATCGCTATTAGTCTTGTCTTTATCCTTATAACTATGATTATCGCTATAACTATTATGATTATCGCTATGACTGTTATTATTATCCTTATTGTATTATTACTATCCCTATTACTCTTGTCTTTATCCTTATAACTATTATTATTATCCTTATTACTATTATTATTATCGCTATAACTATTATTATTATCGCTATGACTGTTATTATTATCCTTATTCTATTATTACTATCCCTATTACTCTTTTCTTTATCCTTATAACTATTACTATTATCGCTATAACTATTATTATTATCGCTATGACTGTCATTATTATCCTTATTGTATTATTACTATACCTATTACTCTTGTCTTTATCCTTATAACTATTATTATTTCCCTTATTGCTATTATTATTATTGCTATAACTATTATTATTATCCTTATTACTATTGTTACTAGCACTATAACTATTACTATTATCCTTATTACTGTTATTATTATCCTTATTCTATTATTACTATCCCTATTGCTCTTGTCTTTATCCTTATAACTATTATTATTATCGCTATAACTATTATTAATATCGCTATGACTGTTATTATTATCCTTATTGTATTATTACTATACCTATTACTCTTGTCTTTATCCTTATAACTATTATTATTATGCTTATTACTATTATTATTAGCACTATAACTACTACTATTATCCTTATAACTATTATTATTATCCTTATTACTATTATTATTATCGCTATAACGATTATTATTACCGCTATGACTGTTATTATTATCCTTATTCTATTATTACTATCCCTATTACTCTTGTCTTTATCCTTATAACTATTATTATTTCCCTTATTGCTATTATTTTTATAGCTATAACTATTATTATCATCCTTATTACTATTATTACTAGCACTATAACTATTATTATTATCCTTATTACTGTTATTATTACCGCTATGACTGTTATTATTATACTTATTCTATTATTACTATCCCTATTACTCTTGTCTCTATCCTTATAACTATTATTATTATGCTTATTACTATTATTATTAGCACTATAACTACTATTATTATCCTTATAACTATTATTATTATTATTATAACTGTTATTATTATCCTTATTACTAGTATTATTATCTCTATAACTATTATTGTTATCCTCATTACTACTATTATTACCGCTCTGACTGTTATTATTATCCTTATTCTATTATTACTATCCCTATTGCTCTTGTCTTTATCCTTATAACTATTATTATTATCCTTATTACTATTATTATTATCGCTATAACTATTATTATTATCGCTATGACTGTTATTATTATCCTTATTGTATTATTACTATACCTATTACTCTTGTCTTTATCCTTATAACTATTATTATTTCCCTTATTGCTATTATTATTATCGCTATAACTATTATTGTTATCCTCATTACTACTATTATTATCGCTCTGACTGTTATTATTATCCTTATTCTATTATTACTATCCCTATTGCTCTTGTCTTTATCCTTATAACTATTATTATTATCCTTATTACTATTATTATTATCGCTATAACTATTATTATTATCGCTTTGACTGTTATTATTATCCTTATTGTATTATTACTATACCTATTACTCTTGTCTTTATCCATATAACTATTATTATTTCCCTTATTGCTATTATTATTATCGCTATAACTATTATTATTATCCTTATTACTATTGTTACTAGCACTATAACTATTATTATTATCCTTATTACTGTTATTATTACCGCTATGACTGTTATTATTATACTTATTCTATTATTACTATCCCTATTACTCTTGTCTCTATCCTTATAACTATTATTATTATGCTTATTACTATTATTATTAGCACTATAACTACTATTATTATCCTTATAACTATTATTATTATCCTTATTACTATTATTATTATCGCTATAACTATTATTATTACCGCTATGACTGTTATTATTATCCTTATTCTATTATTACTATCCCTATTACTCTTGTCTCTATCCTTATAACTATTATTATTATCCTTATTACTACTATTATTATCGCTATAACTATTATTATTATCGCTATGACTGTTATTATTATCCTTATTCTATTATTACTATCCCTATTACTCTTGTCTTTATCCTTATAACTATTATTATTTCCCTTATTGCTATTATTTTTATCGCTATAACTATTATTATCATCCTTATTACTATTATTACTAACACTATAACTATTATTATTATCCTTATTACTGTTATTATTACCGCTATAACTATTATAATTATCCTTATTACTATTATTACAAGCACTATAACTATTATTATTATCCTTATTACTGTTATTATTACCGCTATGACTGTTATTATTATACTTATTCTATTATTACTATCCCTATTACTCTTGTCTCTATCCTTATAACTATTCTTATTATGCTGATTACTATTATTATTATCGCTATAACTATTATTATTATCCTTACTACTATTATTATTATCGCTATGACTGTTATTATTATCCTTATTCTACTATTACTATCCCTATTTCTCTTGTCTCTATCCTTATAACTATTATTATTATGCTTATTACTATTATTATTATCGCTATAACTATTATTATTATCCTTACTACTATTATTATTATCGCTATGACTGTTATTATTATCCTTATTCTATTATTACTATCGCTATTAGTCTTGTCTTTATCCTTATAACTATGATTATCGCTATAACTATTATGATTATCGCTATGACTGTTATTATTATCCTTATTGTATTATTACTATACCTATTACTCTTGTCTTTATCCTTATAACTATTATTATTTCCCTTATTGCTATTATTATTATCGCTATAACTATTATTATTATCCTTATTACTGTTATTATTACCGCTATAACTATTATAATTATCCTTATTACTATTATTACTAGCACTATAACTATTATTATTATCCTTATTACTGTTATTATTACCGCTATGACTGTTATTATTATACTTATTCTATTATTACTATCCCTATTACTCTTGTCTCTATCCTTATAACTATTATTATTATGCTTCTTACTATTATTATTTGCACTATAACTATTCTTATTATCCTTATAACTATTATTATTATCCTTATTACTATTATTATTATCGCTATAACTATTATTATTATCGCTATGACTGTTATTATTATCCTTATTCTATTATTACTATCCCTATTACTCTTTTCTTTATCCTTATAACTATTACTATTATCGCTATAACTATTATTATTATCGCTATGACTGTCATTATTATCCTTATTGTATTATTACTATACCTATTACTCTTGTCTTTATCCTTATAACTATTATTATTTCCCTTATTGCTATTATTATTATTGCTATAACTATTATTATTATCCTTATTACTATTGTTACTAGCACTATAACTATTATTATTATCCTTATTACTGTTATTATTACCGCTATGACTGTTATTATTATCCTTATTCTATTATTACTATCCCTATTGCTCTTGTCTTTATCCTTATAACTATTATTATTATCGCTATAACTATTATTAATATCGCTATGACTGTTATTATTATCCTTATTGTATTATTACTATACCTATTACTCTTGTCTTTATCCTTATAACTATTATTATTATGCTTATTACTATTATTATTAGCACTATAACTACTACTATTATCCTTATAACTATTATTATTATCCTTATTACTATTATTATTATCGCTATAACGATTATTATTACCGCTATGACTGTTATTATTATCCTTATTCTATTATTACTATCCCTATTACTCTTGTCTTTATCCTTATAACTATTATTATTTCCCTTATTGCTATTATTTTTATAGCTATAACTATTATTATTATCGCTATGACTGTTATTATTATCCTTATTGTATTATTACTATACCTATTACTCTTGTCTTTATCCATATAACTATTATTATTTCCCTTATTGCTATTATTATTATCGCTATAACTATTATTATTATCCTTATTACTATTGTTACTAGCACTATAACTATTATTATTATCCTTATTACTGTTATTATTACCGCTATGACTGATATTATTATACTTATTCTATTATTACTATCCCTATTACTCTTGTCTCTATCCTTATAACTATTATTATTATGCTTATTACTATTATTATTAGCACTATAACTACTATTATTATCCTTATAACTATTATTATTATCCTTATTACTATTATTATTATCGCTATAACTATTATTATTACCGCTATGACTATTATTATTATCCTTATTACTACTATTATTATCGCTATAACTATTATTATTATCGCTATGACTGTTATTATTATCCTTATTCTATTATTACTATCCCTATTACTCTTGTCTTTATCCTTATAACTATTATTATTTCCCTTATTGCTATTATTTTTATCGCTATAACTATTATTATCATCCTTATTACTATTATTACTAACACTATAACTATTATTATTATCCTTATTACTGTTATTATTACCGCTATAACTATTATAATTATCCTTATTACTATTATTACTAGCACTATAACTATTATTATTATCCTTATTACTGTTATTATTACCGCTATGACTGTTATTATTATACTTATTCTATTATTACTATCCCTATTACTCTTGTCTCTATCCTTATAACTATTCTTATTATGCTGATTACTATTATTATTATCGCTATAACTATTATTATTATCCTTACTACTATTATTATTATCGCTATGACTGTTATTATTATCCTTATTCTACTATTACTATCCCTATTTCTCTTGTCTCTATCCTTATAACTATTATTATTATGCTTATTACTATTATTATTATCGCTATAACTATTATTATTATCCTTACTACTATTATTATTATCGCTATGACTGTTATTATTATCCTTATTCTATTATTATTATCCCTATTACTCTTGTCTGTATCCTTATAACTATTATTATTTCCCTTATTGCTATTATTATTATCGCTATAAGTATTATTATTATCCTTATTACTGTTATTATTACCGCTATAACTATTATAACTATCCTTATTACTATTATTACTAGCACTATAACTATTATTATTATCCTTATTACTGTTATTATTACCGCTATGACTGTTATTATTATACTTATTCTATTATTACTATCCCTATTACTCTTGTTTCTATCCTTATAACTATTATTATTATGCTTATTACTATTATTATTTGCACTATAACTATTATTATTATCCTTATTACTATTATTATTATCGCCATGACTGTTATTATTATACTTATTCTGTTATTACTATCGCTATTAGTCTTGTCTTTATCCTTATAACTATGATTATCGCTATAACTATTATGATTATCGCTATGACTGTTATTATTATCCTTATTGTATTATTACTATCCCTATTACTCTTGTCTTTATCCTTATAACTATTATTATTATCCTTATTACTATTATTATTATCGCTATAACTATTATTATTACCGCTATGACTATTATTATTATCCTTATTACTACTATTATTATCGCTATAACTATTATTATTATCGCTATGACTGTTATTATTATCCTTATTCTATTATTACTATCCCTATTACTCTTGTCTTTATCCTTATAACTATTATTATTTCCCTTATTGCTATTATTTTTATCGCTATAACTATTATTATCATCCTTATTACTATTATTACTAACACTATAACTATTATTATTATCCTTATTACTGTTATTATTACCGCTATAACTATTATAATTATCCTTATTACTATTATTACTAGCACTATAACTATTATTATTATCCTTATTACTGTTATTATTACCGCTATGACTGTTATTATTATACTTATTCTATTATTACTATCCCTATTACTCTTGTCTCTATCCTTATAACTATTCTTATTATGCTGATTACTATTATTATTATCGCTATAACTATTATTATTATCCTTACTACTATTATTATTATCGCTATGACTGTTATTATTATCCTTATTCTACTATTACTATCCCTATTTCTCTTGTCTCTATCCTTATAACTATTATTATTATGCTTATTACTATTATTATTATCGCTATAACTATTATTATTATCCTTACTACTATTATTATTATCGCTATGACTGTTATTATTATCCTTATTCTATTATTATTATCCCTATTACTCTTGTCTGTATCCTTATAACTATTATTATTTCCCTTATTGCTATTATTATTATCGCTATAAGTATTATTATTATCCTTATTACTGTTATTATTACCGCTATAACTATTATAACTATCCTTATTACTATTATTACTAGCACTATAACTATTATTATTATCCTTATTACTGTTATTATTACCGCTATGACTGTTATTATTATACTTATTCTATTATTACTATCCCTATTACTCTTGTTTCTATCCTTATAACTATTATTATTATGCTTATTACTATTATTATTTGCACTATAACTATTATTATTATCCTTATTACTATTATTATTATCGCCATGACTGTTATTATTATACTTATTCTGTTATTACTATCGCTATTAGTCTTGTCTTTATCCTTATAACTATGATTATCGCTATAACTATTATGATTATCGCTATGACTGTTATTATTATCCTTATTGTATTATTACTATCCCTATTACTCTTGTCTTTATCCTTATAACTATTATTATTATCCTTATTACTATTATTATTATCGCTATAACTATTATTATTATCGCTATGACTGTTATTATTATCCTTATTCTATTATTACTATCCCTATTACTCTTTTCTTTATCCTTATAACTATTACTATTATCGCTATAACTATTATTATTATCGCTATGACTGTCATTATTATCCTTATTGTATTATTACTATACCTATTACTCTTGTCTTTATCCTTATAACTATTATTATTTCCCTTATTGCTATTATTATTATTGCTATAACTATTATTATTATCCTTATTACTATTGTTACTAGCACTATAACTATTACTATTATCCTTATTACTGTTATTATTATCCTTATTCTATTATTACTATCCCTATTGCTCTTGTCTTTATCCTTATAACTATTATTATTATCGCTATAACTATTATTAATATCGCTATGACTGTTATTATTATCCTTATTGTATTATTACTATACCTATTACTCTTGTCTTTATCCTTATAACTATTATTATTATGCTTATTACTATTATTATTAGCACTATAACTACTACTATTATCCTTATAACTATTATTATTATCCTTATTACTATTATTATTATCGCTATAACGATTATTATTACCGCTATGACTGTTATTATTATCCTTATTCTATTATTACTATCCCTATTACTCTTGTCTTTATCCTTATAACTATTATTATTTCCCTTATTGCTATTATTTTTATAGCTATAACTATTATTATCATCCTTATTACTATTATTACTAGCACTATAACTATTATTATTATCCTTATTACTGTTATTATTACCGCTATAACTATTATAATTATCCTTATTACTATTATTACTAGCACTATAACTATTATTATTATCCTTATTACTGTTATTATTACCGCTATGACTGTTATTATTATACTTATTCTATTATTACTATCCCTATTACTCTTGTCTCTATCCTTATAACTATTATTATTATGCTTATTACTATTATTATTAGCACTATAACTACTATTATTATCCTTATAACTATTATTATTATCATTATAACTGTTATTATTATCCTTATTACTAGTATTATTATCTCTATAACTATTATTGTTATCCTCATTACTACTATTATTACCGCTCTGACTGTTATTATTATCCTTATTCTATTATTACTATCCCTATTGCTCTTGTCTTTATCCTTATAACTATTATTATTATCCTTATTACTATTATTATTATCGCTATAACTATTATTATTATCGCTATGACTGTTATTATTATCCTTATTGTATTATTACTATACCTATTACTCTTGTCTTTATCCTTATAACTATTATTATTTCCCTTATTGCTATTATTATTATCGCTATAACTATTATTGTTATCCTCATTACTACTATTATTATCGCTCTGACTGTTATTATTATCCTTATTCTATTATTACTATCCCTATTGCTCTTGTCTTTATCCTTATAACTATTATTATTATCCTTATTACTATTATTATTATCGCTATAACTATTATTATTATCGCTATGACTGTTATTATTATCCTTATTGTATTATTACTATACCTATTACTCTTGTCTTTATCCATATAACTATTATTATTTCCCTTATTGCTATTATTATTATCGCTATAACTATTATTATTATCCTTATTACTATTGTTACTAGCACTATAACTATTATTATTATCCTTATTACTGTTATTATTACCGCTATGACTGTTATTATTATACTTATTCTATTATTACTATCCCTATTACTCTTGTCTCTATCCTTATAACTATTATTATTATGCTTATTACTATTATTATTAGCACTATAACTACTATTATTATCCTTATAACTATTATTATTATCCTTATTACTATTATTATTATCGCTATAACTATTATTATTACCGCTATGACTGTTATTATTATCCTTATTCTATTATTACTATCCCTATTACTCTTGTCTCTATCCTTATAACTATTATTATTTCCCTTATTGCTATTATTATTATCGCTATGACTGGTATTATTATCCTTATTCTATTATTACTATCCCTATTACTCTTGTCTTTATCCTTATAACTATTATTATTATCCTTATTACTATTATTATTATCGCTATAACTATTATTATTATCGCTATGACTGTTATTATTATCCTTATTCTATTATTACTATCCCTATTACTCTTTTCTTTATCCTTATAACTATTACTATTATCGCTATAACTATTATTATTATCGCTATGACTGTCATTATTATCCTTATTGTATTATTACTATACCTATTACTCTTGTCTTTATCCTTATAACTATTATTATTTCCCTTATTGCTATTATTATTATTGCTATAACTATTATTATTATCCTTATTACTATTGTTACTAGCACTATAACTATTACTATTATCCTTATTACTGTTATTATTACCGCTATGACTGTTATTATTATCCTTATTCTATTATTACTATCCCTATTGCTCTTGTCTTTATCCTTATAACTATTATTATTATCGCTATAACTATTATTAATATCGCTATGACTGTTATTATTATCCTTATTGTATTATTACTATACCTATTACTCTTGTCTTTATCCTTATAACTATTATTATTATGCTTATTACTATTATTATTAGCACTATAACTACTACTATTATCCTTATAACTATTATTATTATCCTTATTACTATTATTATTATCGCTATAACGATTATTATTACCGCTATGACTGTTATTATTATCCTTATTCTATTATTACTATCCCTATTACTCTTGTCTTTATCCTTATAACTATTATTATTTCCCTTATTGCTATTATTTTTATAGCTATAACTATTATTATCATCCTTATTACTATTATTACTAGCACTATAACTATTATTATTATCCTTATTACTGTTATTATTACCGCTATAACTATTATAATTATCCTTATTACTATTATTACTAGCACTATAACTATTATTATTATCCTTATTACTGTTATTATTACCGCTATGACTGTTATTATTATACTTATTCTATTATTACTATCCCTATTACTCTTGTCTCTATCCTTATAACTATTATTATTATGCTTATTACTATTATTATTAGCACTATAACTACTATTATTATCCTTATAACTATTATTATTATCATTATAACTGTTATTATTATCCTTATTACTAGTATTATTATCTCTATAACTATTATTGTTATCCTCATTACAACTATTATTACCGCTCTGACTGTTATTATTATCCTTATTCTATTATTACTATCCCTATTGCTCTTGTCTTTATCCTTATAACTATTATTATTATCCTTATTACTATTATTATTATCGCTATAACTATTATTATTATCGCTATGACTGTTATTATTATCCTTATTGTATTATTACTATACCTATTACTCTTGTCTTTATCCTTATAACTATTATTATTTCCCTTATTGCTATTATTATTATCGCTATAACTATTATTGTTATCCTCATTACTACTATTATTATCGCTCTGACTGTTATTATTATCCTTATTCTATTATTACTATCCCTATTGCTCTTGTCTTTATCCTTATAACTATTATTATTATCCTTATTACTATTATTATTATCGCTATAACTATTATTATTATCGCTATGACTGTTATTATTATCCTTATTGTATTATTACTATACCTATTACTCTTGTCTTTATCCATATAACTATTATTATTTCCCTTATTGCTATTATTATTATCGCTATAACTATTATTATTATCCTTATTACTATTGTTACTAGCACTATAACTATTATTATTATCCTTATTACTATTGTTACTAGCACTATAACTATTATTATTATCCTTATTACTGTTATTATTACCGCTATGACTGTTATTATTATACTTATTCTATTATTACTATCCCTATTACTCTTGTCTCTATCCTTATAACTATTATTATTATGCTTATTACTATTATTATTAGCACTATAACTACTATTATTATCCTTATAACTATTATTATTATCCTTATTACTATTATTATTATCGCTATAACTATTATTATTACCGCTATGACTGTTATTATTATCCTTATTCTATTATTACTATCCCTATTACTCTTGTCTCTATCCTTATAACTATTATTATTATCCTTATTACTACTATTATTATCGCTATAACTATTATTATTATCGCTATGACTGTTATTATTATCCTTATTCTATTATTACTATCCCTATTACTCTTGTCTTTATCCTTATAACTATTATTATTTCCCTTATTGCTATTATTTTTATCGCTATAACTATTATTATCATCCTTATTACTATTATTACTAACACTATAACTATTATTATTATCCTTATTACTGTTATTATTACCGCTATAACTATTATAATTATCCTTATTACTATTATTACTAGCACTATAACTATTATTATTATCCTTATTACTGTTATTATTACCGCTATGACTGTTATTATTATACTTATTCTATTATTACTATCCCTATTACTCTTGTCTCTATCCTTATAACTATTCTTATTATGCTGATTACTATTATTATTATCGCTATAACTATTATTATTATCCTTACTACTATTATTATTATCGCTATGACTGTTATTATTATCCTTATTCTACTATTACTATCCCTATTTCTCTTGTCTCTATCCTTATAACTATTATTATTATGCTTATTACTATTATTATTATCGCTATAACTATTATTATTATCCTTACTACTATTATTATTATCGCTATGACTGTTATTATTATCCTTATTCTATTATTATTATCCCTATTACTCTTGTCTGTATCCTTATAACTATTATTATTTCCCTTATTGCTATTATTATTATCGCTATAAGTATTATTATTATCCTTATTACTGTTATTATTACCGCTATAACTATTATAACTATCCTTATTACTATTATTACTAGCACTATAACTATTATTATTATCCTTATTACTGTTATTATTACCGCTATGACTGTTATTATTATACTTATTCTATTATTACTATCCCTATTACTCTTGTTTCTATCCTTATAACTATTATTATTATGCTTATTACTATTATTATTTGCACTATAACTATTATTATTATCGCTATGACTGTTATTATTATCCTTATTGTATTATTACTATACCTATTACTCTTGTCTTTATCCATATAACTATTATTATTTCCCTTATTGCTATTATTATTATCGCTATAACTATTATTATTATCCTTATTACTATTGTTACTAGCACTATAACTATTATTATTATCCTTATTACTGTTATTATTACCGCTATGACTGTTATTATTATACTTATTCTATTATTACTATCCCTATTACTCTTGTCTCTATCCTTATAACTATTATTATTATGCTTATTACTATTATTATTAGCACTATAACTACTATTATTATCCTTATAACTATTATTATTATCCTTATTACTATTATTATTATCGCTATAACTATTATTATTACCGCTATGACTGTTATTATTATCCTTATTCTATTATTACTATCCCTATTACTCTTGTCTCTATCCTTATAACTATTATTATTATCCTTATTACTACTATTATTATCGCTATAACTATTATTATTATCGCTATGACTGTTATTATTATCCTTATTCTATTATTACTATCCCTATTACTCTTGTCTTTATCCTTATAACTATTATTATTTCCCTTATTGCTATTATTTTTATCGCTATAACTATTATTATCATCCTTATTACTATTATTACTAACACTATAACTATTATTATTATCCTTATTACTGTTATTATTACCGCTATAACTATTATAATTATCCTTATTACTATTATTACTAGCACTATAACTATTATTATTATCCTTATTACTGTTATTATTACCGCTATGACTGTTATTATTATACTTATTCTATTATTACTATCCCTATTACTCTTGTCTCTATCCTTATAACTATTATTATTATGCTTATTACTATTATTATTTGCACTATAACTATTATTATTATCCTTATTACTATTATTATTATCGCCATGACTGTTATTATTATACTTATTCTATTATTACTATCGCTATTAGTCTTGTCTTTATCCTTATAACTATGATTATCGCTATAACTATTATGATTATCGCTATGACTGTTATTATTATCCTTATTGTATTATTACTATACCTATTACTCTTGTCTTTATCCTTATAACTATTATTATTTCCCTTATTGCTATTATTATTATCGCTATAAGTATTATTATTATCCTTATTACTGTTATTATTGCCGCTATGACTGTTATTATTATACTTATTCTATTATTACTATCCCTATTACTCTTGTCTCTATTATTGTAACTATTATTATTATGCTGATTACTATTATTATTATCGCTATAACTATTATTATTATCCTTACTACTATGATTATTATCGCTATGACTGTTATTATTATCCTTATTCTACTATTACTATCCCTATTACTCTTGTCTTTATCCTTATAACTATTATTATTTCCCTTATTGCTATTATTATTATCGCTATGACTGGTATTATTATCCTTATTCTATTATTACTATCCCTATTACTCTTGTCTTTATCCTTATAACTATTATTATTATCCTTATTACTATTATTATTATCGCTATAACTATTATTATTATCGCTATGACTGTTATTATTATCCTTATTCTATTATTACTATCCCTATTACTCTTTTCTTTATCCTTATAACTATTACTATTATCGCTATAACTATTATTATTATCGCTATGACTGTCATTATTATCCTTATTGTATTATTACTATACCTATTACTCTTGTCTTTATCCTTATAACTATTATTATTTCCCTTATTGCTATTATTATTATTGCTATAACTATTATTATTATCCTTATTACTATTGTTACTAGCACTATAACTATTACTATTATCCTTATTACTGTTATTATTACCGCTATGACTGTTATTATTATCCTTATTCTATTATTACTATCCCTATTGCTCTTGTCTTTATCCTTATAACTATTATTATTATCGCTATAACTATTATTAATATCGCTATGACTGTTATTATTATCCTTATTGTATTATTACTATACCTATTACTCTTGTCTTTATCCTTATAACTATTATTATTATGCTTATTACTATTATTATTAGCACTATAACTACTACTATTATCCTTATAACTATTATTATTATCCTTATTACTATTATTATTATCGCTATAACGATTATTATTACCGCTATGACTGTTATTATTATCCTTATTCTATTATTACTATCCCTATTACTCTTGTCTTTATCCTTATAACTATTATTATTTCCCTTATTGCTATTATTTTTATAGCTATAACTATTATTATCATCCTTATTACTATTATTACTAGCACTATAACTATTATTATTATCCTTATTACTGTTATTATTACCGCTATAACTATTATAATTATCCTTATTACTATTATTACTAGCACTATAACTATTATTATTATCCTTATTACTGTTATTATTACCGCTAAGACTGTTATTATTATACTTATTCTATTATTACTATCCCTATTACTCTTGTCTCTATCCTTATAACTATTATTATTATGCTTATTACTATTATTATTAGCACTATAACTACTATTATTATCCTTATAACTATTATTATTATCATTATAACTGTTATTATTATCCTTATTACTAGTATTATTATCTCTATAACTATTATTGTTATCCTCATTACTACTATTATTACCGCTCTGACTGTTATTATTATCCTTATTCTATTATTACTATCCCTATTGCTCTTGTCTTTATCCTTATAACTATTATTATTATCCTTATTACTATTATTATTATCGCTATAACTATTATTATTATCGCTATGACTGTTATTATTATCCTTATTGTATTATTACTATACCTATTACTCTTGTCTTTATCCTTATAACTATTATTATTTCCCTTATTGCTATTATTATTATCGCTATAACTATTATTGTTATCCTCATTACTACTATTATTATCGCTCTGACTGTTATTATTATCCTTATTCTATTATTACTATCCCTATTGCTCTTGTCTTTATCCTTATAACTATTATTATTATCCTTATTACTATTATTATTATCGCTATAACTATTATTATTATCGCTATGACTGTTATTATTATCCTTATTGTATTATTACTATACCTATTACTCTTGTCTTTATCCATATAACTATTATTATTTCCCTTATTGCTATTATTATTATCGCTATAACTATTATTATTATCCTTATTACTATTGTTACTAGCACTATAACTATTATTATTATCCTTATTACTGTTATTATTACCGCTATGACTGTTATTATTATACTTATTCTATTATTACTATCCCTATTACTCTTGTCTCTATCCTTATAACTATTATTATTATGCTTATTACTATTATTATTAGCACTATAACTACTATTATTATCCTTATAACTATTATTATTATCCTTATTACTATTATTATTATCGCTATAACTATTATTATTACCGCTATGACTGTTATTATTATCCTTATTCTATTATTACTATCCCTATTACTCTTGTCTCTATCCTTATAACTATTATTATTATCCTTATTACTACTATTATTATCGCTATAACTATTATTATTATCGCTATGACTGTTATTATTATCCTTATTCTATTATTACTATCCCTATTACTCTTGTCTTTATCCTTATAACTATTATTATTTCCCTTATTGCTATTATTTTTATCGCTATAACTATTATTATCATCCTTATTACTATTATTACTAACACTATAACTATTATTATTATCCTTATTACTGTTATTATTACCGCTATAACTATTATAATTATCCTTATTACTATTATTACTAGCACTATAACTATTATTATTATCCTTATTACTGTTATTATTACCGCTATGACTGTTATTATTATACTTATTCTATTATTACTATCCCTATTACTCTTGTCTCTATCCTTATAACTATTCTTATTATGCTGATTACTATTATTATTGTCGCTATAACTATTATTATTATCCTTACTACTATTATTATTATCGCTATGACTGTTATTATTATCCTTATTCTACTATTACTATCCCTATTTCTCTTGTCTCTATCCTTATAACTATTATTATTATGCTTATTACTATTATTATTATCGCTATAACTATTATTATTATCCTTACTACTATTATTATTATCGCTATGACTGTTATTATTATCCTTATTCTATTATTATTATCCCTATTACTCTTGTCTGTATCCTTATAACTATTATTATTTCCCTTATTGCTATTATTATTATCGCTATAAGTATTATTATTATCCTTATTACTGTTATTATTACCGCTATAACTATTATAACTATCCTTATTACTATTATTACTAGCACTATAACTATTATTATTATCCTTATTACTGTTATTATTATCGCTATGACTGTTATTATTATCCTTATTGTATTATTACTATACCTATTACTCTTGTCTTTATCCATATAACTATTATTATTTCCCTTATTGCTATTATTATTATCGCTATAACTATTATTATTATCCTTATTACTATTGTTTCTAGCACTATAACTATTATTATTATCCTTATTACTGTTATTATTACCGCTATGACTGTTATTATTATACTTATTCTATTATTACTATCCCTATTACTCTTGTCTCTATCCTTATAACTATTATTATTATGCTTATTACTATTATTATTAGCACTATAACTACTATTATTATCCTTATAACTATTATTATTATCCTTATTACTATTATTATTATCGCTATAACTATTATTATTACCGCTATGACTGTTATTATTATCCTTATTCTATTATTACTATCCCTATTACTCTTGTCTCTATCCTTATAACTATTATTATTATCCTTATTACTACTATTATTATCGCTATAACTATTATTATTATCGCTATGACTGTTATTATTATCCTTATTCTATTATTACTATCCCTATTACTCTTGTCTTTATCCTTATAACTATTATTATTTCCCTTATTGCTATTATTTTTATCGCTATAACTATTATTATCATCCTTATTACTATTATTACTAACACTATAACTATTATTATTATCCTTATTACTGTTATTATTACCGCTATAACTATTATAATTATCCTTATTACTATTATTACTAGCACTATAACTATTATTATTATCCTTATTACTGTTATTATTACCGCTATGACTGTTATTATTATACTTATTCTATTATTACTATCCCTATTACTCTTGTCTCTATCCTTATAACTATTCTTATTATGCTGATTACTATTATTATTATCGCTATAACTATTATTATTATCCTTACTACTATTATTATTATCGCTATGACTGTTATTATTATCCTTATTCTACTATTACTATCCCTATTTCTCTTGTCTCTATCCTTATAACTATTATTATTATCGCTATAACTATTATTAATATCGCTATGACTGTTATTATTATCCTTATTGTATTATTACTATACCTATTACTCTTGTCTTTATCCTTATAACTATTATTATTATGCTTATTACTATTATTATTAGCACTATAACTACTACTATTATCCTTATAACTATTATTATTATCCTTATTACTATTATTATTATCGCTATAACGATTATTATTACCGCTATGACTGTTATTATTATCCTTATTCTATTATTACTATCCCTATTACTCTTGTCTTTATCCTTATAACTATTATTATTTCCCTTATTGCTATTATTTTTATAGCTATAACTATTATTATCATCCTTATTACTATTATTACTAGCACTATAACTATTATTATTATCCTTATTACTGTTATTATTACCGCTATAACTATTATAATTATCCTTATTACTATTATTACTAGCACTATAACTATTATTATTATCCTTATTACTGTTATTAATACCGCTATGACTGTTATTATTATACTTATTCTATTATTACTATCCCTATTACTCTTGTCTCTATCCTTATAACTATTATTATTATGCTTATTACTATTATTATTAGCACTATAACTACTATTATTATCCTTATAACTATTATTATTATCATTATAACTGTTATTATTATCCTTATTACTAGTATTATTATCTCTATAACTATTATTGTTATCCTCATTACTACTATTATTACCGCTCTGACTGTTATTATTATCCTTATTCTATTATTACTATCCCTATTGCTCTTGTCTTTATCCTTATAACTATTATTATTATCCTTATTACTATTATTATTATCGCTATAACTATTATTATTATCGCTATGACTGTTATTATTATCCTTATTGTATTATTACTATACCTATTACTCTTGTCTTTATCCTTATAACTATTATTATTTCCCTTATTGCTATTATTATTATCGCTATAACTATTATTGTTATCCTCATTACTACTATTATTATCGCTCTGACTGTTATTATTATCCTTATTCTATTATTACTATCCCTATTGCTCTTGTCTTTATCCTTATAACTATTATTATTATCCTTATTACTATTATTATTATCGCTATAACTATTATTATTATCGCTATGACTGTTATTATTATCCTTATTGTATTATTACTATACCTATTACTCTTGTCTTTATCCATATAACTATTATTATTTCCCTTATTGCTATTATTATTATCGCTATAACTATTATTATTATCCTTATTACTATTGTTACTAGCACTATAACTATTATTATTATCCTTATTACTGTTATTATTACCGCTATGACTGTTATTATTATACTTATTCTATTATTACTATCCCTATTACTCTTGTCTCTATCCTTATAACTATTATTATTATGCTTATTACTATTATTATTAGCACTATAACTACTATTATTATCCTTATAACTATTATTATTATCCTTATTACTATTATTATTATCGCTATAACTATTATTATTACCGCTATGACTGTTATTATTATCCTTATTCTATTATTACTATCCCTATTACTCTTGTCTCTATCCTTATAACTATTATTATTATCCTTATTACTACTATTATTATCGCTATAACTATTATTAATATCGCTATGACTGTTATTATTATCCTTATTCTATTATTACTATCCCTATTACTCTTGTCTTTATCCTCATAACTATTATTATTTCCCTTATTGCTATTATTTTTATCGCTATAACTATTATTATCATCCTTATTACTATTATTACTAACACTATAACTATTATTATTATCCTTATTACTGTTATTATTTCCGCTATAACTATTATAATTATCCTTATTACTATTATTACTAGCACTATAACTATTATTATTATCCTTATTACTGTTATTATTACCGCTATGACTGTTATTATTATACTTATTCTATTATTACTATCCCTATTACTCTTGTCTCTATCCTTATAACTATTCTTATTATGCTGATTACTATTATTATTATCGCTATAACTATTATTATTATCCTTACTACTATTATTATTATCGCTATGACTGTTATTATTATCCTTATTCTACTATTACTATCCCTATTTCTCTTGTCTCTATCCTTATAACTATTATTATTTCCCTTATTGCTATTATTATTATCGCTATAAGTATTATTATTATCCTTATTACTGTTATTATTGCCGCTATGACTGTTATTATTATACTTATTCTATTATTACTATCCCTATTACTCTTGTCTCTATCCTTATAACTATTATTATTATGCTTATTACTATTATTATTATCGCTATAACTATTAGTATTATCGCTATGACTGTTATTATTATCCTTATTCGATTATTACTATCCCTATTACTCTTTTCTTTATCCTTATAACTATTACTATTATCGCTATAACTATTATTATTATCGCTATGACTGTCATTATTATCCTTATTGTATTATTACTATACCTATTACTCTTGTCTTTATCCTTATAACTATTATTATTATCGCTATAACTATTATTATTATCGCTATGACTGTTATTATTATCCTTATTCTATTATTACTATCCCTATTACTCTTTTCTTTATCCTTATAACTATTACTATTATCGCTATAACTATTATTATTATCGCTATGACTGTTATTATTATCCTTATTCTATTATTACTATCCCTATTACTCTTGTCTTTATCCTTATAACTATTATTATTTCCCTTATTGCTATTATTTTTATAGCTATAACTATTATTATCATCCTTATTACTATTATTACTAGCACTATAACTATTATTATTATCCTTATTACTGTTATTATTACCGCTATAACTATTATAATTATCCTTATTACTATTATTACTAGCACTATAACTATTATTATAATCCTTATTACTGTTATTATTACCGCTATGACTGTTATTATTATACTTATTCTATTATTACTATCCCTATTACTCTTGTCTCTATCCTTATAACTATTATTATTATGCTTATTACTATTATTATTAGCACTATAACTACTATTATTATCCTTATAACTATTATTATTATCATTATAACTGTTATTATTATCCTTATTACTAGTATTATTATCTCTATAACTATTATTGTTATCCTCATTACTACTATTATTACCGCTCTGACTGTTATTATTATCCTTATTCTATTATTACTATCCTTATTGCTCTTGTCTTTATCCTTATAACTATTGTTATTATCCTTATTACTATTATTATTATCGCTATAACTATTATTATTATCGCTATGACTGTTATTATTATCCTTATTGTATTATTACTATACCTATTACTCTTGTCTTTATCCTTATAACTATTATTATTTCCCTTATTGCTATTATTATTATCGCTATAACTATTATTGTTATCCTCATTACTACTATTATTATCGCTCTGACTGTTATTATTATCCTTATTCTATTATTACTATCCCTATTGCTCTTGTCTTTATCCTTATAACTATTATTATTATCCTTATTACTATTATTATTATCGCTATAACTATTATTATTATCGCTATGACTGTTATTATTATCCTTATTGTATTATTACTATACCTATTACTCTTGTCTTTATCCATATAACTATTATTATTTCCCTTATTGCTATTATTATTATCGCTATAACTATTATTATTATCCTTATTACTATTGTTACTAGCACTATAACTATTATTATTATCCTTATTACTATTATTATTATCGCTATAACTATTATTATTATCGCTATGACTGTTATTATTATCCTTATTCTATTATTACTATCCCTATTACTCTTGTCTTTATCCTTATAACTATTATTATTATCGCTATAACTATTATTAATATCGCTATGACTGTTATTATTATCCTTATTGTATTATTACTATACCTATTACTCTTGTCTTTATCCTTATAACTATTATTATTATGCTTATTACTATTATTATTAGCACTATAACTACTACTATTATCCTTATAACTATTATTATTATCATTATAACTGTTATTATTATCCTTATTACTAGTATTATTATCTCTATAACTATTATTGTTATCCTCATTACTACTATTATTACCGCTCTGACTGTTATTATTATCCTTATTCTATTATTACTATCCTTATTGCTCTTGTCTTTATCCTTATAACTATTGTTATTATCCTTATTACTATTATTATTATCGCTATAACTATTATTATTATCGCTATGACTGTTATTATTATCCTTATTGTATTATTACTATACCTATTACTCTTGTCTTTATCCTTATAACTATTATTATTTCCCTTATTGCTATTATTATTATCGCTATAACTATTATTGTTATCCTCATTACTACTATTATTATCGCTCTGACTGTTATTATTATCCTTATTCTATTATTACTATCCCTATTGCTCTTGTCTTTATCCTTATAACTATTATTATTATCCTTATTACTATTATTATTATCGCTATAACTATTATTATTATCGCTATGACTGTTATTATTATCCTTATTGTATTATTACTATACCTATTACTCTTGTCTTTATCCATATAACTATTATTATTTCCCTTATTGCTATTATTATTATCGCTATAACTATTATTATCATCCTTATTACTATTATTACTAACACTATAACTATTATTATTATCCTTATTACTGTTATTATTTCCGCTATAACTATTATAATTATCCTTATTACTATTATTACTAGCACTATAACTATTATTATTATCCTTATTACTGTTATTATTACCGCTATGACTGTTATTATTATACTTATTCTATTATTACTATCCCTATTACTCTTGTCTCTATCCTTATAACTATTCTTATTATGCTGATTACTATTATTATTATCGCTATAACTATTATTATTATCCTTACTACTATTATTATTATCGCTATGACTGTTATTATTATCCTTATTCTACTATTACTATCCCTATTTCTCTTGTCTCTATCCTTATAACTATTATTATTTCCCTTATTGCTATTATTATTATCGCTATAAGTATTATTATTATCCTTATTACTGTTATTATTGCCGCTATGACTGTTATTATTATACTTATTCTATTATTACTATCCCTATTACTCTTGTCTCTATCCTTATAACTATTATTATTATGCTTATTACTATTATTATTATCGCTATAACTATTAGTATTATCGCTATGACTGTTATTATTATCCTTATTCGATTATTACTATCCCTATTACTCTTTTCTTTATCCTTATAACTATTACTATTATCGCTATAACTATTATTATTATCGCTATGACTGTCATTATTATCCTTATTGTATTATTACTATACCTATTACTCTTGTCTTTATCCTTATAACTATTATTATTATCGCTATAACTATTATTATTATCGCTATGACTGTTATTATTATCCTTATTCTATTATTACTATCCCTATTACTCTTTTCTTTATCCTTATAACTATTACTATTATCGCTATAACTATTATTATTATCGCTATGACTGTTATTATTATCCTTATTCTATTATTACTATCCCTATTACTCTTGTCTTTATCCTTATAACTATTATTATTTCCCTTATTGCTATTATTTTTATAGCTATAACTATTATTATCATCCTTATTACTATTATTACTAGCACTATAACTATTATTATTATCCTTATTACTGTTATTATTACCGCTATAACTATTATAATTATCCTTATTACTATTATTACTAGCACTATAACTATTATTATAATCCTTATTACTGTTATTATTACCGCTATGACTGTTATTATTATACTTATTCTATTATTACTATCCCTATTACTCTTGTCTCTATCCTTATAACTATTATTATTATGCTTATTACTATTATTATTAGCACTATAACTACTATTATTATCCTTATAACTATTATTATTATCATTATAACTGTTATTATTATCCTTATTACTAGTATTATTATCTCTATAACTATTATTGTTATCCTCATTACTACTATTATTACCGCTCTGACTGTTATTATTATCCTTATTCTATTATTACTATCCTTATTGCTCTTGTCTTTATCCTTATAACTATTGTTATTATCCTTATTACTATTATTATTATCGCTATAACTATTATTATTATCGCTATGACTGTTATTATTATCCTTATTGTATTATTACTATACCTATTACTCTTGTCTTTATCCTTATAACTATTATTATTTCCCTTATTGCTATTATTATTATCGCTATAACTATTATTGTTATCCTCATTACTACTATTATTATCGCTCTGACTGTTATTATTATCCTTATTCTATTATTACTATCCCTATTGCTCTTGTCTTTATCCTTATAACTATTATTATTATCCTTATTACTATTATTATTATCGCTATAACTATTATTATTATCGCTATGACTGTTATTATTATCCTTATTGTATTATTACTATACCTATTACTCTTGTCTTTATCCATATAACTATTATTATTTCCCTTATTGCTATTATTATTATCGCTATAACTATTATTATTATCCTTATTACTATTGTTACTAGCACTATAACTATTATTATTATCCTTATTACTATTATTATTATCGCTATAACTATTATTATTATCGCTATGACTGTTATTATTATCCTTATTCTATTATTACTATCCCTATTACTCTTGTCTTTATCCTTATAACTATTATTATTATCGCTATAACTATTATTAATATCGCTATGACTGTTATTATTATCCTTATTGTATTATTACTATACCTATTACTCTTGTCTTTATCCTTATAACTATTATTATTATGCTTATTACTATTATTATTAGCACTATAACTACTACTATTATCCTTATAACTATTATTATTATCCTTATTACTATTATTATTATCGCTATAACGATTATTATTACCGCTATGACTGTTATTATTATCCTTATTCTATTATTACTATCCCTATTACTCTTGTCTTTATCCTTATAACTATTATTATTTCCCTTATTGCTATCATTTTTATAGCTATAACTATTATTATCATCCTTATTACTATTATTACTAGCACTATATCTATTATTATTATCCTTATTACTGTTATTATTACCGCTATAACTATTATAATTATCCTTATTACTATTATTACTAGCACTATAACTATTATTATAATCCTTATTACTGTTATTATTACCGCTATGACTGTTATTATTATACTTATTCTATTATTACTATCCCTATTACTCTTGTCTCTATCCTTATAACTATTATTATTATGCTTATTACTATTATTATTAGCACTATAACTACTATTATTATCCTTATAACTATTATTATTATCATTATAACTGTTATTATTATCCTTATTACTAGTATTATTATCTCTATAACTATTATTGTTATCCTCATTACTACTATTATTACCGCTCTGACTGTTATTATTATCCTTATTCTATTATTACTATCCTTATTGCTCTTGTCTTTATCCTTATAACTATTGTTATTATCCTTATTACTATTATTATTATCGCTATAACTATTATTATTATCGCTATGACTGTTATTATTATCCTTATTGTATTATTACTATACCTATTACTCTTGTCTTTATCCTTATAACTATTATTATTTCCCTTATTGCTATTATTATTATCGCTATAACTATTATTGTTATCCTCATTACTACTATTATTATCGCTCTGACTGTTATTATTATCCTTATTCTATTATTACTATCCCTATTGCTCTTGTCTTTATCCTTATAACTATTATTATTATCCTTATTACTATTATTATTATCGCTATAACTATTATTATTATCGCTATGACTGTTATTATTATCCTTATTGTATTATTACTATACCTATTACTCTTGTCTTTATCCATATAACTATTATTATTTCCCTTATTGCTATTATTATTATCGCTATAACTATTATTATTATCCTTATTACTATTGTTACTAGCACTATAACTATTATTATTATCCTTATTACTATTATTATTATCGCTATAACTATTATTATTATCGCTATGACTGTTATTATTATCCTTATTCTATTATTACTATCCCTATTACTCTTGTCTTTATCCTTATAACTATTATTATTATCGCTATAACTATTATTAATATCGCTATGACTGTTATTATTATCCTTATTGTATTATTACTATACCTATTACTCTTGTCTTTATCCTTATAACTATTATTATTATGCTTATTACTATTATTATTAGCACTATAACTACTACTATTATCCTTATAACTATTATTATTATCCTTATTACTATTATTATTATCGCTATAACGATTATTATTACCGCTATGACTGTTATTATTATCCTTATTCTATTATTACTATCCCTATTACTCTTGTCTTTATCCTTATAACTATTATTATTTCCCTTATTGCTATCATTTTTATAGCTATAACTATTATTATCATCCTTATTACTATTATTACTAGCACTATATCTATTATTATTATCCTTATTACTGTTATTATTACCGCTATAACTATTATAATTATCCTTATTACTATTATTACTAGCACTATAACTATTATTATAATCCTTATTACTGTTATTATTACCGCTATGACTGTTATTATTATACTTATTCTATTATTACTATCCCTATTACTCTTGTCTCTATCCTTATAACTATTATTATTATCCTTATTACTACTATTATTATCGCTATAACTATTATTATTACCGCTATGACTGTTATTATTATCCTTATTCTATTATTACTTTCCCTATTACTCTTGTCTTTATCCATATAACTATTATTATTTCCCTTATTGCTATTATTTTTATCGCTATAACTATTATTATCATCCATATTACTATTATTACTAGCACTATAACTATTATTATTATCCTTATTACTGTTATTATTACCGCTATAACTATTATAATTATCCTTATTACTATTATTACTAGCACTATAACTATTATTATTATCCTTATTACTGTTATTATTACCGCTATGACTGTTATTATTATACTTATTCTATTATTACTATCCCTATTACTCTTGTCTCTATCCTTATAACTATTATTATTATGCTTATTACTATTATTATTTGCACTATAACTATTATTATTATCCTTATTACTATTATTATTATCGCCATGACTGTTATTATTATACTTATTCTATTATTACTATCGCTATTAGTCTTGTCTTTATCCTTATAACTATGATTATCGCTATAACTATTATGATTATCGCTATGACTGTTATTATTATCCTTATTGTATTATTACTATACCTATTACTCTTGTCTTTATCCTTATAACTATTATTATTTCCCTTATTGCTATTATTATTATCGCTATAAGTATTATTATTATCCTTATTACTGTTATTATTGCCGCTATGACTGTTATTATTATACTTATTCTATTATTACTATCCCTATTACTCTTGTCTCTATTATTGTAACTATTATTATTATGCTGATTACTATTATTATTATCGCTATAACTATTATTATTATCCTTACTACTATGATTATTATCGCTATGACTGTTATTATTATCCTTATTCTACTATTACTATCCCTATTACTCTTGTCTTTATCCTTATAACTATTATTATTTCCCTTATTGCTATTATTATTATCGCTATGACTGGTATTATTATCCTTATTCTATTATTACTATCCCTATTACTCTTGTCTTTATCCTTATAACTATTATTATTATCCTTATTACTATTATTATTATCGCTATAACTATTATTATTATCGCTATGACTGTTATTATTATCCTTATTCTATTATTACTATCCCTATTACTCTTTTCTTTATCCTTATAACTATTACTATTATCGCTATAACTATTATTATTATCGCTATGACTGTCATTATTATCCTTATTGTATTATTACTATACCTATTACTCTTGTCTTTATCCTTATAACTATTATTATTTCCCTTATTGCTATTATTATTATTGCTATAACTATTATTATTATCCTTATTACTATTGTTACTAGCACTATAACTATTACTATTATCCTTATTACTGTTATTATTACCGCTATGACTGTTATTATTATCCTTATTCTATTATTACTATCCCTATTGCTCTTGTCTTTATCCTTATAACTATTATTATTATCGCTATAACTATTATTAATATCGCTATGACTGTTATTATTATCCTTATTGTATTATTACTATACCTATTACTCTTGTCTTTATCCTTATAACTATTATTATTATGCTTATTACTATTATTATTAGCACTATAACTACTACTATTATCCTTATAACTATTATTATTATCCTTATTACTATTATTATTATCGCTATAACGATTATTATTACCGCTATGACTGTTATTATTATCCTTATTCTATTATTACTATCCCTATTACTCTTGTCTTTATCCTTATAACTATTATTATTTCCCTTATTGCTATTATTTTTATAGCTATAACTATTATTATCATCCTTATTACTATTATTACTAGCACTATAACTATTATTATTATCCTTATTACTGTTATTATTACCGCTATAACTATTATAATTATCCTTATTACTATTATTACTAGCACTATAACTATTATTATTATCCTTATTACTGTTATTATTACCGCTATGACTGTTATTATTATACTTATTCTATTATTACTATCCCTATTACTCTTGTCTCTATCCTTATAACTATTATTATTATGCTTATTACTATTATTATTAGCACTATAACTACTATTATTATCCTTATAACTATTATTATTATCATTATAACTGTTATTATTATCCTTATTACTAGTATTATTATCTCTATAACTATTATTGTTATCCTCATTACTACTATTATTACCGCTCTGACTGTTATTATTATCCTTATTCTATTATTACTATCCCTATTGCTCTTGTCTTTATCCTTATAACTATTATTATTATCCTTATTACTATTATTATTATCGCTATAACTATTATTATTATCGCTATGACTGTTATTATTATCCTTATTGTATTATTACTATACCTATTACTCTTGTCTTTATCCTTATAACTATTATTATTTCCCTTATTGCTATTATTATTATCGCTATAACTATTATTGTTATCCTCATTACTACTATTATTATCGCTCTGACTGTTATTATTATCCTTATTCTATTATTACTATCCCTATTGCTCTTGTCTTTATCCTTATAACTATTATTATTATCCTTATTACTATTATTATTATCGCTATAACTATTATTATTATCGCTATGACTGTTATTATTATCCTTATTGTATTATTACTATACCTATTACTCTTGTCTTTATCCATATAACTATTATTATTTCCCTTATTGCTATTATTATTATCGCTATAACTATTATTATTATCCTTATTACTATTGTTACTAGCACTATAACTATTATTATTATCCTTATTACTGTTATTATTACCGCTATGACTGTTATTATTATACTTATTCTATTATTACTATCCCTATTACTCTTGTCTCTATCCTTATAACTATTATTATTATGCTTATTACTATTATTATTAGCACTATAACTACTATTATTATCCTTATAACTATTATTATTATCCTTATTACTATTATTATTATCGCTATAACTATTATTATTACCGCTATGACTGTTATTATTATCCTTATTCTATTATTACTATCCCTATTACTCTTGTCTCTATCCTTATAACTATTATTATTATCCTTATTACTACTATTATTATCGCTATAACTATTATTATTATCGCTATGACTGTTATTATTATCCTTATTCTATTATTACTATCCCTATTACTCTTGTCTTTATCCTTATAACTATTATTATTTCCCTTATTGCTATTATTTTTATCGCTATAACTATTATTATCATCCTTATTACTATTATTACTAACACTATAACTATTATTATTATCCTTATTACTGTTATTATTACCGCTATAACTATTATAATTATCCTTATTACTATTATTACTAGCACTATAACTATTATTATTATCCTTATTACTGTTATTATTACCGCTATGACTGTTATTATTATACTTATTCTATTATTACTATCCCTATTACTCTTGTCTCTATCCTTATAACTATTCTTATTATGCTGATTACTATTATTATTATCGCTATAACTATTATTATTATCCTTACTACTATTATTATTATCGCTATGACTGTTATTATTATCCTTATTCTATTATTATTATCCCTATTACTCTTGTCTGTATCCTTATAACTATTATTATTTCCCTTATTGCTATTATTATTATCGCTATAAGTATTATTATTATCCTTATTACTGTTATTATTACCGCTATAACTATTATAACTATCCTTATTACTATTATTACTAGCACTATAACTATTATTATTATCCTTATTACTGTTATTATTACCGCTATGACTGTTATTATTATACTTATTCTATTATTACTATCCCTATTACTCTTGTTTCTATCCTTATAACTATTATTATTATGCTTATTACTATTATTATTTGCACTATAACTATTATTATTATCCTTATTACTATTATTATTATCGCCATGACTGTTATTATTATACTTATTCTATTATTACTATCGCTATTAGTCTTGTCTTTATCCTTATAACTATGATTATCGCTATAACTATTATGATTATCGCTATGACTGTTATTATTATCCTTATTGTATTATTACTATACCTATTACTCTTGTCTTTATCCTTATAACTATCATTATTTCCCTTATTGCTATTATTATTATCGCTATAACTATTATTATTATCCTTATTACTGTTATTATTACCGCTATAACTATTATAATTATCCTTATTACTATTATTACTAGCACTATAACTATTATTATTATCCTTATTACTGTTATTATTACCGCTATGACTGTTATTATTATACTTATTCTATTATTACTATCCCTATTACTCTTGTCTCTATCCTTATAACTATTATTATTATGCTTCTTACTATTATTATTTGCACTATAACTATTATTATTATCCTTATTACTATTATTATTATCGCCATGACTGTTATTATTATACTTATTCTATTATTACTATCGCTATTAGTCTTGTCTTTATCCTTATAACTATGATTATCGCTATAACTATTATGATTATCGCTATGACTGTTATTATTATCCTTATTCTATTATTACTATCCCTATTACTCTTTTCTTTATCCTTATAACTATTACTATTATCGCTATAACTATTATTATTATCGCTATGACTGTCATTATTATCCTTATTGTATTATTACTATACCTATTACTCTTGTCTTTATCCTTATAACTATTATTATTTCCCTTATTGCTATTATTATTATTGCTATAACTATTATTATTATCCTTATTACTATTGTAACTAGCACTATAACTATTATTATTATCCTTATTACTGTTATTATTACCGCTATGACTGTTATTATTATCCTTATTCTATTATTACTATCCCTATTGCTCTTGTCTTTATCCTTATAACTATTATTATTATCGCTATAACTATTATTAATATCGCTATGACTGTTATTATTATCCTTATTGTATTATTACTATACCTATTACTCTTGTCTTTATCCTTATAACTATTATTATTATGCTTATTACTATTATTATTAGCACTATAACTACTACTATTATCCTTATAACTATTATTATTATCCTTATTACTATTATTATTATCGCTATAACGATTATTATTACCGCTATGACTGTTATTATTATCCTTATTCTATTATTACTATCCCTATTACTCTTGTCTTTATCCTTATAACTATTATTATTTCCCTTATTGCTATTATTTTTATAGCTATAACTATTATTATCATCCTTATTACTATTATTACTAGCACTATAACTATTATTATTATCCTTATTACTGTTATTATTACCGCTATAACTATTATAATTATCCTTATTACTATTATTACTAGCACTATAACTATTATTATTATCCTTATTACTGTTATTATTACCGCTATGACTGTTATTATTATCCTTATTACTAGTATTATTATCTCTATAACTATTATTGTTATCCTCATTACTACTATTATTACCGCTCTGACTGTTATTATTATCCTTATTCTATTATTACTATCCCTATTGCTCTTGTCTTTATCCTTATAACTATTATTATTATCCTTATTACTATTATTATTATCGCTATAACTATTATTATTATCGCTATGACTGTTATTATTATCCTTATTGTATTATTACTATACCTATTACTCTTGTCTTTATCCTTATAACTATTATTATTTCCCTTATTGCTATTATTATTATCGCTATAACTATTATTGTTATCCTCATTACTACTATTATTATCGCTCTGACTGTTATTGTTATCCTTATTCTATTATTACTATCCCTATTGCTCTTGTCTTTATCCTTATAACTATTATTATTATCCTTATTACTATTATTATTATCGCTATAACTATTATTATTATCGCTATGACTGTTATTATTATCCTTATTGTATTATTACTATACCTATTACTCTTGTCTTTATCCATATAACTATTATTATTTCCCTTATTGCTATTATTATTATCGCTATAACTATTATTATTATCCTTATTACTATTGTTACTAGCACTATAACTATTATTATTATCCTTATTACTGTTATTATTACCGCTATGACTGTTATTATTATACTTATTCTATTATTACTATCCCTATTACTCTTGTCTCTATCCTTATAACTATTATTATTATGCTTATTACTATTATTATTAGCACTATAACTACTATTATTATCCTTATAACTATTATTATTATCCTTATTACTATTATTATTATCGCTATAACTATTATTATTACCGCTATGACTGTTATTATTATCCTTATTCTATTATTACTATCCCTATTACTCTTGTCTCTATCCTTATAACTATTATTATTATCCTTATTACTACTATTATTATCGCTATAACTATTATTATTACCGCTATGACTGTTATTATTATCCTTATTCTATTATTACTATCCCTATTACTCTTGTCTTTATCCATATAACTATTATTATTTCCCTTATTGCTATTATTTTTATCGCTATAACTATTATTATCATCCATATTACTATTATTACTAGCACTATAACTATTATTATTATCCTTATTACTGTTATTATTACCGCTATAACTATTATAGTTATCCTTATTACTATTATTACTTGCACTATAACTATTATTATTATCCTTATTACTGTTATTATTACCGCTATGACTGTTATTATTATACTTATTCTATTATTACTATCCCTATTACTCTTGTCTCTATCCTTATAACTATTATTATTATGCTTATTACTATTATTATTTGCACTATAACTATTATTATTATCCTTATTACTATTATTATTATCGCCATGACTGTTATTATTATACTTATTCTATTATTACTATCGCTATTAGTCTTGTCTTTATCCTTATAACTATGATTATCGCTATAACTATTATGATTATCGCTATGACTGTTATTATTATCCTTATTGTATTATTACTATACCTATTACTCTTGTCTTTATCCTTATAACTATTATTATTTCCCTTATTGCTATTATTATTATCGCTATAAGTATTATTATTATCCTTATTACTGTTATTATTGCCGCTATGACTGTTATTATTATACTTATTCTATTATTACTATCCCTATTACTCTTGTCTCTATTATTGTAACTATTATTATTATGCTGATTACTATTATTATTATCGCTATAACTATTATTATTATCCTTACTACTATGATTATTATCGCTATGACTGTTATTATTATCCTTATTCTACTATTACTATCCCTATTACTCTTGTGTTTATCCTTATAACTATTATTATTTCCCTTATTGCTATTATTATTATTGCTATAACTATTATTATTATCCTTATTACTATTGTTACTAGCACTATAACTATTACTATTATCCTTATTACTGTCATTATTACCGCTATGACTGTTATTATTATCCTTATTCTATTATTACTATCCCTATTGCTCTTGTCTTTATCCTTATAACTATTATTATTATCGCTATAACTATTATTAATATCGCTATGACTGTTATTATTATCCTTATTGTATTATTACTATACCTATTACTCTTGTCTTTATCCTTATAACTATTATTATTATGCTTATTACTATTATTATTAGCACTATAACTACTACTATTATCCTTATAACTATTATTATTATCCTTATTACTATTATTATTATCGCTATAACGATTATTATTACCGCTATGACTGTTATTATTATCCTTATTCTATTATTACTATCCCTATTACTCTTGTCTTTATCCTTATAACTATTATTATTTCCCTTATTGCTATTATTTTTATAGCTATAACTATTATTATCATCCTTATTACTATTATTACTAGCACTATAACTATTATTATTATCCTTATTACTGTTATTATTACCGCTATAACTATTATAATTATCCTTATTACTATTATTACTAGCACTATAACTATTATTATTATCCTTATTACTCTTATTATTACCGCTATGACTGTTATTATTATACTGATTCTATTATTACTATCCCTATTACTCTTGTCTCTATCCTTATAACTATTATTATTATGCTTATTACTATTATTATTAGCACTATAACTACTATTATTATCCTTATAACTATTATTATTATCATTATAACTGTTATTATTATCCTTATTACTAGTATTATTATCTCTATAACTATTATTGTTATCCTCATTACTACTATTATTACCGCTCTGACTGTTATTATTATCCTTATTCTATTATTACTATCCCTATTGCTCTTGTCTTTATCCTTATAACTATTATTATTATCCTTATTACTATTATTATTATCGCTATAACTATTATTATTATCGCTATGACTGTTATTATTATCCTTATTGTATTATTACTATACCTATTACTCTTGTCTTTATCCTTATAACTATTATTATTTCCCTTATTGCTATTATTGTTATCGCTATAACTATTATTGTTATCCTCATTACTACTATTATTATCGCTCTGACTGTTATTATTATCCTTATTCTATTATTACTATCCCTATTGCTCTTGTCTTTATCCTTATAACTATTATTATTATCCTTATTACTATTATTATTATCGCTATAACTATTATTATTATCGCTATGACTGTTATTATTATCCTTATTGTATTATTACTATACCTATTACTCTTGTCTTTATCCATATAACTATTATTATTTCCCTTATTGCTATTATTTTTATCGCTATAACTATTATTATTATCCTTATTACTATTATTATTATCGCTATAACTATTATTATTACCGCTATGACTGTTATTATTATCCTTATTCTATTATTACTATCCCTATTACTCTTGTCTCTATCCTTATAACTATTATTATTATCCTTATTACTACTATTATTATCGCTATAACTATTATTATTACCGCTATGACTGTTATTATTATCCTTATTCTATTATTACTATCCCTATTACTCTTGTCTTTATCCTTATAACTATTATTATTTCCCTTATTGCTATTATTTTTATCGCTATAACTATTATTATCATCCATATTACTATTATTACTAGCACTATAACTATTATTATTGTCCTTATTACTGTTATTATTACCGCTATAACTATTATAATTATCCTTATTACTATTATTAGTAGCACTATAACTATTATTATTATCCTTATTACTGTTATTATTACCGCTATGACTGTTATTATTATACTTATTCTATTATTACTATCCCTATTACTCTTGTCTCTATCCTTATAACTATTATTATTATGCTTATTACTATTATTATTTGCACTATAACTATTATTATTATCCTTATTACTATTATTATTATCGCCATGACTGTTATTATTATACTTATTCTATTATTACTATCGCTATTAGTCTTGTCTTTATCCTTATAACTATGATTATCGCTATAACTATTATGATTATCGCTATGACTGTTATTATTATCCTTATTGCATTATTACTATACCTATTACTCTTGTCTTTATCCTTATAACTATTATTATTTCCCTTATTGCTATTATTATTATCGCTATAAGTATTATTATTATCCTTATTACTGTTATTATTGCCGCTATGACTGTTATTATTATACTTGTTCTATTATTACTATCCCTATTACTCTTGTCTCTATTATTATAACTATTATTATTATGCTGATTACTATTATTATTATCGCTATAACTATTATTATTATCCTTACTACTATGATTATTATCGCTATGACTGTTATTATTATCCTTATTCTACTATTACTATCCCTATTACTCTTGTCTTTATCCTTATAACTATTATTATTTCCCTTATTGCTATTATTATTATCGCTATGACTATTATTATTATCGCTATGACTGTTATTATTATCCTTATTCTATTATTACTATCCCTATTACTCTTTTCTTTATCCTTATAACTATTACTATTATCGCTATAACTATTATTATTATCGCTATGACTGTCATTATTATCCTTATTGTATTATTACTATACCTATTACTCTTGTCTTTATCCTTATAACTATTATTATTTCCCTTATTGCTATTATTATTATTGCTATAACTATTATTATTATCCTTATTACTATTGTTACTAGCACTATAACTATTATTATTATCCTTATTACTGTTATTATTACCGCTATGACTGTTATTATTATCCTTATTCTATTATTACTATCCCTATTGCTCTTGTCTTTATCCTTATAACTATTATTATTATCCTTATTACTATTATTATTATCGCTATAACTATTATTATTATCGCTATGACTGTTATTATTATCCTTATTGTATTATTACTATACCTATTACTCTTGTCTTTATCCTTATAACTATTATTATTTCCCTTATTGCTATTATTATTATCGCTATAACTATTATTATTATCCTTATTACTATTGTTACTAGCACTATAACTATTATTATTATCCTTATTACTGTTATTATTACCGCTATGACTGTTATTATTATACTTATTCTATTATTACTATCCCTATTACTCTTGTCTCTATCCTTATAACTATTATTATTATGCTTATTACTATTATTATTAGCACTATAACTACTATTATTATCCTTATAACTATTATTATTATCCTTATTACTATTATTATTATCGCTATAACTATTATTATTACCGCTATGACTGTTATTATTATCCTTATTCTATTATTACTATCCCTATTACTCTTGTCTTTATCCTTATAACTATTATTATTTCCCTTATTGCTATTATTTTTATCGCTATAACTATTATTATCATCCTTATTACTATTATTACTAGCACTATAACTATTATTATTATCCTTATTACTGTTATTATTACCGCTATAACTATTATAATTATCCTTATTACTATTATTATTAGCACTATAACTATTATTATTATCCTTATTACTGTTATTATTACCGCTATGACTGTTATTATTATACTTATTCTATTATTACTATCCCTATTACTCTTGTCTCTATCCTTATAACTATTATTATTATGCTGATTACTATTATTATTTGCACTATAACTATTATTATTATCCTTATTACTATTATTATTATCGCCATGACTGTTATTATTATACTTATTCTATTATTACTATCGCTATTAGTCTTGTCTTTATCCTTATAACTATGATTATCGCTATAACTATTATGATTATCGCTATGACTGTTATTATTATCCTTATTGCATTATTACTATACCTATTACTCTTGTCTTTATCCTTATAACTATTATTATTTCCCTTATTGCTATTATTATTATCGCTATAAGTATTATTATTATCCTTATTACTGTTATTATTGCCGCTATGACTGTTATTATTATACTTATTCTATTATTACTATCCCTATTACTCTTGTCTCTATTATTATAACTATTATTATTATGCTGATTACTATTATTATTATCGCTATAACTATTATTATTATCCTTACTACTATGATTATTATCGCTATGACTGTTATTATTATCCTTATTCTACTATTACTATCCCTATTACTCTTGTCTTTATCCTTATAACTATTATTATTTCCCTTATTGCTATTATTATTATCGCTATGACTATTATTATTATCGCTATGACTGTTATTATTATCCTTATTCTATTATTACTATCCCTATTACTCTTTTCTTTATCCTTATAACTATTACTATTATCGCTATAACTATTATTATTATCGCTATGACTGTCATTATTATCCTTATTGTATTATTACTATACCTATTACTCTTGTCTTTATCCTTATAACTATTATTATTTCCCTTATTGCTATTATTATTATTGCTATAACTATTATTATTATCCTTATTACTATTGTTACTAGCACTATAACTATTATTATTATCCTTATTACTGTTATTATTACCGCTATGACTGTTATTATTATCCTTATTCTATTATTACTATCCCTATTGCTCTTGTCTTTATCCTTATAACTATTATTATTATCCTTATTACTATTATTATTATCGCTATAACTATTATTATTATCGCTATGACTGTTATTATTATCCTTACTGTATTATTGCTATACCTATTACTCTTGTCTTTATCCTTATAACTATTATTATTTCCCTTATTGCTATTATTATTATCGCTATAACTATTATTATTATCCTTATTACTATTGTTACTAGCACTATAACTATTATTATTATCCTTATTACTGTTATTATTACCGCTATGACTGTTATTATTATACTTATTCTATTATTACTATCCCTATTACTCTTGTCTCTATCCTTATAACTATTATTATTATGCTTATTACTATTATTATTAGCACTATAACTACTATTATTATCCTTATAACTATTATTATTATCCTTATTACTATTATTATTATCGCTATAACTATTATTATTACCGCTATGACTGTTATTATTATCCTTATTCTATTATTACTATCCCTATTACTCTTGTCTTTATCCTTATAACTATTATTATTTCCCTTATTGCTATTATTTCTATCGCTATAACTATTATTATCATCCTTATTACTATTATTACTAGCACTATAACTATTATTATTATCCTTATTACTGTTATTATTACCGCTATAACTATTATAATTATCCTTATTACTATTATTATTAGCACTATAACTATTATTATTATCCTTATTACTGTTATTATTACCGCTATGACTGTTATTATTATACTTATTCTATTATTACTATCCCTATTACTCTTGTCTCTATCCTTATAACTATTATTATTATGCTGATTACTATTATTATTTGCACTATAACTATTATTATTATCCTTATTACTATTATTATTATCGCCATGACTGTTATTATTATACTTATTCTATTATTAGTATCGCTATTAGTCTTGTCTTTATCCTTATAACTATGATTATCGCTATAACTATTATGGTTATCGCTATGACTGTTATTATTATCCTTATTGTATTATTACTATACCTATTACTCTTGTCTTTATCCTTATAACTATTATTATTTCCCTTATTGCTATTATTATTATCGCTATAAGTATTATTATTATCCTTATTACTGTTATTATTGCCGCTATGACTGTTATTATTATACTTATTCTATTATTACTATCCCCATTACTCTTGTCTCTATTATTATAACTATTATTATTATGCTGATTACTATTATTATTATCGCTATAACTATTATTATTATCCTTACTACTATGATTATTATCGCTATGACTGTTATTATTATCCTTATTCTACTATTACTATCCCTATTACTCTTGTCTTTATCCTTATAACTATTATCATTTCCCTTATTGCTATTATTATTATCGCCATGACTGTTATTATTATACTTATTCTATTATTACTATCGCTATTAGTCTTGTCTTTATCCTTATAACTATGATTATCGCTATAACTATTATGATTATCGCTATGACTGTTATAATTATCCTTATTGTATTATTACTATACCTATTACTCTTGTCTTTATCCTTATAACTATTATTATGTCCCTTATTGCTATTATTATTATCGCTATGACTGGTATTATTATCCTTATTCTATTATTACTATACCTATTACTCTTGTCTTTATCCTTATAACTATTATTATTATCCTTATTACTATTATTATTATCGCTATAACTATTATTATTATCGCTATGACTGTTATTATTATCCTTATTCTATTATTACTATCCCTATTACTCTTTTCTTTATCCTTATAACTATTACTATTATCGCTATAACTATTATTATTATCGCTATGACTGTCATTATTATCCTTATTGTATTATTACTATACCTATTACTCTTGTCTTTATCCTTATAACTATTATTATTTCCCTTATTGCTATTATTATTATCGCTATAAGTATTATTATTATCCTTATTACTGTTATTATTACCGTTATGACTGTTATTATTATACTTATTCTATTATTACTATCCCTATTACTCTTGTCTATATTATTATAACTATTATTATTATGCTGATTACTATTATTATTATCGCTATAACTATTATTATTATCGCTATGACTGTTATTATTATCCTTATTGTATTATTACTATACCTATTACTCTTGTCTTTATCCTTATAACTATTATTATTTCCCTTATTGCTATTATTATTATCGCTATAACTATTATTATTATCCTTATTACTGTTATTATTACCGCTATGACTGTTATTATTATCCTTATTCTATTATTACTATCCCTATTGCTCTTGTCTTTATCCTTATAACTATTATTATTACCCTTATTACTATTATTATTATCGCTATAACTATTATTATTATCGCTATGACTGGTATTATTATCCTTATTCTATTATTACTATCCCTATTACTCTTGTCTTTATCCTTATAACTATTATTATTATCCTTATTACTATTATTATTATCGCTATAACTATTATTATTATCGCTATGACTGTTATTATTATCCTTATTCTATTATTACTATCCCTATTACTCTTTTCTTTATCCTTATAACTATTACTATTATCGCTATAACTATTATTATTATCGCTATGACTGTTATTATTATCCTTATTATATTATTACTATACCTATTACTCTTCTCTTTATCCTTATAACTATTATTATTTCCCTTATTGCTATTATTATTATCGCTATAACTATTATTATTATCGCTATGACTGTTATTATTATCCTTATTCTATTATTACTATCCCTATTACTCTTGTCTTTATCCTTATAACTATTATTATTTCCCTTATTGCTATTATTTTTATCGCTATAACTATTATTATCATCCTTATTACTATTATTACTAGCACTATAACTATTATTATTATCCTTATTACTGTTATTATTACTGCTATAACTATTATAATTATCCTTATTACTATTATTACTAGCACTATAACTATTATTATTATCCTTATTACTGTTATTATTACCGCTATGACTGTTATTATTATACTTATTCTATTATTACTATCCCTATTACTCTTGTCTCTATCCTTATAACTATTATTATTATGCTGATTACTATTATTATTTGCACTATAACTATTATTATTATCCTTATTACTATTATTATTATCGCCATGACTGTTATTATTATACTTATTCTATTATTAGTATCGCTATTAGTCTTGTCTTTATCCTTATAACTATGATTATCGCTATAACTATTATGGTTATCGCTATGACTGTTATTATTATCCTTATTGTATTATTACTATACCTATTACTCTTGTCTTTATCCTTATAACTATTATTATTTCCCTTATTGCTATTATTATTATCGCTATAAGTATTATTATTATCCTTATTACTGTTATTATTGCCGCTATGACTGTTATTATTATACTTATTCTATTATTACTATCCCCATTACTCTTGTCTCTATTATTATAACTATTATTATTATGCTGATTACTATTATTATTATCGCTATAACTATTATTATTATCCTTACTACTATGATTATTATCGCTATGACTGTTATTATTATCCTTATTCTACTATTACTATCCCTATTACTCTTGTCTTTATCCTTATAACTATTATCATTTCCCTTATTGCTATTATTATTATCGCCATGACTGTTATTATTATACTTATTCTATTATTACTATCGCTATTAGTCTTGTCTTTATCCTTATAACTATGATTATCGCTATAACTATTATGATTATCGCTATGACTGTTATAATTATCCTTATTGTATTATTACTATACCTATTACTCTTGTCTTTATCCTTATAACTATTATTATGTCCCTTATTGCTATTATTATTATCGCTATGACTGGTATTATTATCCTTATTCTATTATTACTATACCTATTACTCTTGTCTTTATCCTTATAACTATTATTATTATCCTTATTACTATTATTATTATCGCTATAACTATTATTATTATCGCTATGACTGTTATTATTATCCTTATTCTATTATTACTATCCCTATTACTCTTTTCTTTATCCTTATAACTATTACTATTATCGCTATAACTATTATTATTATCGCTATGACTGTCATTATTATCCTTATTGTATTATTACTATACCTATTACTCTTGTCTTTATCCTTATAACTATTATTATTTCCCTTATTGCTATTATTATTATCGCTATAAGTATTATTATTATCCTTATTACTGTTATTATTACCGTTATGACTGTTATTATTATACTTATTCTATTATTACTATCCCTATTACTCTTGTCTATATTATTATAACTATTATTATTATGCTGATTACTATTATTATTATCGCTATAACTATTATTATTATCGCTATGACTGTTATTATTATCCTTATTGTATTATTACTATACCTATTACTCTTGTCTTTATCCTTATAACTATTATTATTTCCCTTATTGCTATTATTATTATCGCTATAACTATTATTATTATCCTTATTACTGTTATTATTACCGCTATGACTGTTATTATTATCCTTATTCTATTATTACTATCCCTATTGCTCTTGTCTTTATCCTTATAACTATTATTATTACCCTTATTACTATTATTATTATCGCTATAACTATTATTATTATCGCTATGACTGGTATTATTATCCTTATTCTATTATTACTATCCCTATTACTCTTGTCTTTATCCTTATAACTATTATTATTATCCTTATTACTATTATTATTATCGCTATAACTATTATTATTATCGCTATGACTGTTATTATTATCCTTATTCTATTATTACTATCCCTATTACTCTTTTCTTTATCCTTATAACTATTACTATTATCGCTATAACTATTATTATTATCGCTATGACTGTTATTATTATCCTTATTATATTATTACTATACCTATTACTCTTCTCTTTATCCTTATAACTATTATTATTTCCCTTATTGCTATTATTATTATCGCTATAACTATTATTATTATCGCTATGACTGTTATTATTATCCTTATTCTATTATTACTATCCCTATTACTCTTGTCTTTATCCTTATAACTATTATTATTTCCCTTATTGCTATTATTTTTATCGCTATAACTATTATTATCATCCTTATTACTATTATTACTAGCACTATAACTATTATTATTATCCTTATTACTGTTATTATTACTGCTATAACTATTATAATTATCCTTATTACTATTATTACTAGCACTATAACTATTATTATTATCCTTATTACAGTTATTATTACCGCTATGACTGTTATTATTATACTTATTCTATTATTACTATCGCTATTACTCTTGTCTCTATCCTTATAACTATTATTATTATGCTTGTTACTATTATTATTATCGCTATAACTATTATTATTATCCTTACTACTATTATTATTATCGCTATGACTGTTATTATTATCCTTATTCTATTATTACTATCCCTATTACTCTTGTCTTTACCTTATAACTATTATTATTTCCCTTATTGCTATTATTATTATCGCTATGACTGGTATTATTATCCTTATTCTATTATTACTATCCCTATTACTCTTGTCTTTATCCTTATAACTATTATTATTATCCTTATTACTATTATTATTATCGCTATAACTATTATTATTATCGCTATGACTGTTATTATTATCCTTATTCTATTATTACTATCCCTATTACTCTTTTCTTTATCCTTATAACTATGATTATCGCTATAACTATTATGATTATCGCTATGACTGTTATTATTATCCTTATTGTATTATTACTATACCTATTACTCTTGTCTTTATCCCTATAACTATTATTATTTCCCTTATTACTATTATTATTATCGCTATAACTATTATTATTATCCTTATTACTATTATTATTAGCCCTATAACTATTATTATTACCGCTATGACTGTTATTATTATCCTTATTTTATTATTACTATCCCTATTACTCTTGTCTTTATCCTTAGAACTATTATTATTTCCCTTATTACTATTATTATTATCATTATAACTGTTATTATTATCCTTATTACTGTTATTATTGCCGCTATGACTGTTATTATTATACTTATTCTATTATTACTATCCCTATTACTCTTGTCTCTATCCTTATAACTATTATTATTATGCTTATTACTATTATTATTATCGCTATAACTATTATTATTATGCTTACTACTATTATTATTATGGCTATGACTGTTATTATTATCCTTATTCTATTATTACTATCCCTATTACTCTTGTCTTTATCCTTATAACTATTATTATTTCCCTTATTGCTACTATTATTATCGCTATGACTGGTATTATTATCCTTATTCTATTATTTCTATCCCTATTACTCTTGTCTTTATCCTTATAACTATTATTATTATCCTTATTACTATTATTATTATCGCTATAACTATTATTATTATCGTTATGACTGTTATTATTATCCTTATTCTATTATTACTATCCCTATTACTCTTTTCTTTATCCTTATAACTATTACTGTTATCGCTATAACTATTATTATTATCGCTATGACTGTTATTATTATCCTTATTGTATTATTACTATACCTATTACTCTTGTCTTTATCCTTATAACTATTATTATTTCCCTTATTGCTATTATTATTATCGCTATAAGTATTATTATTATCCTTATTACTGTTATTATTACCGCTATGACTGTTATTATTATACTTATTCTATTATTACTATCCCTATTACTCTTGTCTCTATTATTATAACTCTTATTATTATGCTGATTACTATTATTATTATCGCTATAACTATTATTATTATCCTTACTACTATTATTATTATCGCTTTAACTATTATTATTATCGCTATGACTGTTATTATTATCCTTATTCTATTATTACTATCCCTATTACTCTTTTCTTTATCCTTATAACTATGATTATCGCTATAACTATTATGATTATCGCTATGACTGTTATTATTATCCTTATTTTATTATTACTATCCCTATTACTCTTGTCTTTATCCTTAGAACTATTATTATTTCCCTTATTACTATTATTATTATCATTATAACTGTTATTATTATCCTTATTACTAGTATTATTATCTCTATAACTATTACTGTTATCCTCATTACTACTATTATTATCGCTCTGACTGTTATTATTATCCTTATTCTATTATTACTATCCCTATTGCTCTTGTCTTTATCTTTATAACAATTATTATTATCCTTATTACTATTATTATTATCGCCATGACTGTTACTATTATACTTATTCTATTATTACTATCGCAATTAGTCTTGTCTTTATCCTTATAACTATGATTATCGCTATAACTATTATGATTATCGCTATGACTGTTATTATTATCCTTATTGTATTATTACTATACCTATTACTCTTGTCTTTATCCTTATAACTATTATTATTTCCCTTATTGCTATTATTATTATCGCTATAAGTATTATTATTATCCTTATTACTTTTATTATTGCCGCTATGACTGTTATTATTATACTTATTCTATTATTACTATCCCTATTACTCTTGTCTCTATCCTTATAACTATTATTATTATGCTTATTACTATTATTATTATCGCTATAACTATTATTATTATCCTTACTACTATTATTATTATCGCTATGACTGTTATTATTATCCTTATTCTATTATTACTATCCCTATTACTCTTGTCTTTATCCTTATAACTATTATTATTTCCCTTATTGCTACTATTATTATCGCTATGACTGGTATTATTATCCTTATTCTATTATTTCTATCCCTATTACTCTTGTCTTTATCCTTATAACTATTATTATTATCCTTATTACTATTATTATTATCGCTATAACTATTATTATTATCGCTATGACTGTTATTATTATCCTTATTCTATTATTACTATCCCTATTACTCTTTCCTTTATCCTTATAACTATTACTATTATCGCTATAACTATTATTATTATCGCTATGACTGTTATTATTATCCTTATTGTATTATTACTATACCTATTACTCTTGTCTTTATCCTTATAACTATTATTATTTCCCTTATTGCTATTATTATTATCGCTATAAGTATTATTATTATCCTTATTACGGTTATTATTACCGCTATGACTGTTATTATTATACTTATTCTATTATTACTATCCCTATTACTCTTGTCTCTATTATTATAACTATTATTATTATGCTGATTACTATTATTATTATCGCTATAACTATTATTATTATCCTTACTACTATTATTATTATCGCTATAACTATTATTATTATCCTTATTGTATTATTACTATACCTATTACTCTTGTCTTTATCCTTATAACTATTATTATTATCCTTATTCTATTATTACTATCCCTATTACTCTTTTCTTTATCCTTATAACTATTACTATTATCGCTATAACTATTATTATTATCGCTATGACTGTTATTATTATCCTTATTGTATTATTACTATACCTATTACTCTTGTCTTTATCCTTATAACTATTATTATTTCCCTTATTGCTATTATTATTATCGCTATAAGTATTATTATTATCCTTATTACTGTTATTATTATACTTATTCTATTATTACTATCCCTATTACTCTTGTCTCTATTATTATAACTATTATTATTATGCTGATTACTATTATTATTATCGCTATAACTATTATTATTATCCTTACTACTATTATTATTATCGCTATGACGGTTATTATTATCCTTATTGTATTATTACTATACCTATTACTCTTGTCTTTATCCTTATAACTATTATTATTTCCCTTATTGCTATTATTATTATCGCTATAACTATTATTATTATCCTTATTACTATTGTTACTAGCACTATAACTATTATTATTATCCTTATTACTGTTATTATTACCGCTATGACTGTTATTATTATACTTATTCTATTATTACTATCCCTATTACTCTTTTCTTTATCCTTATAACTATGATTATCGCTATAACTATTATGATTATCGCTATGACTGTTATTATTATCCTTATTGTATTATCACTATACCTATTACTCTTGTCTTTATCCCTATAACTATTATTATTTCCCTTATTACTATTATTATTATCGCTATAACTATTATTATTATCCTTATTACTATTATTATTAGCACTATAACTATTATTATTATCCTTACTACTATTATTATTATCGCTATAACTATTATTATTATCGCTATGACTGTTATTATTATCCTTATTCTATTATTACTATCCCTATTACTCTTTTCTTTATCCTTATAACTATGATTATCGCTATAACTATTATGATTATCGGTATGACTGTTATTATTATCCTTATTGTATTATTACTATACCTATTACTCTTGTCTTTATCCCTGTAACTATTATTATTTCCCTTATTACTATTATTATTATCGCTATAACTATTATTATTATCCTTATTACTATTATTATTAGCACTATAACTATTATTATTACCGCTATGACTGTTATTATTATCCTTATTTTATTATTACTATCCCTATTACTCTTGTCTTTATCCTTAGAACTATTATTATTTCCCTTATTACTATTATTATTATCATTATAACTGTTATTATTATCCTTATTACTAGTATTATTATCTCTATAACTATTACTGTTATCCTCATTACTACTATTATTATCGCTCTGACTGTTATTATTATCCTTATTCTATTATTACTATCCCTATTGCTCTTGTCTTTATCCTTATAACTATTATTATTATCCTTATTACTATTATTATTATCGCCATGACTGTTACTATTATACTTATTCTATTATTACTATCGCTATTAGTCTTGTCTTTATCCTTATAACTATGATTATCGCTATAACTATTATGATTATCGCTATGACTGTTATTATTATCCTTATTGTATTATTACTATACCTATTACTCTTGTCTTTATCCTTATAACTATTATTATTTCCCTTATTGCTATTATTATTATCGCTATAAGTATTATTATTATCCTTATTACTGTTATTATTGCCGCTATGACTGTTATTATTATACTTATTCTATTATTACTATCCCTATTACTCTTGTCTCTATCCTTATAACTATTATTATTACGCTTATTACTATTATTATTATCGCTATAACTATTATTATTATCCTTACTACTATTATTATTATCGCTATGACTGTTATTATTATCCTTATTCTATTATTACTATCCCTATTACTATTGTCTTTATCCTTATAACTATTATTATTTCCCTTATTGCTACTATTATTATCGCTATGACTGGTATTATTATCCTTATTCTATTATTTCTATCCCTATTACTCTTGTCTTTACCCTTATAACTATTATTATTTCCCTTATTGCTATTATTATTATCGCTATAAGTATTATTATTATCCTTATTACTGTTATTATTGCCGCTATGACTGTTATTATTATACTTATTCTATTATTACTATCCCTATTAGTCTTGTCTCTATTATTATAACTATTATTATTATGCTGATTACTATTATTATTATCGCTATAACTATTATTATTATCCTTACTACTATGATTATTATCGCTATGACTGTTATTATTATCCTTATTCTACTATTACTATCCCTATTACTCTTGTCTTTATCCTTATAACTATTATCATTTCCCTTATTGCTATTATTATTATCGCCATGACTGTTATTATTTTACTTATTCTATTATTACTATCGCTATTAGTCTTGTCTTTATCCTTATAACTATGATTATCGCTATAACTATTATGATTATCGCTGTGACTGTTATTATTATCCTTATTGTATTATTACTATACCTATTACTCTTGTCTTTATCCTTATAACTATTATTATTTCCCTTATTGCTATTATTATTATCGCTATGACTGGTATTATTATCCTTATTCTATTATTACTATACCTATTACTCTTGTCTTTATCCTTATAACTATTATTATTATCCTTATTACTATTATTATTATCGCTATAACTATTATTATTATCGCTATGACTGTTATTATTATCCTTATTCTATTATTACTATCCCTATTACTCTTTTCTTTATCCTTATAACTATTACTATTATCGCTATAACTATTATTATTATCGCTATGACTGTCATTATTATCCTTATTGTATTATTACTATACCTATTACTCTTGTCTTTATCCTTATAACTATTATTATTTCCCTTATTGCTATTATTATTATCGCTATAAGTATTATTATTATCCTTATTACTGTTATTATTACCGTTATGACTGTTATTATTATACTTATTCTTTTATTACTATCCCTATTACTCTTGTCTATATTATTATAACTATTATTATTATGCTGATTACTATTATTATTATCGCTATAACTATTATTATTATCGCTATGACTGTTATTATTATCCTTATTGTATTATTACTATACCTATTACTCTTGTCTTTATCCTTATAACTATTATTATTTCCCTTATTGCTATTATTATTATCGCTATAACTATTATTATTATCCTTATTACTGTTATTATTACCGCTATGACTGTTATTATTATCCTTATTCTATTATTACTATCCCTATTGCTCTTGTCTTTATCCTTATAACTATTATTATTACCCTTATTACTATTATTATTATCGCTATAACTATTATTATTATCGCTATGACTGGTATTATTATCCTTATTCTATTATTACTATCCCTATTACTCTTGTCTTTATCCTTATAACTATTATTATTATCCTTATTACTATTATTATTATCGCTATAACTATTATTATTATCGCTATGACTGTTATTATTATCCTTATTCTATTATTACTATCCCTATTACTCTTTTCTTTATCCTTATAACTATTACTATTATCGCTATAACTATTATTATTATCGCTATGACTGGTATTATTATCCTTATTCTATTATTACTATCCCTATTACTCTTGTCTTTATCCTTATAACTATTATTATTATCCTTATTACTATTATTATTATCGCTATAACTATTATTATTATCGCTATGACTGTTATTATTATCCTCATTGTATTATTACTATACCTATTACTCTTCTCTTTATCCTTATAACTATTATTATTTCCCTTATTGCTATTATTATTATCGCTATAACTATTATTATTATCCTTATTACTATTGTTACTAGCACTATAACTATTATTATTATCCTTATTACTGTTATTATTACCGCTATGACTGTTATTATTATACTTATTCTATTATTACTATCCCTATTTCTCTTGTCTCTATCCTTATAACTATTATTATTATGCTTATTACTATTATTATTTGCACTATAACTATTATTATTATCCTTATTACTATTATTATTATCCTTATTACTATTATTATTATCGCTATGACTGTTATTATTATCCTTATTCTATTATTACTATCCCTATTACTCTTGTCTTTATCCTTATAACTATTATTATTTCCCTTATTGCTATTATTTTTATCGCTATAACTATTATTATCATCCTTATTACTATTATTACTAGCACTATAACTATTATTATTATCCTTATTACTGTTATTATTACTGCTATAACTATTATAATTATCCTTATTACTATTATTACTAGCACTGTAACTATTATTATTATCCTTATTACTGTTATTATTACCGCTATGACTGTTATTATTATACTTATTCTATTATTACTATCGCTATTACTCTTGTCTCTATCCTTATAACTATTATTATTATGCTTGTTACTATTATTATTATCGCTATAACTATTATTATTATCCTTACTACTATTATTATTATCGCTATGACTGTTATTATTATCCTTATTCTATTATTACTATCCCTATTACTCTTGTCTTTACCTTATAACTATTATTATTTCCCTTATTGCTATTATTATTATCGCTATGACTGGTATTATTATCCTTATTCTATTATTACTATCCCTATTACTCTTGTCTTTATCCTTATAACTATTATTATTATCCTTATTACTATTATTATTATCGCTATAACTATTATTATTATCGCTATGACTGTTATTATTATCCTTATTCTATTATTACTATCCCTATTACTCTTTTCTTTATCCTTATAACTATGATTATCGCTATAACTATTATGATTATCGCTATGACTGTTATTATTATCCTTATTGTATTATTACTATACCTATTACTCTTGTCTTTATCCCTATAACTATTATTATTTCCCTTATTACTATTATTATTATCGCTATAACTATTATTATTATCCTTATTACTATTATTATTAGCACTATAACTATTATTATTACCGCTATGACTGTTATTATTATCCTTATTCTATTATTACTATCCCTATTACTCTTTTCTTTATCCTTATAACTATTACTATTATCGCTATAACTATTATTATTATCGCTATGACTGTTATTATTATCCTTATTGTATTATTACTATACCTATTACTCTTGTCTTTATCCTTATAACTATTATTATTTCCCTTATTGCTATTATTATTATCGCTATAAGTATTATTATTATCCTTATTACTGTTATTATTATACTTATTCTATTATTACTATCCCTATTACTCTTGTCTCTATTATTATAACTATTATTATTATGCTGATTACTATTATTATTATCGCTATAACTATTATTATTATCCTTACTACTATTATTATTATCGCTATAACTATTATTATTATCGCTATGACGGTTATTATTATCCTTATTGTATTATTACTATACCTATTACTCTTGTCTTTATCCTTATAACTATTATTATTTCCCTTATTGCTATTATTATTATCGCTATAACTATTATTATTATCCTTATTACTATTGTTACTAGCACTATAACTATTATTATTATCCTTATTACTGTTATTATTACCGCTATGACTGTTATTATTATACTTATTCTATTATTACTATCGCTATTACTCTTTTCTTTATCCTTATAACTATTACTATTATCGCTATAACTATTATTATTATCGCTATGACTGTTATTATTATCCTTATTGTATTATTACTATCCCTATTACTCTTGTCTCTATCCTTATAACTATTATTATTATGCTTATTACTATTATTATTTGCACTATAACTATTATTATTATCCTTATTACTATTATTATTATCGCTATAACTATTATTATTATCCTTACTACTATTATTATTATCGCTATAACTATTATTATTATCGCTATGACGGTTATTATTATCCTTATTGTATTATTACTATACCTATTACTCTTGTCTTTATCCTTATAACTATTATTATTTCCCTTATTGCTATTATTATTATCGCTATAACTATTATTATTATCCTTATTACTATTGTTACTAGCACTATAACTATTATTATTATCCTTATTACTGTTATTATTACCGCTATGACTGTTATTATTATACTTATTCTATTATTACTATCCCTATTACTCTTGTCTCTATCCTTATAACTATTATTATTATGCTTATTACTATTATTATTTGCACTATAACTATTATTATTATCCTTATTACTATTATTATTATCGCTATGACTGTTATTATTATACTTATTCTATTATTACTATCGCTATTACTCTTGTCTCTATCCTTATAACTATTATTATTATGCTTATTACTATTATTATTTGCACTATAACTATTATTATTATCCTTATTACTATTATTATTATCGCCATGACTGTTATTATTATACTTATTCTATTATTACTATCGCTATTAGTCTTGTCTTTATCCTTATAACTATGATTATCGCTATAACTATTATGATTATCGCTATGACTGTTATTATTATCCTTATTGTATTATTACTATACCTATTACTCTTGTCTTTATCCTTATAACTATTATTATTTCCCTTATTGCTATTATTATTATCGCTATAAGTATTATTATTATCCATATTACTGTTATTATTACCGCTATGACTGTTATCATTATACTTATTCTATTATTACTATCCCATTTACTCTTGTCTCTATTATTATAACTATTATTATTATGCTGATTACTATTATTATTATCGCTATAACTATTATTATTATCCTTACTACTATTATTATTATCGCTATGACTGTTATTATTATCCTTATTCTACTATTACTATCCCTATTACTCTTCTCTTTATCCTTATAACTATTATTATTATCCTTATTTCTATTATTATTATCGCTATGACTATTATTATTATCGCTATGACTATTATTATTATCGCTATGACTGTTATTATTATCCTTATTCTATTATTATTTCCCTCATTACTATTACTATTATCCTTATTACTATTATTATCGCTATGACTGTTATTATTATCCTTATTCTACTATTACTATCCCTATTACTCTTGTCTTTACCTTATAACGATTATTATTTCCCTTATTGCTATTATTATTATCGCTATGACTGGTATTATTATCCTTATTCTATTATTACTATCCCTATTACTCTTGTCTTTATCCTTATAACTATTATTATTTCCCTTATTGCTATTATTTTTATCGCTATAACTATTATTATCATCCTTATTACTATTATTACTAGCACTATAACTATTATTATTATCCTTATTACTGTTATTATTACCGCTATAACTATTATAATTATCCTTATTACTATTATTACTAGCACTATAACTATTATTATTATCCTTATTACTCTTATTATTACCGCTATGACTGTTATTATTATACTTATTCTATTATTCCTATCGCTATTACTCTTGTCTCTATCCTTATAACTATTATTATTATGCTTATTACTATTATTATTTGCACTATAACTATTATTATTATCCTTATTACTATTATTGTTATCGCCATGACTGTTATTATTATACTTATTCTATTATTACTATCGCTATTAGTCTTGTCTTTATCCTTATAACTATGATTATCGCTATGACTGTTATTATTATCCTTATTGTATTATTACTATACCTATTACTCTTGTCTTTATCCTTATAACTATTATTATTTCCCTTATTGCTATTATTATTATCGCTATAAGTATTATTATTATCCTTATTACTGTTATTATTACCGCTATGACTGTTATCATTATACTTATTCTATTATTACTATCCCTATTACTCTTGTCTCTATTATTATAACTATTATTATTATGCTGATTACTATTATTATTATCGCTATAACTATTATTATTATCCTTACTACTATTATTATTATCGCTATGACTGTTATTATTATCCTTATTCTACTATTACTATCCCTATTACTCTTCTCTTTATCCTTATAACTATTATTATTATCCTTATTTCTATTATTATTATCGCTATGACTATTATTATTATCGCTATGACTGTTATTATTATCCTTATTCTATTATTATTTCCCTCATTACTATTATTATTATCCTTATTACTATTATTATCGCTATGACTGTTATTATTATCCTTATTCTACTATTACTATCCCTATTACTCTTGTCTCTATCCTTATAACTATTATTATGCTTGTTACTATTATTATTATCGCTATAACTATTATTATTATCGCTATAACTATTATTATTATCCTTACTACTATTATTATTATCGCTATGACTGTTATTATTATCCTTATTCTATTATTATTTCCCTCATTACTATTATTATTATCCTTATTACTATTATTATCGCTATGACTGTTATTATTATCCTTATTCTACTATTACTATCCCTATTACTCTTGTCTTTACCTTATAACGATTATTATTTCCCTTATTGCTATTATTATTATCGCTATGACTGGTATTATTATCCTTATTCTATTATTACTATCCCTATTACTCTTGTCTTTATCCTTATAACTATTATTATTATCCTTATTACTATTATTATTATCGCTATAACTATTATTATTATCGCTATGACTGTTATTATTATCCTTATTCTATTATTACTATCCCTATTACTCTTTTCTTCATCCTTATAACTATGATTATTGCTATAACTATTATGATTATCGCTATGACTGTTATTATTATCCTTATTCTATTATTACTATCCCTATTACTCTTGTCTTTACCCTTATAACTATTATTATTATCCTTATTACTATTATTATTATCGCTATAACTATTATTATTATCGCTATGACTGTTATTATTATCCTTATTCTATTATTACTATCCCTATTACTCTTTTCTTTATCCTTATAACTATGATTATCGCTATAACTATTATGATTATCGCTATGACTCTTATTATTATCCTTATTGTATTATTACTATACCTATTACTCTTGTCTTTATCCCTATAACTATTATTATTTCCCTTATTACTATTATTATTATCGCTATAACTATTATTATTATCTTTATTACTATTATTATTAGCACTGTAACTATTATTATTACCGCTATGACTGTTATTATTATCCTTATTCTATTATTACTATCCCTATTACTCTTGTCTTTATCCTTAGAACTATTATTATTTCCCTTATTACTATTATTATTATCATTATAACTGTTATTATTATCCTTATTACTAGTATTATTATCTCTATAACTATTATTGTTATCCTCATTACTACTATTATTATCGCTCTGACTGTTATTATTATCCTTATTCTATTATTACTATCCCTATTGCTCTTGTCTTTATCCTTATAACTATTATTATTATCCTTATTACTATTATTATTATCGCTATAACTATTATTATTACTATACCTATTACTCTTGTCTTTATCCTTATAACTATTATTATTTCCCTTATTGCTATTATTATTATGCTTATTACTATTATTATTAGCACTATAACTACTATTATTATCCTTATAACTATTATTATTATCCTTATTACTATTATTATTATCGCTATAACTATTATTATTACCGCTATGACTGTTATTATTATCCTTATTCTATTATTACTATCCCTATTACTCTTCTCTTTATCCTTATAACTATTATTATTATCCTTATTTCTATTATTTTTATCGCGATAACTATTATTATTATCGCTATGACTGTTATTATTATCCTTATTCTATTATTATTTCCCTCATTACTATTATTATTATCCTTATTACTATTATTATCGCTATGACTGTTATTATTATCCTTATTCTACTATTACTATCCCTATTACTCTTGTCTTTACCTTATAACGATTATTATTTCCCTTATTGCTATTATTATTATCGCTATGACTGGTATTATTATCCTTATTCTATTATTACTATCCCTATTACTCTTGTCTTTATCCTTATAACTATTATTATTTCCCTTATTGCTATTATTTTTATCGCTATAACTATTATTATTATCCTTATTACTATTATTATTATCGCTATAACTATTATTATTACCGCTATGACTGTTATTATTATCCTTATTCTATTATGACTATCCCTATTACTCTTGTCTTTATCCTTATAACTATTATTATTTCCCTTATTGCTATTATTTTTATCGCTATAACTATTATTATCATCCTTATTACTATTATTACTAGCACTATAACTATTATTATTATCCATATTACTGTTATTATTACCGCTATAACTATTATAATTATCCTTATTACTATTATTACTAGCACTATAACTATTATTATTATCCTTATTACTGTTATTATTACCGCTATGACTGTTATTATTATACTTATTCTATTATTACTATCCCTATTACTCTTGTCTCTATCCTTATAACTATTATTATTATGCTTATTACTATTATTATTTGCACTATAACTATTATTATTATCCTTATTACTATTATTATTATCGCCATGACTGTTATTATTATACTTATTCTATTATTACTATCGCTATTAGTCTTGTCTTTATCCTTATAACTATGATTATCGCTATAACTATTATGATTATCGCTATGACTGTTATTATTATCCTTATTGTATAATTACTATACCTATTACTCTTGTCTTTATCCTTATAACTATTATTATTTCCCTTATTGCTATTATTATTATCGCTATAAGTATTATTATTATCCTTATTACTGTTATTATTGCCGCTATGACTGTTATTATTATACTTATTCTATTATTACTATCCCTATTACTCTTGTCTCTATCCTTATAACTATTATTATTATGCTTATTACTATTATTATTATCGCTATAACTATTATTATTATCCTTACTACTATTATTATTATCGCTATGACTGTTATTATTATCCTTATTCTACTATTACTATCCCTATTACTCTTGTCTCTATCCTCATAACTATTATTATTATGCTTATTACTATTATTATTATCGCTATAACTATTATTACTATCCTTACTACTATTATCATTATCGCTATGACTGTTATTATTATCCTTATTCTATTATTATTTCCCTCATTACTATTATTATTATCCTTATTACTATTATTATCGCTATGACTGTTATTATTATCCTTATTCTACTATTACTATCCCTATTACTCTTGTCTTTACCTTATAACGATTATTATTTCCCTTATTGCTATTATTATTATCGCTATGACTGGTATTATTATCCTTATTCTATTATTACTATCCCTATTACTCTTGTCTTTATCCTTATAACTATTATTATTATCCTTATTACTATTATTATTATCGCTATAACTATTATTATTACCGCTATGACTGTTATTATTATCCTTATTCTATTATGACTGTCCCTATTACTCTTGTCTTTATCCTTATAACTATTATTATTTCCCTTATTGCTATTATTTTTATCGCTATAACTATTATTATCATCCTTATTACTATTATTACTAGCACTATAACTATTATTATTATCCATATTACTGTTATTATTACCGCTATAACTATTATAATTATCCTTATTACTATTATTACTAGCACTATAACTATTATTATTATCCTTATTACTGTTATTATTACCGCTATGACTGTTATTATTATACTTATTCTATTATTACTATCCCTATTACTCTTGTCTCTATCCTTATAACTATTATTATTATGCTTATTACTATTATTATTTGCACTATAACTATTATTATTATCCTTATTACTATTATCATTATCGCCATGACTGTTATTATTATACTTATTCTATTATTACTATCGCTATTAGTCTTGTCTTTATCCTTATAACTATGATTATCGCTATAACTATTATGATTATCGCTATGACTGTTATTATTATCCTTATTGTATAATTACTATACCTATTACTCTTGTCTTTATCCTTATAACTATTATTATTTCCCTTATTGCTATTATTATTATCGCTATAACTATTATTACTATCCTTACTACTATTATTATTATCGCTATGACTGTTATTATTATCCTTATTCTATTATTACTATCCCTATTACTCTTGTCTTTATCCTTATAACTATTATTATTTCCCTTATTGCTATTATTTTTATCGCTATAACTATTATTATTATCCTTATTACTATTATTATTATCGCTATAACTATTATTATTACCGCTATGACTGTTATTATTATCCTTATTCTATTATGACTATCCCTATTACTCTTGTCTTTATCCTTATAACTATTATTATTTCCCTTATTGCTATTATTTTTATCGCTATAACTATTATTATCATCCTTATTACTATTATTACTAGCACTATAACTATTATTATTATCCATATTACTGTTATTATTACCGCTATAACTATTATAATTATCCTTATTACTATTATTACTAGCACTATAACTATTATTATTATCCTTATTACTGTTATTATTACCGCTATGACTGTTATTATTATACTTATTCTATTATTACTATCCCTATTACTCTTGTCTCTATCCTTATAACTATTATTATTATGCTTATTACTATTATTATTTGCACTATAACTATTATTATTATCCTTATTACTATTATCATTATCGCCATGACTGTTATTATTATACTTATTCTATTATTACTATCGCTATTAGTCTTGTCTTTATCCTTATAACTATGATTATCGCTATAACTATTATGATTATCGCTATGACTGTTATTATTATCCTTATTGTATAATTACTATACCTATTACTCTTGTCTTTATCCTTATAACTATTATTATTTCCCTTATTGCTATTATTATTATCGCTATAACTATTATTACTATCCTTACTACTATTATTATTATCGCTATGACTGTTATTATTATCCTTATTCTATTATTACTATCCCTATTACTCTTGTCTTTATCCATAGAACTATTATTATTTCCCTTATTACTATTATTATTATCATTATAACTGTTATTATTATCCGTATTACTAGTATTATTATCTCTATAACTATTATTGTTATCCTCATTACTACTATTATTATCGCTCTGACTGTTATTATTATCCTTATTCTACTATTACTATCCCTATTACTCTTCTCTTTATCCTTATGACTATTATTATTATCCTTATTTCTATTATTATTATCGGTATGACTATTATTATAATCGCTATGACTGTTATTATTATCCTTATTCTATTATTATTTCCCTTATTACTATTATTATTATCGCTATAACTATTATTATTATCCTTATTACTATTATTATCGCTATGACTGTTATTATTATCCCTATTCTACTATTACTATCCCTATTACTCTTGTCTCTATCCTTATTACTATTATTATTATCCTTACTACTATTATTATTATCGCTATGACTGTTATTATTATCCTTATTCTATTATTGCTATCCCTATTACTCTTCTCTTTATCCTTATAACTATTAGTATTATTCTTATTACTATTATTATTATCATTATAACTGTTATTATTATCCTTATTACTAGTATTATTATCTCTATAACTATTATTGTTATCCTCATTACTATTATTATTATCGCTCTGACTGTTATTATTATCCTTATTCTATTATCACTATCCCTATTACTCTTTTCTTTAACCATATAACTATTATTATTATCGCTATAACTATTATTATTATCGCTATGACTGTTATTATTATCCTTATTCTACTATTACTATCCCTATTACTCTTCTCTTTATCCTTATAACTATTATTATTATCCTTATTTCAATTATTATTATCGCTATAACTATTATTATTATCGCTATGACTGTTATTATTATCCTTATTCTATTATTACTATCCCTATTACTCTTTTCTTTATCCTTATAACTATTATTATTATCGCTATAACTATTATTATTATCGCTATGACTGTTATTATTATCCTTATTGTATTATTACTATACCTATTACTCTTGTCTTTATCCTTATAACTATTATTATTTCCCTTATTGCTATTATTATTATCGCTATAACTATTATTATTATCCTTATTACTATTGTTACTAGCACTATAACTATTGTTATTATCCTTATTACTGTTATTATTACCGCTATGACTGTTATTATTATACTTATTCTATTATTACTATCCCTATTACTCTTGTCTTTATCCTTATAACTATTATTATTATGCTTATTACTATTATTATTTGCACTATAACTATTATTATTATCCTTATTACTATTATTATTATCGCCATGACTGTTATTATTATACTTATTCTATTATTACTATCCCTATTACTCTTGTCTCTATCCTTATAACTATTATTATTATGCTTATTACTATTATTATTTGCACTATAACTATTATTATTATCCTTATTACTATTATTATTATCGCCATGGCTGTTATTATTATACTTATTCTATTATTACTATCGCTATTAGTCTTGTCTTTATCCTTATAACTATGATTATCGCTATAACTATTATGATTATCGCTATGACTGTTATTATTATCCTTATTGTATAATTACTATACCTATTACTCTTGTCTTTATCCTTATAACTATTATTATTTCCCTTATTGCTATTATTATTATCGCTATAAGTATTATTATTATCCTTATTACTGTTATTATTGCCGCTATGACTGTTATTATTATACTTATTCTATTATTACTATCCCTATTACTCTTGTCTCTATCCTTATAACTATTATTATTATGCTTATTACTATTATTATTATCGCTATAACTATTATTATTATCCTTACTACTATTATTATTATCGCTATGACTGTTATTATTATCCTTATTCTACTATTACTATCCCTATTACTCTTGTCTCTATCCTCATAACTATTATTATTATGCTTATTACTATTATTATTATCGCTATAACTATTATTACTATCCTTACTACTATTATTATTATCGCTATGACTGTTATTATTATCCTTATTCTATTATTACTATCCCTATTACTCTTGTCTTTATCCATAGAACTATTATTATTTCCCTTATTACTATTATTATTATCATTATAACTGTTATTATTATCCGTATTACTAGTATTATTATCTCTATAACTATTATTGTTATCCTCATTACTACTATTATTATCGCTCTGACTGTTATTATTATCCTTATTCTACTATTACTATCCCTATTACTCTTCTCTTTATCCTTATGACTATTATTATTATCCTTATTTCTATTATTATTATCGGTATGACTATTATTATAATCGCTATGACTGTTATTATTATCCTTATTCTATTATTATTTCCCTTATTACTATTATTATTATCGCTATAACTATTATTATTATCCTTATTACTATTATTATCGCTATGACTGTTATTATTATCCCTATTCTACTATTACTATCCCTATTACTCTTGTCTCTATCCTTATTACTATTATTATTATCCTTACTACTATTATTATTATCGCTATGACTGTTATTATTATCCTTATTCTATTATTACTATCCCTATTACTCTTCTCTTTATCCTTATAACTATTAGTATTATTCTTATTACTATTATTATTATCATTATAACTGTTATTATTATCCTTATTACTAGTATTCTTATCTCTATAACTATTATTGTTGTCCTCATTACTATTATTATTATCGCTCTGACTGTTATTATTATCCTTATTCTATTATCACTATCCCTATTACTCTTTTCTTTAACCATATAACTATTATTATTATCGCTATAACTATTATTATTATCGCTATGACTGTTATTATTATCCTTATTCTACTATTACTATCCCTATTACTCTTCTCTTTATCCTTATAACTATTATTATTATCCTTATTTCAATTATTATTATCGCTATAACTATTATTATTATCGCTATGACTGTTATTATTATCCTTATTCTATTATTACTATCCCTATTACTCTTTTCTTTATCCTTATAACTATTATTATTATCGCTATAACTATTATTATTATCGCTATGACTGTTATTATTATCCTTATTGTATTATTACTATACCTATTACTCTTGTCTTTATCCTTATAACTATTATTATTTCCCTTATTGCTATTATTATTATCGCTATAACTATTATTATTATCCTTATTACTATTGTTACTAGCACTATAACTATTGTTATTATCCTTATTACTGTTATTATTACCGCTATGACTGTTATTATTATACTTATTCTATTATTACTATCCCTATTACTCTTGTCTTTATCCTTATAACTATTATTATTATGCTTATTACTATTATTATTTGCACTATAACTATTATTATTATCCTTATTACTATTATTATTATCGCCATGACTGTTATTATTATACTTATTCTATTATTACTATCGCTATTAGTCTTGTCTTTATCCTTATAACTATGATTATCGCTATAACTATTATGATTATCGCTATGACTGTTATTATTATCCTTATTGTATTATTACTATACCTATTACTCTTGTCTTTATCCTTATAACTATTATTATTTCCCTTACTGCTATTATTGTTATCGCTATAAGTATTATTATTATCCTTATTACTGTTATTATTGCCGCTATGACTGTTATTATTATACTTATTCTATTATTACTATCCCTATTACTCTTGTCTCTATCCTTATAACTATTATTATTATGCTTATTACTATTATTATTATCGCTATAACTATTATTATTATCCTTACTACTATTATTATTATCGCTATGACTGTTATTATTATCCTTATTCTATTATTACTATCCCTATTACTCTTGTCTTCATCCTTATAACTATTATTATTTCCCTTATTGCTATTATTATTATCGCTATGACTGGTATTATTATCCTTATTCTATTATTACTATCCCTATTACTCTTGTCTTTATCCTTATAACTATTATTATTATCCTTATTACTATTATTATTATCGCTATAACTATTATTATTATCGCTATGACTGTTATTATTATCCTTATTGTATTATTACTATACCTATTACTCTTGTCTTTATCCTTATAACTATTATTATTTCCCTTATTGCTATTATTATTATCGCTATAAGTATTATTATTATCCTTATTACTGTTATTATTACCGCTATGACTGTTATTATTATACTTATTCTATTATTACTATCCCTATTACTCTTGTCTCTATTATTATAACTATTATTATTATGCTGATTACTATTATTATTATCGCTATAACTATTATTATTATCCTTACTACTATTATTATTATCGCTATGACTGTTATTATTATCCTTATTCTACTATTACTATCCCTATTACTCTTCTCTTTATCCTTATAACTATTATTATTATCCATATTTCTATTATTATTATCGCTATGACTATTATTATTATCGCTATGACTGTTATTATTATCCTTATTCTATTATTATTTCCCTCATTACTATTATTATTATCGCTATAACTATTATTATTATCCTTATTACTATTATTATCGCTATGACTGTTATTATTATCCTTATTCTACTATTACTATCCCTATTACTCTTGTCTCTATCCTTATAACTATTATTATTATGCTTATTACTATTATTATTATTGCTATAACTATTATTATTATCCTTACTACTATTATTATTATGGCTATGACTGTTATTATTATCCTTATTCTATTATTACTATCCCTATTACTCTTGTCTTTATCCTTATTACTATTATTATTATCGCTCTAACTATTACTATTATCGCTATGACTGTTATTATTATCCATATTCTATTATTACTATACCTATTACTCTTGTCTTTATCCTTATAACTATTATTATTTCCCTTATTACTATTATTATTATCGCTATAACTATTATTATTATCCTTATTACTATTATTATTAGCACTATAACTATTATTATTACCGCTATGACTGTTATTACTATCCTTATTACTAGTATTATTATCTCTGTAACTATTATTGCTATCCTCATTACTACTATTATTATCGCTCTGACTGTTATTATTATCCTTATTCTATTATTACTATCCCTAATGCTCTTGTCTTTATCCTTATAACTATTATTATTATCCTTAATACTATTATTATTATCGCTATAACTATTATTATTATCCTTACTACTATTATTATTATCGCTATGACTGTTATTATTATCCTTATTCCATTATTACTATCCCTATTACTCTTGTCTTTATCCTTATAACTATTATTATTATCCTTATTACTATTATTATCGCTATGACTATTATTATTATCCTTATTACTATTGTTACTAGCACTATAACTATTATTATTATCTTTATTACTAGTATTATTATCTCTATAACTATTATTGTTATCCTCATTACTATTATTATTATCGCTCTGACTGTTATTATTATCCTTATTCTATTATCACTATCCCTATTACTCTTTTCTTTAACCTTATAACTATTATTATTATCGCTATAACTATTATTATTATCGCTATGACTGTTATTATTATCCTTATTCTACTATTACTATCCCTATTACTCTTCTCTTTATCCTTATAACTATTATTATTATCCTTATTTCAATTATTATTATCGCTATAACTATTATTATTATCGCTATGACTGTTATTATTATCCTTATTCTATTATTACTATCCCTATTACTGTTTTCTTTATCCTTATAACGTTTATTATTATCGCTATAACTATTATTATTATCGCTATGACTGTTATTATTATCCTTATTGTATTATTACTATACCTATTACTCTTGTCTTTATCCTTATAACTATTATTATTTCCCTTATTGCTATTATTATTATCGCTATAACTATTATTATTATCCTTATTACTATTGTTACTAGCACTATAACTATTGTTATTATCCTTATTACTGTTATTATTACCGCTATGACTGTTATTATTATACTTATTCTATTATTACTATCCCTATTACTCTTGTCTTTATCCTTATAACTATTATTATTATCCTTATTACTATTATTATCGCTATGACTATTATTATTATCCTTATTACTATTGTTACTAGCACTATAACTATTATTATTATCCTTATTACTGTTATTATTACCGCTATGACTGTTATTATTATACTTATTCTATTATTACTATCCCTATTACTCTTGTCTTTAACCTTATAACTATTATTATTATCCTTATTACTATTATTATTAGCGCTATAACTATTATTATTACCGCTATGACTGTTATTATTATCCTTATTCTATTATTACTATCCCTATTACTCTTGTCTTTATCCATAGAACTATTATTATTTCCCTTATTACTATTATTATTATCATTATAACTGTTATTATTATCCGTATTACTAGTATTATTATCTCTATAACTATTATTGTTATCCTCATTACTACTATTATTATCGCTCTGACTGTTATTATGATCCTTATTCTACTATTACTATCCCTATTACTCTTCTCTTTATCCTTATGACTATTATTATTATCCTTATTTCTATTATTATTATCGGTATGACTATTATTATAATCGCTATGACTGTTATTATTATCCTTATTCTATTATTATTTCCCTTATTACTATTATTATTATCGCTATAACTATTATTATTATCCTTATTACTATTATTATCGCTATGACTGTTATTATTATCCCTATTCTACTATTACTATCCCTATTACTCTTGTCTCTATCCTTATTACTATTATTATTATCCTTACTACTATTATTATTATCGCTATGACTGTTATTATTATCCTTATTCTATTATTACTATCCCTATTACTCTTCTCTTTATCCTTATAACTATTAGTATTATTCTTATTACTATTATTATTATCATTATAACTGTTATTATTATCCTTATTACTAGTATTATTATCTCTATAACTATTATTGTTATCCTCATTACTATTATTATTATCGCTCTGACTGTTATTATTATCCTTATTCTATTATCACTATCCCTATTACTCTTTTCTTTAACCTTATAACTATTATTATTATCGCTATAACTATTATTATTATCGCTATGACTGTTATTATTATCCTTATTCTACTATTACTATCCCTATTACTCTTCTCTTTATCCTTATAACTATTATTATTATCCTTATTTCAATTATTATTATCGCTATAACTATTATTATTATCGCTATGACTGTTATTATTATCCTTATTCTATTATTACTATCCCTATTACTCTTTTCTTTATCCTTATAACTATTATTATTATCGCTATAACTATTATTATTATCGCTATGACTGTTATTATTATCCTTATTGTATTATTACTATACCTATTACTCTTGTCTTTATCCTTATAACTATTATTATTTCCCTTATTGCTATTATTATTATCGCTATAACTATTATTATTATCCTTATTACTATTGTTACTAGCACTATAACTATTGTTATTATCCTTATTACTGTTATTATTACCGCTATGACTGTTATTATTATACTTATTCTATTATTACTATCCCTATTACTCTTGTCTTTATCCTTATAACTATTATTATTATGCTTATTACTATTATTATTTGCACTATAACTATTATTATTATCCTTATTACTATTATTATTATCGCCATGACTGTTATTATTATACTTATTCTATTATTACTATCGCTATTAGTCTTGTCTTTATCCTTATAACTATGATTATCGCTATAACTATTATGATTATCGCTATGACTGTTGTTATTATCCTTATTGTATTATTACTATACCTATTACTCTTGTCTTTATCCTTATAACTATTATTTTTTCCCTTACTGCTATTATTATTATCGCTATAAGTATTATTATTATCCTTATTACTGTTATTATTGCCGCTATGACTGTTATTATTATACTTATTCTATTATTACTATCCCTAATACTCTTGTCTCTATCCTTATAACTATTATTATTATGCTTATTACTATTATTATTATCGCTATAACTATTATTATTATCCTTATTACTATTATTATCGCTATGACTGTTATTATTATCCCTATTCTACTATTACTATCCCTATTACTCTTGTCTCTAGCCTTATTACTATTATTATTATCCATACTACTATTATTATTATCGCTATGACTGTTATTATTATCCTTATTCTATTATTACTATCCCTATTACTCTTCTCTTTATCCTTATAACTATTAGTATTATTCTTATTACTATTATTATTATCATTATAACTGTTATTATTATCCTTATTACTAGTATTATTATCTCTATAACTATTATTGTTATCCTCATTACTATTATTATTATCGCTCTGACTGTTATTATTATCCTTATTCTATTATCACTATCCCTATTACTCTTTTCTTTAACCTTATAACTATTATTATTATCGCTATAACTATTATTATTATCGCTATGACTGTTATTATTATCCTTATTCTACTATTACTATCCCTATTACTCTTCTCTTTATCCTTATAACTATTATTATTATCCTTATTTCAATTATTATTATCGCTATAACTATTATTATTATCGCTATGACTGTTATTATTATCCTTATTCTATTATTACTATCCCTATTACTCTTTTCTTTATCCTTATAACTATTATTATTATCGCTATAACTATTATTATTATCGCTATGACTGTTATTATTATCCTTATTGTATTATTACTATACCTATTACACTTGTCTTTATCCTTATAACTATTATTATTTCCCTTATTGCTATTATTATTATCGCTATAACTATTATTATTATCCTTATTACTATTGTTACTAGCACTATAACTATTGTTATTATCCTTATTACTGTTATTATTACCGCTATGACTGTTATTATTATACTTATTCTATTATTACTATCCCTATTGCTCTTGTCTTTATCCTTATAACTATTATTATTATGCTTATTACTTTTATTATTTGCACTATAACTATTATTATTATCCTTATTACTATTATTATTATCGCCATGACTGTTATTATTATACTTATTCTATTATTACTATCGCTATTAGTCTTGTCTTTATCCTTATAACTATGATTATCGCTATAACTATTATGATTATCGCTATGACTGTTATTATTATCCTTATTGTATTATTACTATACCTATTACTCTTGTCTTTATCCTTATAACTATTATTATTTCCCTTACTGCTATTATTATTATCGCTATAAGTATTATTATTATCCTTATTACTGTTATTATTGCCGCTATGACTGTTATTATTATACTTATTCTATTATTACTATCCCTATTACTCTTGTCTCTATCCTTATAACTATTATTATTATGCTTATTACTATTATTATTATCGCTATAACTATTATTATTATCCTTACTACTATTATTATTATCGCTATGACTGTTATTATTATCCTTATTCTATTATTACTATCCCTATTACTCTTGTCTTCATCCTTATAACTATTATTATTTCCCTTATTGCTATTATTATTATCGCTATGACTGGTATTATTATCCTTATTCTATTATTACTATCCCTATTACTCTTGTCTTTATCCTTATAACTATTATTATTATCCTTATTACTATTATTATTATCGCTATAACTATTATTATTATCGCTATGACTGTTATTATTATCCTTATTGTATTATTACTATACCTATTACTCTTGTCTTTATCCTTATAACTATTATTATTTCCCTTATTGCTATTATTATTATCGCTAGAAGTATTATTATTATCCTTATTACTGTTATTATTACCGCTATGACTGTTATTATTATACTTATTCTATTATTACTATCCCTATTACTCTTGTCTCTATTATTATAACTATTATTATTATGCTGATTACTATTATTATTATCGCTATAACTATTATTATTATCCTTACTACTATTATTATTATCGCTATGACTGTTATTATTATCCTTATTCTACTATTACTATCCCTATTACTCTTCTCTTTATCCTTATAACTATTATTATTATCCATATTTCTATTATTATTATCGCTATGACTATTATTATTATCGCTATGACTGTTATTATTATCCTTATTCTATTATTATTTCCCTCATTACTATTATTATTATCGCTATAACTATTATTATTATCCTTATTACTATTATTATCGCTATGACTGTTATTATTATCCTTATTCTACTATTACTATCCCTATTACTCTTGTCTCTATCCTTATAACTATTATTATTATGCTTATTACTATTATTATTATTGCTATAACTATTATTATTATCCTTACTACTATTATTATTATGGCTATGACTGTTATTATTATCCTTATTCTATTATTACTATCCCTATTACTCTTGTCTTTATCCTTATTACTATTATTATTATCGCTCTAACTATTACTATTATCGCTATGACTGTTATTATTATCCATATTCTATTATTACTATACCTATTACTCTTGTCTTTATCCTTATAACTATTATTATTTCCCTTATTACTATTATTATTATCGCTATAACTATTATTATTATCCTTATTACTATTATTATTAGCACTGTAACTATTATTATTACCGCTATGACTGTTATTATTATCCTTATTCTATTATTACTATCCCTATTACTCTTGTCTTTATCCTTAGAACTATTATTATTTCCCTTATTACTATTATTATTATCATTATAACTGTTATTACTATCCTTATTACTAGTATTATTATCTCTGTAACTATTATTGTTATCCTCATTACTACTATTATTATCGCTCTGACTGTTATTATTATCCTTATTCTATTATTACTATCCCTAATGCTCTTGTCTTTATCCTTATAACTATTATTATTATCCTTAATACTATTATTATTATCGCTATAACTATTATTATTATCCTTACTACTATTATTATTATCGCTATGACTATTATTATTATCCTTATTACTATTGTTACTAGCACTATAACTATTATTATTATCTTTATTACTAGTATTATTATCTCTATAACTATTATTGTTATCCTCATTACTATTATTATTATCGCTCTGACTGTTATTATTATCCTTATTCTATTATCACTATCCCTATTACTCTTTTCTTTAACCTTATAACTATTATTATTATCGCTATAACTATTATTATTATCGCTATGACTGTTATTATTATCCTTATTCTACTATTACTATCCCTATTACTCTTCTCTTTATCCTTATAACTATTATTATTATCCTTATTTCAATTATTATTATCGCTATAACTATTATTATTATCGCTATGACTGTTATTATTATCCTTATTGTATTATTACTATACCTATTACTCTTGTCTTTATCCTTATAACTATTATTATTTCCCTTATTGCTATTATTATTATCGCTATAACTATTATTATTATCCTTATTACTATTGTTACTAGCACTATAACTATTGTTATTATCCTTATTACTGTTATTATTACCGCTATGACTGTTATTATTATAGTTATTCTATTATTACTATCCCTATTACTCTTGTCTTTATCCTTATAACTATTATTATTATCCTTATTACTATTATTATCGCTATGACTATTATTATTATCCTTATTACTATTGTTACTAGCACTATAACTATTATTATTATCCTTATTACTGTTATTATTACCGCTATGACTGTTATTATTATACTTATTCTATTATTACTATCCCTATTACTCTTGTCTTTAACCTTATAACTATTATTATTATCCTTATTACTATTATTATTAGCGCTATAACTATTATTATTACCGCTATGACTGTTATTATTATCCTTATTCTATTATTACTATCCCTATTACTCTTGTCTTTATCCATAGAACTATTATTATTTCCCTTATTACTATTATTATTATCATTATAACTGTTATTATTATCCGTATTACTAGTATTATTATCTCTATAACTATTATTGTTATCCTCATTACTACTATTATTATCGCTCTGACTGTTATTATGATCCTTATTCTACTATTACTATCCCTATTACTCTTCTCTTTATCCTTATGACTATTATTATTATCCTTATTTCTATTATTATTATCGGTATGACTATTATTATAATCGCTATGACTGTTATTATTATCCTTATTCTATTATTATTTCCCTTATTACTATTATTATTATCGCTATAACTATTATTATTATCCTTATTACTATTATTATCGCTATGACTGTTATTATTATCCCTATTCTACTATTACTATCCCTATTACTCTTGTCTCTATCCTTATTACTATTATTATTATCCTTACTACTATTATTATTATCGCTATGACTGTTATTATTATCCTTATTCTATTATTACTATCCCTATTACTCTTCTCTTTATCCTTATAACTATTAGTATTATTCTTATTACTATTATTATTATCATTATAACTGTTATTATTATCCTTATTACTAGTATTATTATCTCTATAACTATTATTGTTATCCTCATTACTATTATTATTATCGCTCTGACTGTTATTATTATCCTTATTCTATTATCACTATCCCTATTACTCTTTTCTTTAACCTTATAACTATTATTATTATCGCTATAACTATTATTATTATCGCTATGACTGTTATTATTATCCTTATTCTACTATTACTATCCCTATTACTCTTCTCTTTATCCTTATAACTATTATTATTATCCTTATTTCAATTATTATTATCGCTATAACTATTATTATTATCGCTATGACTGTTATTATTATCCTTATTCTATTATTACTATCCCTATTACTCTTTTCTTTATCCTTATAACTATTATTATTATCGCTATAACTATTATTATTATCGCTATGACTGTTATTATTATCCTTATTGTATTATTACTATACCTATTACTCTTGTCTTTATCCTTATAACTATTATTATTTCCCTTATTGCTATTATTATTATCGCTATAACTATTATTATTATCCTTATTACTATTGTTACTAGCACTATAACTATTGTTATTATCCTTATTACTGTTATTATTACCGCTATGACTGTTATTATTATACTTATTCTATTATTACTATCCCTATTACTCTTGTCTTTATCCTTATAACTATTATTATTATGCTTATTACTATTATTATTTGCACTATAACTATTATTATTATCCTTATTACTATTATTATTATCGCCATGACTGTTATTATTATACTTATTCTATTATTACTATCGCTATTAGTCTTGTCTTTATCCTTATAACTATGATTATCGCTATAACTATTATGATTATCGCTATGACTGTTATTATTATCCTTATTGTATTATTACTATACCTATTACTCTTGTCTTTATCCTTATAACTATTATTATTTCCCTTACTGCTATTATTATTATCGCTATAAGTATTATTATTATCCTTATTACTGTTATTATTGCCGCTATGACTGTTATTATTATACTTATTCTATTATTACTATCCCTATTACTCTTGTCTCTATCCTTATAACTATTATTATTATGCTTATTACTATTATTATTATCGCTATAACTATTATTATTATCCTTACTACTATTATTATTATCGCTATGACTGTTATTATTATCCTTATTCTATTATTACTATCCCTATTACTCTTGTCTTCATCCTTATAACTATTATTATTTCCCTTATTGCTATTATTATTATCGCTATGACTGGTATTATTATCCTTATTCTATTATTACTATCCCTATTACTCTTGTCTTTATCCTTATAACTATTATTATTATCGCTATGACTGTTATTATTATCCTTATTGTATTATTACTATACCTATTACTCTTGTCTTTATCCTTATAACTATTATTATTTCCCTTATTGCTATTATTATTATCGCTATAAGTATTATTATTATCCTTATTACTGTTATTATTACCGCTATGACTATTATTATTACCGCTATGACTGTTATTATTATCCTTATTCTATTATTACTATCCCTATTACTCTTGTCTCTATTATTATAACTATTATTATTATGCTGATTACTATTATTATTATCGCTATAACTATTATTATTATCCTTACTACTATTATTATTATCGCTATGACTGTTATTATTATCCTTATTCTACTATTACTATCCCTATTACTCTTCTCTTTATCCTTATAACTATTATTATTATCCTTATTTCTATTATTATTATCGCTATGACTATTATTATTATCGCTATGACTGTTATTATTATCCTTATTCTATTATTATTTCCCTCATTACTATTATTATTATCGCTATAACTATTATTATTATCCTTATTACTATTATTATCGCTATGACTGTTATTATTGTCCTTATTCTACTATTACTATCCCTATTACTCTTGTCTCTATCCTTATAACTATTATTATTATGCTTATTACTATTATTATTATTGGTATAACTATTATTATTATCCTTACTACTATTATTATTATGGCTATGACTGTTATTATTATCCTTATTCTATTATTACTATCCCTATTACTCTTGTCTTTATCCTTATTACTATTATTATTATCGCTCTAACTATTACTATTATCGCTATGACTGTTATTATTATCCATATTCTATTATTACTATACCTATTACTCTTGTCTTTATCCTTATAACTATTATTATTTCCCTTATTACTATTATTATTATCGCTATAACTATTATTATTATCCTTATTACTATTATTATTAGCACTATAACTATTATTATTACCGCTATGACTGTTATTATTATCCTTATTCTATTATTACTATCCCTATTACTCTTGTCTTTATCCTTAGAACTATTATTATTTCCCTTATTACTATTATTATTATCATTATAACTGTTATTACTATCCTTATTACTAGTATTATTATCTCTGTAACTATTATTGTTATCCTCATTACTACTATTATTATCGCTCTGACTGTTATTATTATCCTTATTCTATTATTACTATCCCTAATGCTCTTGTCTTTATCCTTATAACTATTATTATTATCCTTAATACTATTATTATTATCGCTATAACTATTATTATTATCCTTACTACTATTATTATTATCGCTATGACTGTTATTATTATCCTTATTCCATTATTACTATCCCTATTACTCTTGTCTTTATCCTTATAACTATTATTATTATCCTTATTACTATTATTATCGCTATGACTATTATTATTATCCTTATTACTATTGTTACTAGCACTATAACTATTATTATTATCTTTATTACTAGTATTATTATCTCTATAACTATTATTGTTATCCTCATTACTATTATTATTATCGCTCTGATTGTTATTATTATCGTTATTCTATTATCACTATCCCTATTACTCTTTTCTTTAACCTTATAATTATTATTATTTTCGCTATAACTATTATTATTATCGCTATGACTGTTATTATTATCCTTATTCTACTATTACTATCCCTATTACTCTTCTCTTTATCCTTATAACTATTATTATTATCCTTATTTCAATTATTATTATCGCTATAACTATTATTATCATCGCTATGACTGTTATTATTATCCTTATTCTATTATTACTATCCCTATTACTCTTTTCTTTATCCTTATAACTATTATTATTATCGCTATAACTATTACTATTATCGCTATGACTGTTATTATTATCCTTATTGTATTATTACTATACCTATTACTCTTGTCGTTATCCTTATAACTATTATTATTTCCCTTATTGCTATTATTATTATCGCTATAACTATTATTATTATCCTTATTACTATTGTTACTAGCACTATAACTATTGTTATTATCCTTATTACTGTTATTATTACCGCTATGTCTGTTATTATTATACTTATTCTATTATTACTATCCCTATTACTCTTGTCTTTATCCTTATAACTATTATTATTATCCTTATTACTATTATTATTAGCGCTATAACTATTATTATTATCCTTACTACTATTATTATTATCGCTATGACTGTTATTATTATCCTTATTCTATTATTACTATCCCTATTACTCTTGTCTTTATCCTTATAACTATTATTATTTCCCTTATTGCTATTATTATTATCGCTATGACTGGTATTATTATCCTTATTCTATTATTACTATCCCTATTACTCTTGTCTTTATCCTTATAACTATTATTATTATCCTTATTCTATTATTACTATCCCTATTACTCTTTTCTTTATCCTTATAACTATTATTATTTCCCTTATTGCTATTATTATTATCGCTATAAGTATTATTATTATCCTTATTACTGTTATTATTGCCGCTATGACTGTTATTATTATACTTATTCTATTATTACTATCCCTATTACTCTTGTCTCTATCCTTATAACTATTATTATTATGCTTATTACTATTATTATTATCGCTATAACTATTATTATTATCCTTACTACTATTATTATTATCGCTATGACTGTTATTATTATCCTTATTCTATTATTACTATCCCTATTACTCTTGTCTTCATCCTTATAACTATTATTATTTCCCTTATTGCTATTATTATTATCGCTATAAGTATTATTATTATCCTTATTACTGTTATTATTACCGCTATGACTGTTATTATTATACTTATTCTATTATTACTATCCCTATTACTCTTGTCTCTATTATTATAACTATTATTATTATGCTGATTACTATTATTATTATCGCTATAACTATTTTTATTATCCTTACTTCTATTATTATTATCGCTATAACTATTATTATTATCGCTATGACGGTTATTATTATCCTTATTGTATTATTACTATACCTATTACTCTTGTCTTTATCCTTATAACTATTATTATTTCCCTTATTGCTATTATTATTATCGCTATAACTATTATTATTATCCTTATTACTATTGTTACTAGCACTATAACTATTATTATTATCCTTATTACTGTTATTATTACCGCTATGACTGTTATTATTATAGTTATTCTATTATTACTATCCCTATTACTCTTGTCTTTATCCTTATAACTATTATTATTATCCTTATTACTATTATTATCGCTATGACTATTATTATTATCCTTATTACTATTGTTACTAGCACTATAACTATTATTATTATCCTTATTACTGTTATTATTACCGCTATGACTGTTATTATTATACTTATTCTATTATTACTATCCCTATTACTCTTGTCTTTAACCTTATAACTATTATTATTATCCTTATTACTATTATTATTAGCGCTATAACTATTATTATTACCGCTATGACTGTTATTATTATCCTTATTCTATTATTACTATCCCTATTACTCTTGTCTTTATCCATAGAACTATTATTATTTCCCTTATTACTATTATTATTATCATTATAACTGTTATTATTATCCGTATTACTAGTATTATTATCTCTATAACTATTATTGTTATCCTCATTACTACTATTATTATCGCTCTGACTGTTATTATGATCCTTATTCTACTATTACTATCCCTATTACTCTTCTCTTTATCCTTATGACTATTATTATTATCCTTATTTCTATTATTATTATCGGTATGACTATTATTATAATCGCTATGACTGTTATTATTATCCTTATTCTATTATTATTTCCCTTATTACTATTATTATTATCGCTATAACTATTATTATTATCCTTATTACTATTATTATCGCTATGACTGTTATTATTATCCCTATTCTACTATTACTATCCCTATTACTCTTGTCTCTATCCTTATTACTATTATTATTATCCTTACTACTATTATTATTATCGCTATGACTGTTATTATTATCCTTATTCTATTATTACTATCCCTATTACTCTTCTCTTTATCCTTATAACTATTAGTATTATTCTTATTACTATTATTATTATCATTATAACTGTTATTATTATCCTTATTACTAGTATTATTATCTCTATAACTATTATTGTTATCCTCATTACTATTATTATTATCGCTCTGACTGTTATTATTATCCTTATTCTATTATCACTATCCCTATTACTCTTTTCTTTAACCTTATAACTATTATTATTATCGCTATAACTATTATTATTATCGCTATGACTGTTATTATTATCCTTATTCTACTATTACTATCCCTATTACTCTTCTCTTTATCCTTATAACTATTATTATTATCCTTATTTCAATTATTATTATCGCTATAACTATTATTATTATCGCTATGACTGTTATTATTATCCTTATTCTATTATTACTATCCCTATTACTCTTTTCTTTATCCTTATAACTATTATTATTATCGCTATAACTATTATTATTATCGCTATGACTGTTATTATTATCCTTATTGTATTATTACTATACCTATTACTCTTGTCTTTATCCTTATAACTATTATTATTTCCCTTATTGCTATTATTATTATCGCTATAACTATTATTATTATCCTTATTACTATTGTTACTAGCACTATAACTATTGTTATTATCCTTATTACTGTTATTATTACCGCTATGACTGTTATTATTATACTTATTCTATTATTACTATCCCTATTACTCTTGTCTTTATCCTTATAACTATTATTATTATGCTTATTACTATTATTATTTGCACTATAACTATTATTATTATCCTTATTACTATTATTATTATCGCCATGACTGTTATTATTATACTTATTCTATTATTACTATCGCTATTAGTCTTGTCTTTATCCTTATAACTATGATTATCGCTATAACTATTATGATTATCGCTATGACTGTTATTATTATCCTTATTGTATTATTACTATACCTATTACTCTTGTCTTTATCCTTATAACTATTATTATTTCCCTTACTGCTATTATTATTATCGCTATAAGTATTATTATTATCCTTATTACTGTTATTATTGCCGCTATGACTGTTATTATTATACTTATTCTATTATTACTATCCCTATTACTCTTGTCTCTATCCTTATAACTATTATTATTATGCTTATTACTATTATTATTATCGCTATAACTATTATTATTATCCTTACTACTATTATTATTATCGCTATGACTGTTATTATTATCCTTATTCTATTATTACTATCCCTATTACTCTTGTCTTCATCCTTATAACTATTATTATTTCCCTTATTGCTATTATTATTATCGCTATGACTGGTATTATTATCCTTATTCTATTATTACTATCCCTATTACTCTTGTCTTTATCCTTATAACTATTATTATTATCGCTATGACTGTTATTATTATCCTTATTGTATTATTACTATACCTATTACTCTTGTCTTTATCCTTATAACTATTATTATTTCCCTTATTGCTATTATTATTATCGCTATAAGTATTATTATTATCCTTATTACTGTTATTATTACCGCTATGACTATTATTATTACCGCTATGACTGTTATTATTATCCTTATTCTATTATTACTATCCCTATTACTCTTGTCTCTATTATTATAACTATTATTATTATGCTGATTACTATTATTATTATCGCTATAACTATTATTATTATCCTTACTACTATTATTATTATCGCTATGACTGTTATTATTATCCTTATTCTACTATTACTATCCCTATTACTCTTCTCTTTATCCTTATAACTATTATTATTATCCTTATTTCTATTATTATTATCGCTATGACTATTATTATTATCGCTATGACTGTTATTATTATCCTTATTCTATTATTATTTCCCTCATTACTATTATTATTATCGCTATAACTATTATTATTATCCTTATTACTATTATTATCGCTATGACTGTTATTATTGTCCTTATTCTACTATTACTATCCCTATTACTCTTGTCTCTATCCTTATAACTATTATTATTATGCTTATTACTATTATTATTATTGGTATAACTATTATTATTATCCTTACTACTATTATTATTATGGCTATGACTGTTATTATTATCCTTATTCTATTATTACTATCCCTATTACTCTTGTCTTTATCCTTATTACTATTATTATTATCGCTCTAACTATTACTATTATCGCTATGACTGTTATTATTATCCATATTCTATTATTACTATACCTATTACTCTTGTCTTTATCCTTATAACTATTATTATTTCCCTTATTACTATTATTATTATCGCTATAACTATTATTATTATCCTTATTACTATTATTATTAGCACTATAACTATTATTATTACCGCTATGACTGTTATTATTATCCTTATTCTATTATTACTATCCCTATTACTCTTGTCTTTATCCTTAGAACTATTATTATTTCCCTTATTACTATTATTATTATCATTATAACTGTTATTACTATCCTTATTACTAGTATTATTATCTCTGTAACTATTATTGTTATCCTCATTACTACTATTATTATCGCTCTGACTGTTATTATTATCCTTATTCTATTATTACTATCCCTAATGCTCTTGTCTTTATCCTTATAACTATTATTATTATCCTTAATACTATTATTATTATCGCTATAACTATTATTATTATCCTTACTACTATTATTATTATCGCTATGACTGTTATTATTATCCTTATTCCATTATTACTATCCCTATTACTCTTGTCTTTATCCTTATAACTATTATTATTATCCTTATTACTATTATTATCGCTATGACTATTATTATTATCCTTATTACTATTGTTACTAGCACTATAACTATTATTATTATCTTTATTACTAGTATTATTATCTCTATAACTATTATTGTTATCCTCATTACTATTATTATTATCGCTCTGATTGTTATTATTATCCTTATTCTATTATCACTATCCCTATTACTCTTTTCTTTAACCTTATAATTATTATTATTTTCGCTATAACTATTATTATTATCGCTATGACTGTTATTATTATCCTTATTCTACTATTACTATCCCTATTACTCTTCTCTTTATCCTTATAACTATTATTATTATCCTTATTTCAATTATTATTATCGCTATAACTATTATTATCATCGCTATGACTGTTATTATTATCCTTATTCTATTATTACTATCCCTATTACTCTTTTCTTTATCCTTATAACTATTATTATTATCGCTATAACTATTACTATTATCGCTATGACTGTTATTATTATCCTTATTGTATTATTACTATACCTATTACTCTTGTCGTTATCCTTATAACTATTATTATTTCCCTTATTGCTATTATTATTATCGCTATAACTATTATTATTATCCTTATTACTATTGTTACTAGCACTATAACTATTGTTATTATCCTTATTACTGTTATTATTACCGCTATGACTGTTATTATTATACTTATTCTATTATTACTATCCCTATTACTCTTGTCTTTATCCTTATAACTATTATTATTATCCTTATTACTATTATTATTAGCGCTATAACTATTATTATTATCCTTACTACTATTATTATTATCGCTATGACTGTTATTATTATCCTTATTCTATTATTACTATCCCTATTACTCTTGTCTTTATCCTTATAACTATTATTATTTCCCTTATTGCTATTATTATTATCGCTATGACTGGTATTATTATCCTTATTCTATTATTACTATCCCTATTACTCTTGTCTTTATCCTTATAACTATTATTATTATCCTTATTCTATTATTACTATCCCTATTACTCTTTTCTTTATCCTTATAACTATTATTATTTCCCTTATTGCTATTATTATTATCGCTATAAGTATTATTATTATCCTTATTACTGTTATTATTGCCGCTATGACTGTTATTATTATACTTATTCTATTATTACTATCCCTATTACTCTTGTCTCTATCCTTATAACTATTATTATTATGCTTATTACTATTATTATTATCGCTATAACTATTATTATTATCCTTACTACTATTATTATTATCGCTATGACTGTTATTATTATCCTTATTCTATTATTACTATCCCTATTACTCTTGTCTTCATCCTTATAACTATTATTATTTCCCTTATTGCTATTATTATTATCGCTATAAGTATTATTATTATCCTTATTACTGTTATTATTACCGCTATGACTGTTATTATTATACTTATTCTATTATTACTATCCCTATTACTCTTGTCTCTATTATTATAACTATTATTATTATGCTGATTACTATTATTATTATCGCTATAACTATTTTTATTATCCTTACTTCTATTATTATTATCGCTATAACTATTATTATTATCGCTATGACGGTTATTATTATCCTTATTGTATTATTACTATACCTATTACTCTTGTCTTTATCCTTATAACTATTATTATTTCCCTTATTGCTATTATTATTATCGCTATAACTATTATTATTATCCTTATTACTATTGTTACTAGCACTATAACTATTATTATTATCCTTATTACTGTTATTATTACCGCTATGACTGTTATTATTATACTTATTCTATTATTACTATCCCTATTACTCTTGTCTCTATCCTTATAACTATTATTATTATGCTTATTACTATTATTATTTGCACTATAACTATTATTATTATCCTTATTACTATTATTATTATCGCTATGACTGTTATTATTATACTTATTCTATTATTACTATCGCTATTACTCTTGTCTCTATCCTTATAACTATTATTATTATGCTTATTACTATTATTATTTGCACTATAACTATTATTATTATCCTTATTACTATTATTATTATCGCCATGACTGTTATTATTATACTTATTCTATTATTACTATCGCTATTAGTCTTGTCTTTATCCTTATAACTATGATTATCGCTATAACTATTATGATTATCGCTATGACTGTTATTATTATCCTTATTGTATTATTACTATACCTATTACTCTTGTCTTTATCCTTATAACTATTATTATTTCCCTTATTGCTATTATTATTATCGCTATAAGTATTATTATTATCCTTATTACTGTTATTATTACCGCTATGACTGTTATTATTATCCTTATTCTACTATTACTATCCCTATTACTCTTCTCTTTATCCTTATAACTATTATTATTATCCTTATTTCAATTATTATTATCGCTATAACTATTATTATCATCGCTATGACTGTTATTATTATCCTTATTCTATTATTACTATCCCTATTACTCTTTTCTTTATCCTTATAACTATTATTATTATCGCTATAACTATTACTATTATCGCTATGACTGTTATTATTATCCTTATTGTATTATTACTATACCTATTACTCTTGTCTTTATCCTTATAACTATTATTATTTCCCTTATTGCTATTATTATTATCGCTATAACTATTATTATTATCCTTATTACTATTGTTACTAGCACTATAACTATTGTTATTATCCTTATTACCGTTATTATTACCGCTATGACTGTTATTATTATACTTATTCTATTATTACTATCCCTATTACTCTTGTCTTTATCCTTATAACTATTATTATTATCGCTATAACTATTACTATTATCGCTATGACTGTTATTATTATCCTTATTGTATTATTACTATACCTATTACTCTTGTCGTTATCCTTATAACTATTATTATTTCCCTTATTGCTATTATTATTATCGCTATAACTATTATTATTATCCTTATTACTATTGTTACTAGCACTATAACTATTGTTATTATCCTTATTACTGTTATTATTACCGCTATGACTGTTATTATTATACTTATTCTATTATTACTATCCCTATTACTCTTGTCTTTATCCTTATAACTATTATTATTATCCTTATTACTATTATTATTAGCGCTATAACTATTATTATTATCCTTACTACTATTATTATTATCGCTATGACTGTTATTATTATCCTTATTCTATTATTACTATCCCTATTACTCTTGTCTTTATCCTTATAACTATTATTATTTCCCTTATTGCTATTATTATTATCGCTATGACTGGTATTATTATCCTTATTCTATTATTACTATCCCTATTACTCTTGTCTTTATCCTTATAACTATTATTATTATCCTTATTCTATTATTACTATCCCTATTACTCTTTTCTTTATCCTTATAACTATTATTATTTCCCTTATTGCTATTATTATTATCGCTATAAGTATTATTATTATCCTTATTACTGTTATTATTGCCGCTATGACTGTTATTATTATACTTATTCTATTATTACTATCCCTATTACTCTTGTCTCTATCCTTATAACTATTATTATTATGCTTATTACTATTATTATTATCGCTATAACTATTATTATTATCCTTACTACTATTATTATTATCGCTATGACTGTTATTATTATCCTTATTCTATTATTACTATCCCTATTACTCTTGTCTTCATCCTTATAACTATTATTATTTCCCTTATTGCTATTATTATTATCGCTATAAGTATTATTATTATCCTTATTACTGTTATTATTACCGCTATGACTGTTATTATTATACTTATTCTATTATTACTATCCCTATTACTCTTGTCTCTATTATTATAACTATTATTATTATGCTGATTACTATTATTATTATCGCTATAACTATTTTTATTATCCTTACTTCTATTATTATTATCGCTATAACTATTATTATTATCGCTATGACGGTTATTATTATCCTTATTGTATTATTACTATACCTATTACTCTTGTCTTTATCCTTATAACTATTATTATTTCCCTTATTGCTATTATTATTATCGCTATAACTATTATTATTATCCTTATTACTATTGTTACTAGCACTATAACTATTATTATTATCCTTATTACTGTTATTATTACCGCTATGACTGTTATTATTATAGTTATTCTATTATTACTATCCCTATTACTCTTGTCTTTATCCTTATAACTATTATTATTATCCTTATTACTATTATTATCGCTATGACTATTATTATTATCCTTATTACTATTGTTACTAGCACTATAACTATTATTATTATCCTTATTACTGTTATTATTACCGCTATGACTGTTATTATTATACTTATTCTATTATTACTATCCCTATTACTCTTGTCTTTAACCTTATAACTATTATTATTATCCTTATTACTATTATTATTAGCGCTATAACTATTATTATTACCGCTATGACTGTTATTATTATCCTTATTCTATTATTACTATCCCTATTACTCTTGTCTTTATCCATAGAACTATTATTATTTCCCTTATTACTATTATTATTATCATTATAACTGTTATTATTATCCGTATTACTAGTATTATTATCTCTATAACTATTATTGTTATCCTCATTACTACTATTATTATCGCTCTGACTGTTATTATGATCCTTATTCTACTATTACTATCCCTATTACTCTTCTCTTTATCCTTATGACTATTATTATTATCCTTATTTCTATTATTATTATCGGTATGACTATTATTATAATCGCTATGACTGTTATTATTATCCTTATTCTATTATTATTTCCCTTATTACTATTATTATTATCGCTATAACTATTATTATTATCCTTATTACTATTATTATCGCTATGACTGTTATTATTATCCCTATTCTACTATTACTATCCCTATTACTCTTGTCTCTATCCTTATTACTATTATTATTATCCTTACTACTATTATTATTATCGCTATGACTGTTATTATTATCCTTATTCTATTATTACTATCCCTATTACTCTTCTCTTTATCCTTATAACTATTAGTATTATTCTTATTACTATTATTATTATCATTATAACTGTTATTATTATCCTTATTACTAGTATTATTATCTCTATAACTATTATTGTTATCCTCATTACTATTATTATTATCGCTCTGACTGTTATTATTATCCTTATTCTATTATCACTATCCCTATTACTCTTTTCTTTAACCTTATAACTATTATTATTATCGCTATAACTATTATTATTATCGCTATGACTGTTATTATTATCCTTATTCTACTATTACTATCCCTATTACTCTTCTCTTTATCCTTATAACTATTATTATTATCCTTATTTCAATTATTATTATCGCTATAACTATTATTATTATCGCTATGACTGTTATTATTATCCTTATTCTATTATTACTATCCCTATTACTCTTTTCTTTATCCTTATAACTATTATTATTATCGCTATAACTATTATTATTATCGCTATGACTGTTATTATTATCCTTATTGTATTATTACTATACCTATTACTCTTGTCTTTATCCTTATAACTATTATTATTTCCCTTATTGCTATTATTATTATCGCTATAACTATTATTATTATCCTTATTACTATTGTTACTAGCACTATAACTATTGTTATTATCCTTATTACTGTTATTATTACCGCTATGACTGTTATTATTATACTTATTCTATTATTACTATCCCTATTACTCTTGTCTTTATCCTTATAACTATTATTATTATGCTTATTACTATTATTATTTGCACTATAACTATTATTATTATCCTTATTACTATTATTATTATCGCCATGACTGTTATTATTATACTTATTCTATTATTACTATCGCTATTAGTCTTGTCTTTATCCTTATAACTATGATTATCGCTATAACTATTATGATTATCGCTATGACTGTTATTATTATCCTTATTGTATTATTACTATACCTATTACTCTTGTCTTTATCCTTATAACTATTATTATTTCCCTTACTGCTATTATTATTATCGCTATAAGTATTATTATTATCCTTATTACTGTTATTATTGCCGCTATGACTGTTATTATTATACTTATTCTATTATTACTATCCCTATTACTCTTGTCTCTATCCTTATAACTATTATTATTATGCTTATTACTATTATTATTATCGCTATAACTATTATTATTATCCTTACTACTATTATTATTATCGCTATGACTGTTATTATTATCCTTATTCTATTATTACTATCCCTATTACTCTTGTCTTCATCCTTATAACTATTATTATTTCCCTTATTGCTATTATTATTATCGCTATGACTGGTATTATTATCCTTATTCTATTATTACTATCCCTATTACTCTTGTCTTTATCCTTATAACTATTATTATTATCGCTATGACTGTTATTATTATCCTTATTGTATTATTACTATACCTATTACTCTTGTCTTTATCCTTATAACTATTATTATTTCCCTTATTGCTATTATTATTATCGCTATAAGTATTATTATTATCCTTATTACTGTTATTATTACCGCTATGACTATTATTATTACCGCTATGACTGTTATTATTATCCTTATTCTATTATTACTATCCCTATTACTCTTGTCTCTATTATTATAACTATTATTATTATGCTGATTACTATTATTATTATCGCTATAACTATTATTATTATCCTTACTACTATTATTATTATCGCTATGACTGTTATTATTATCCTTATTCTACTATTACTATCCCTATTACTCTTCTCTTTATCCTTATAACTATTATTATTATCCTTATTTCTATTATTATTATCGCTATGACTATTATTATTATCGCTATGACTGTTATTATTATCCTTATTCTATTATTATTTCCCTCATTACTATTATTATTATCGCTATAACTATTATTATTATCCTTATTACTATTATTATCGCTATGACTGTTATTATTGTCCTTATTCTACTATTACTATCCCTATTACTCTTGTCTCTATCCTTATAACTATTATTATTATGCTTATTACTATTATTATTATTGGTATAACTATTATTATTATCCTTACTACTATTATTATTATGGCTATGACTGTTATTATTATCCTTATTCTATTATTACTATCCCTATTACTCTTGTCTTTATCCTTATTACTATTATTATTATCGCTCTAACTATTACTATTATCGCTATGACTGTTATTATTATCCATATTCTATTATTACTATACCTATTACTCTTGTCTTTATCCTTATAACTATTATTATTTCCCTTATTACTATTATTATTATCGCTATAACTATTATTATTATCCTTATTACTATTATTATTAGCACTATAACTATTATTATTACCGCTATGACTGTTATTATTATCCTTATTCTATTATTACTATCCCTATTACTCTTGTCTTTATCCTTAGAACTATTATTATTTCCCTTATTACTATTATTATTATCATTATAACTGTTATTACTATCCTTATTACTAGTATTATTATCTCTGTAACTATTATTGTTATCCTCATTACTACTATTATTATCGCTCTGACTGTTATTATTATCCTTATTCTATTATTACTATCCCTAATGCTCTTGTCTTTATCCTTATAACTATTATTATTATCCTTAATACTATTATTATTATCGCTATAACTATTATTATTATCCTTACTACTATTATTATTATCGCTATGACTGTTATTATTATCCTTATTCCATTATTACTATCCCTATTACTCTTGTCTTTATCCTTATAACTATTATTATTATCCTTATTACTATTATTATCGCTATGACTATTATTATTATCCTTATTACTATTGTTACTAGCACTATAACTATTATTATTATCTTTATTACTAGTATTATTATCTCTATAACTATTATTGTTATCCTCATTACTATTATTATTATCGCTCTGATTGTTATTATTATCCTTATTCTATTATCACTATCCCTATTACTCTTTTCTTTAACCTTATAATTATTATTATTTTCGCTATAACTATTATTATTATCGCTATGACTGTTATTATTATCCTTATTCTACTATTACTATCCCTATTACTCTTCTCTTTATCCTTATAACTATTATTATTATCCTTATTTCAATTATTATTATCGCTATAACTATTATTATCATCGCTATGACTGTTATTATTATCCTTATTCTATTATTACTATCCCTATTACTCTTTTCTTTATCCTTATAACTATTATTATTATCGCTATAACTATTACTATTATCGCTATGACTGTTATTATTATCCTTATTGTATTATTACTATACCTATTACTCTTGTCGTTATCCTTATAACTATTATTATTTCCCTTATTGCTATTATTATTATCGCTATAACTATTATTATTATCCTTATTACTATTGTTACTAGCACTATAACTATTGTTATTATCCTTATTACTGTTATTATTACCGCTATGACTGTTATTATTATACTTATTCTATTATTACTATCCCTATTACTCTTGTCTTTATCCTTATAACTATTATTATTATCCTTATTACTATTATTATTAGCGCTATAACTATTATTATTATCCTTACTACTATTATTATTATCGCTATGACTGTTATTATTATCCTTATTCTATTATTACTATCCCTATTACTCTTGTCTTTATCCTTATAACTATTATTATTTCCCTTATTGCTATTATTATTATCGCTATGACTGGTATTATTATCCTTATTCTATTATTACTATCCCTATTACTCTTGTCTTTATCCTTATAACTATTATTATTATCCTTATTCTATTATTACTATCCCTATTACTCTTTTCTTTATCCTTATAACTATTATTATTTCCCTTATTGCTATTATTATTATCGCTATAAGTATTATTATTATCCTTATTACTGTTATTATTGCCGCTATGACTGTTATTATTATACTTATTCTATTATTACTATCCCTATTACTCTTGTCTCTATCCTTATAACTATTATTATTATGCTTATTACTATTATTATTATCGCTATAACTATTATTATTATCCTTACTACTATTATTATTATCGCTATGACTGTTATTATTATCCTTATTCTATTATTACTATCCCTATTACTCTTGTCTTCATCCTTATAACTATTATTATTTCCCTTATTGCTATTATTATTATCGCTATAAGTATTATTATTATCCTTATTACTGTTATTATTACCGCTATGACTGTTATTATTATACTTATTCTATTATTACTATCCCTATTACTCTTGTCTCTATTATTATAACTATTATTATTATGCTGATTACTATTATTATTATCGCTATAACTATTTTTATTATCCTTACTTCTATTATTATTATCGCTATAACTATTATTATTATCGCTATGACGGTTATTATTATCCTTATTGTATTATTACTATACCTATTACTCTTGTCTTTATCCTTATAACTATTATTATTTCCCTTATTGCTATTATTATTATCGCTATAACTATTATTATTATCCTTATTACTATTGTTACTAGCACTATAACTATTATTATTATCCTTATTACTGTTATTATTACCGCTATGACTGTTATTATTATACTTATTCTATTATTACTATCCCTATTACTCTTGTCTCTATCCTTATAACTATTATTATTATGCTTATTACTATTATTATTTGCACTATAACTATTATTATTATCCTTATTACTATTATTATTATCGCTATGACTGTTATTATTATACTTATTCTATTATTACTATCGCTATTACTCTTGTCTCTATCCTTATAACTATTATTATTATGCTTATTACTATTATTATTTGCACTATAACTATTATTATTATCCTTATTACTATTATTATTATCGCCATGACTGTTATTATTATACTTATTCTATTATTACTATCGCTATTAGTCTTGTCTTTATCCTTATAACTATGATTATCGCTATAACTATTATGATTATCGCTATGACTGTTATTATTATCCTTATTGTATTATTACTATACCTATTACTCTTGTCTTTATCCTTATAACTATTATTATTTCCCTTATTGCTATTATTATTATCGCTATAAGTATTATTATTATCCTTATTACTGTTATTATTACCGCTATGACTGTTATTATTATCCTTATTCTACTATTACTATCCCTATTACTCTTCTCTTTATCCTTATAACTATTATTATTATCCTTATTTCAATTATTATTATCGCTATAACTATTATTATCATCGCTATGACTGTTATTATTATCCTTATTCTATTATTACTATCCCTATTACTCTTTTCTTTATCCTTATAACTATTATTATTATCGCTATAACTATTACTATTATCGCTATGACTGTTATTATTATCCTTATTGTATTATTACTATACCTATTACTCTTGTCTTTATCCTTATAACTATTATTATTTCCCTTATTGCTATTATTATTATCGCTATAACTATTATTATTATCCTTATTACTATTGTTACTAGCACTATAACTATTGTTATTATCCTTATTACTGTTATTATTACCGCTATGACTGTTATTATTATACTTATTCTATTATTACTATCCCTATTACTCTTGTCTTTATCCTTATAACTATTATTATTATCCTTATTACTATTATTATTAGCGCTATAACTATTATTATTATCCTTACTACTATTATTATTATCGCTATGACTGTTATTATTATCCTTATTCTATTATTACTATCCCTATTACTCTTGTCTTTATCCTTATAACTATTATTATTTCCCTTATTGCTATTATTATTATCGCTATGACTGGTATTATTATCCTTATTCTATTATTACTATCCCTATTACTCTTGTCTCTATTATTATAACTATTATTATTATGCTTATTACTATTATTATTTGCACTATAACTATTATTATTATCCTTATTACTATTATTATTATCGCCATGACTGTTATTATTATACTTATTCTATTATTACTATCGCTATTAGTCTTGTCTTTATCCTTATAACTATGATTATCGCTATAACTATTATGATTATCGCTATGACTGTTATTATTATCCTTATTGTATTATTACTATACCTATTACTCTTGTCTTTATCCTTATAACTATTATTATTTCCCTTACTGCTATTATTATTATCGCTATAAGTATTATTATTATCCTTATTACTGTTATTATTGCCGCTATGACTGTTATTATTATACTTATTCTATTATTACTATCCCTATTACTCTTGTCTCTATCCTTATAACTATTATTATTATGCTTATTACTATTATTATTATCGCTATAACTATTATTATTATCCTTACTACTATTATTATTATCGCTATGACTGTTATTATTATCCTTATTCTATTATTACTATCCCTATTACTCTTGTCTTCATCCTTATAACTATTATTATTTCCCTTATTGCTATTATTATTATCGCTATGACTGGTATTATTATCCTTATTCTATTATTACTATCCCTATTACTCTTGTCTTTATCCTTATAACTATTATTATTATCGCTATGACTGTTATTATTATCCTTATTGTATTATTACTATACCTATTACTCTTGTCTTTATCCTTATAACTATTATTATTTCCCTTATTGCTATTATTATTATCGCTATAAGTATTATTATTATCCTTATTACTGTTATTATTACCGCTATGACTATTATTATTACCGCTATGACTGTTATTATTATCCTTATTCTATTATTACTATCCCTATTACTCTTGTCTCTATTATTATAACTATTATTATTATGCTGATTACTATTATTATTATCGCTATAACTATTATTATTATCCTTACTACTATTATTATTATCGCTATGACTGTTATTATTATCCTTATTCTACTATTACTATCCCTATTACTCTTCTCTTTATCCTTATAACTATTATTATTATCCTTATTTCTATTATTATTATCGCTATGACTATTATTATTATCGCTATGACTGTTATTATTATCCTTATTCTATTATTATTTCCCTCATTACTATTATTATTATCGCTATAACTATTATTATTATCCTTATTACTATTATTATCGCTATGACTGTTATTATTGTCCTTATTCTACTATTACTATCCCTATTACTCTTGTCTCTATCCTTATAACTATTATTATTATGCTTATTACTATTATTATTATTGGTATAACTATTATTATTATCCTTACTACTATTATTATTATGGCTATGACTGTTATTATTATCCTTATTCTATTATTACTATCCCTATTACTCTTGTCTTTATCCTTATTACTATTATTATTATCGCTCTAACTATTACTATTATCGCTATGACTGTTATTATTATCCATATTCTATTATTACTATACCTATTACTCTTGTCTTTATCCTTATAACTATTATTATTTCCCTTATTACTATTATTATTATCGCTATAACTATTATTATTATCCTTATTACTATTATTATTAGCACTATAACTATTATTATTACCGCTATGACTGTTATTATTATCCTTATTCTATTATTACTATCCCTATTACTCTTGTCTTTATCCTTAGAACTATTATTATTTCCCTTATTACTATTATTATTATCATTATAACTGTTATTACTATCCTTATTACTAGTATTATTATCTCTGTAACTATTATTGTTATCCTCATTACTACTATTATTATCGCTCTGACTGTTATTATTATCCTTATTCTATTATTACTATCCCTAATGCTCTTGTCTTTATCCTTATAACTATTATTATTATCCTTAATACTATTATTATTATCGCTATAACTATTATTATTATCCTTACTACTATTATTATTATCGCTATGACTGTTATTATTATCCTTATTCCATTATTACTATCCCTATTACTCTTGTCTTTATCCTTATAACTATTATTATTATCCTTATTACTATTATTATCGCTATGACTATTATTATTATCCTTATTACTATTGTTACTAGCACTATAACTATTATTATTATCTTTATTACTAGTATTATTATCTCTATAACTATTATTGTTATCCTCATTACTATTATTATTATCGCTCTGATTGTTATTATTATCCTTATTCTATTATCACTATCCCTATTACTCTTTTCTTTAACCTTATAATTATTATTATTTTCGCTATAACTATTATTATTATCGCTATGACTGTTATTATTATCCTTATTCTACTATTACTATCCCTATTACTCTTCTCTTTATCCTTATAACTATTATTATTATCCTTATTTCAATTATTATTATCGCTATAACTATTATTATCATCGCTATGACTGTTATTATTATCCTTATTCTATTATTACTATCCCTATTACTCTTTTCTTTATCCTTATAACTATTATTATTTCCCTTATTGCTATTATTATTATCGCTATGACTGGTATTATTATCCTTATTCTATTATTACTATCCCTATTACTCTTGTCTTTATCCTTATAACTATTATTATTATCCTTATTCTATTATTACTATCCCTATTACTCTTTTCTTTATCCTTATAACTATTATTATTTCCCTTATTGCTATTATTATTATCGCTATAAGTATTATTATTATCCTTATTACTGTTATTATTGCCGCTATGACTGTTATTATTATACTTATTCTATTATTACTATCCCTATTACTCTTGTCTCTATCCTTATAACTATTATTATTATGCTTATTACTATTATTATTATCGCTATAACTATTATTATTATCCTTACTACTATTATTATTATCGCTATGACTGTTATTATTATCCTTATTCTATTATTACTATCCCTATTACTCTTGTCTTCATCCTTATAACTATTATTATTTCCCTTATTGCTATTATTATTATCGCTATAAGTATTATTATTATCCTTATTACTGTTATTATTACCGCTATGACTGTTATTATTATACTTATTCTATTATTACTATCCCTATTACTCTTGTCTCTATTATTATAACTATTATTATTATGCTGATTACTATTATTATTATCGCTATAACTATTTTTATTATCCTTACTTCTATTATTATTATCGCTATAACTATTATTATTATCGCTATGACGGTTATTATTATCCTTATTGTATTATTACTATACCTATTACTCTTGTCTTTATCCTTATAACTATTATTATTTCCCTTATTGCTATTATTATTATCGCTATAACTATTATTATTATCCTTATTACTATTGTTACTAGCACTATAACTATTATTATTATCCTTATTACTGTTATTATTACCGCTATGACTGTTATTATTATACTTATTCTATTATTACTATCCCTATTACTCTTGTCTCTATCCTTATAACTATTATTATTATGCTTATTACTATTATTATTTGCACTATAACTATTATTATTATCCTTATTACTATTATTATTATCGCTATGACTGTTATTATTATACTTATTCTATTATTACTATCGCTATTACTCTTGTCTCTATCCTTATAACTATTATTATTATGCTTATTACTATTATTATTTGCACTATAACTATTATTATTATCCTTATTACTATTATTATTATCGCCATGACTGTTATTATTATACTTATTCTATTATTACTATCGCTATTAGTCTTGTCTTTATCCTTATAACTATGATTATCGCTATAACTATTATGATTATCGCTATGACTGTTATTATTATCCTTATTGTATTATTACTATACCTATTACTCTTGTCTTTATCCTTATAACTATTATTATTTCCCTTATTGCTATTATTATTATCGCTATAAGTATTATTATTATCCTTATTACTGTTATTATTACCGCTATGACTGTTATTATTATCCTTATTCTACTATTACTATCCCTATTACTCTTCTCTTTATCCTTATAACTATTATTATTATCCTTATTTCAATTATTATTATCGCTATAACTATTATTATCATCGCTATGACTGTTATTATTATCCTTATTCTATTATTACTATCCCTATTACTCTTTTCTTTATCCTTATAACTATTATTATTATCGCTATAACTATTACTATTATCGCTATGACTGTTATTATTATCCTTATTGTATTATTACTATACCTATTACTCTTGTCTTTATCCTTATAACTATTATTATTTCCCTTATTGCTATTATTATTATCGCTATAACTATTATTATTATCCTTATTACTATTGTTACTAGCACTATAACTATTGTTATTATCCTTATTACTGTTATTATTACCGCTATGACTGTTATTATTATACTTATTCTATTATTACTATCCCTATTACTCTTGTCTTTATCCTTATAACTATTATTATTATCCTTATTACTATTATTATTAGCGCTATAACTATTATTATTATCCTTACTACTATTATTATTATCGCTATGACTGTTATTATTATCCTTATTCTATTATTACTATCCCTATTACTCTTGTCTTTATCCTTATAACTATTATTATTTCCCTTATTGCTATTATTATTATCGCTATGACTGGTATTATTATCCTTATTCTATTATTACTATCCCTATTACTCTTGTCTTTATCCTTATAACTATTATTATTATCCTTATTCTATTATTACTATCCCTATTACTCTTTTCTTTATCCTTATAACTATTATTATTTCCCTTATTGCTATTATTATTATCGCTATAAGTATTATTATTATCCTTATTACTGTTATTATTGCCGCTATGACTGTTATTATTATACTTATTCTATTATTACTATCCCTATTACTCTTGTCTCTATCCTTATAACTATTATTATTATGCTTATTACTATTATTATTATCGCTATAACTATTATTATTATCCTTACTACTATTATTATTATCGCTATGACTGTTATTATTATCCTTATTCTATTATTACTATCCCTATTACTCTTGTCTTCATCCTTATAACTATTATTATTTCCCTTATTGCTATTATTATTATCGCTATAAGTATTATTATTATCCTTATTACTGTTATTATTACCGCTATGACTGTTATTATTATACTTATTCTATTATTACTATCCCTATTACTCTTGTCTCTATTATTATAACTATTATTATTATGCTGATTACTATTATTATTATCGCTATAACTATTTTTATTATCCTTACTTCTATTATTATTATCGCTATAACTATTATTATTATCGCTATGACGGTTATTATTATCCTTATTGTATTATTACTATACCTATTACTCTTGTCTTTATCCTTATAACTATTATTATTTCCCTTATTGCTATTATTATTATCGCTATAACTATTATTATTATCCTTATTACTATTGTTACTAGCACTATAACTATTATTATTATCTTTATTACTAGTATTATTATCTCTATAACTATTATTGTTATCCTCATTACTATTATTATTATCGCTCTGACTGTTATTATTATCCTTATTCTATTATCACTATCCCTATTACTCTTTTCTTTAACCTTATAATTATTATTATTATCGCTATAACTATTATTATTATCGCTATGACTGTTATTATTATCCTTATTCTACTATTACTATCCCTATTACTCTTCTCTTTATCCTTATAACTATTATTATTATCCTTATTTCAATTATTATTATCGCTATAACTATTATTATCATCGCTATGACTGTTATTATTATCCTTATTCTATTATTACTATCCCTATTACTCTTTTCTTTATCCTTATAACTATTATTATTATCGCTATAACTATTACTATTATCGCTATGACTGTTATTATTATCCTTATTGTATTATTACTATACCTATTACTCTTGTCTTTATCCTTATAATTATTATTATTTCCCTTATTGCTATTATTATTATCGCTATAACTATTATTATTATCCTTATTACTATTGTTACTAGCACTATAACTATTGTTATTATCCTTATTACTGTTATTATTACCGCTATGACTGTTATTATTATACTTATTCTATTATTACTATCCCTATTACTCTTGTCTTTATCCTTATAACTATTATTATTATCCTTATTACTATTATTATTAGCGCTATAACTATTATTATTATCCTTACTACTATTATTATTATCGCTATGACTGTTATTATTATCCTTATTCTATTATTACTATCCCTATTACTCTTGTCTTTATCCTTATAACTATTATTATTTCCCTTATTGCTATTATTATTATCGCTATGACTGGTATTATTATCCTTATTCTATTATTACTATCCCTATTACTCTTGTCTTTATCCTTATAACTATTATTATTATCCTTATTCTATTATTACTATCCCTATTACTCTTTTCTTTATCCTTATAACTATTATTATTTCCCTTATTGCTATTATTATTATCGCTATAAGTATTATTATTATCCTTATTACTGTTATTATTGCCGCTATGACTGTTATTATTATACTTATTCTATTATTACTATCCCTATTACTCTTGTCTCTATCCTTATAACTATTATTATTATGCTTATTACTATTATTATTATCGCTATAACTATTATTATTATCCTTACTACTATTATTATTATCGCTATGACTGTTATTATTATCCTTATTCTATTATTACTATCCCTATTACTCTTGTCTTCATCCTTATAACTATTATTATTTCCCTTATTGCTATTATTATTATCGCTATAAGTATTATTATTATCCTTATTACTGTTATTATTACCGCTATGACTGTTATTATTATACTTATTCTATTATTACTATCCCTATTACTCTTGTCTCTATTATTATAACTATTATTATTATGCTGATTACTATTATTATTATCGCTATAACTATTTTTATTATCCTTACTTCTATTATTATTATCGCTATAACTATTATTATTATCGCTATGACGGTTATTATTATCCTTATTGTATTATTACTATACCTATTACTCTTGTCTTTATCCTTATAACTATTATTATTTCCCTTATTGCTATTATTATTATCGCTATAACTATTATTATTATCCTTATTACTATTGTTACTAGCACTATAACTATTATTATTATCCTTATTACTGTTATTATTACCGCTATGACTGTTATTATTATACTTATTCTATTATTACTATCCCTATTACTCTTGTCTCTATCCTTATAACTATTATTATTATGCTTATTACTATTATTATTTGCACTATAACTATTATTATTATCCTTATTACTATTATTATTATCGCTATGACTGTTATTATTATACTTATTCTATTATTACTATCGCTATTACTCTTGTCTCTATCCTTATAACTATTATTATTATGCTTATTACTATTATTATTTGCACTATAACTATTATTATTATCCTTATTACTATTATTATTATCGCCATGACTGTTATTATTATACTTATTCTATTATTACTATCGCTATTAGTCTTGTCTTTATCCTTATAACTATGATTATCGCTATAACTATTATGATTATCGCTATGACTGTTATTATTATCCTTATTGTATTATTACTATACCTATTACTCTTGTCTTTATCCTTATAACTATTATTATTTCCCTTATTGCTATTATTATTATCGCTATAAGTATTATTATTATCCTTATTACTGTTATTATTACCGCTATGACTGTTATTATTATCCTTATTCTACTATTACTATCCCTATTACTCTTCTCTTTATCCTTATAACTATTATTATTATCCTTATTTCAATTATTATTATCGCTATAACTATTATTATCATCGCTATGACTGTTATTATTATCCTTATTCTATTATTACTATCCCTATTACTCTTTTCTTTATCCTTATAACTATTATTATTATCGCTATAACTATTACTATTATCGCTATGACTGTTATTATTATCCTTATTGTATTATTACTATACCTATTACTCTTGTCTTTATCCTTATAACTATTATTATTTCCCTTATTGCTATTATTATTATCGCTATAACTATTATTATTATCCTTATTACTATTGTTACTAGCACTATAACTATTGTTATTATCCTTATTACTGTTATTATTACCGCTATGACTGTTATTATTATACTTATTCTATTATTACTATCCCTATTACTCTTGTCTTTATCCTTATAACTATTATTATTATCCTTATTACTATTATTATTAGCGCTATAACTATTATTATTATCCTTACTACTATTATTATTATCGCTATGACTGTTATTATTATCCTTATTCTATTATTACTATCCCTATTACTCTTGTCTTTATCCTTATAACTATTATTATTTCCCTTATTGCTATTATTATTATCGCTATGACTGGTATTATTATCCTTATTCTATTATTACTATCCCTATTACTCTTGTCTTTATCCTTATAACTATTATTATTATCCTTATTCTATTATTACTATCCCTATTACTCTTTTCTTTATCCTTATAACTATTATTATTTCCCTTATTGCTATTATTATTATCGCTATAAGTATTATTATTATCCTTATTACTGTTATTATTGCCGCTATGACTGTTATTATTATACTTATTCTATTATTACTATCCCTATTACTCTTGTCTCTATCCTTATAACTATTATTATTATGCTTATTACTATTATTATTATCGCTATAACTATTATTATTATCCTTACTACTATTATTATTATCGCTATGACTGTTATTATTATCCTTATTCTATTATTACTATCCCTATTACTCTTGTCTTCATCCTTATAACTATTATTATTTCCCTTATTGCTATTATTATTATCGCTATAAGTATTATTATTATCCTTATTACTGTTATTATTACCGCTATGACTGTTATTATTATACTTATTCTATTATTACTATCCCTATTACTCTTGTCTCTATTATTATAACTATTATTATTATGCTGATTACTATTATTATTATCGCTATAACTATTATTATTATCCTTACTTCTATTATTATTATCGCTATAACTATTATTATTATCGCTATGACGGTTATTATTATCCTTATTGTATTATTACTATACCTATTACTCTTGTCTTTATCCTTATAACTATTATTATTTCCCTTATTGCTATTATTATTATCGCTATAACTATTATTATTATCCTTATTACTATTGTTACTAGCACTATAACTATTATTATTATCCTTATTACTGTTATTATTACCGCTATGACTGTTATTATTATACTTATTCTATTATTACTATCCCTATTACTCTTGTCTCTATCCTTATAACTATTATTATTATGCTTATTACTATTATTATTTGCACTATAACTATTATTATTATCCTTATTACTATTATTATTATCGCTATGACTGTTATTATTATACTTATTCTATTATTACTATCGCTATTACTCTTGTCTCTATCCTTATAACTATTATTATTATGCTTATTACTATTATTATTTGCACTATAACTATTATTATTATCCTTACTACTATTATTATTATCGCTATGACTGTTATTATTATCCTTATTCTACTATTACTATCCCTATTACTCTTCTCTTTATCCTTATAACTATTATTATTATCCTTATTTCTATTATTATTATCGCTATGACTATTATTATTATCGCTATGACTGTTATTATTATCCTTATTCTATTATTATTTCCCTCATTACTATTATTATTATCGCTATAACTATTATTATTATCCTTATTACTATTATTATCGCTATGACTGTTATTATTATCCTTATTCTATTATTACTATCCCTATTACTCTTCTCTTTATCCTTATAACTATTAGTATTATTCTTATTACTATTATTATTATCATTATAACTGTTATTATTATCCTTATTACTTGTATTATTATCTCTATAACTATTATTGTTATCCTCATTACTATTATTATTATCGCTCTGACTGTTATTATTATCCTTATTCTATTATCACTATCCCTATTACTCTTTTCTTTAACCTTATAACTATTATTATTATCGCTATAACTATTATTATTATCGCTATGACTGTTATTATTATCCTTATTCTATTATTACTATCCCTATTACTCTTTTCTTTATCCTTATAACTATTATTATTATCGCTATAACTATTATTATTATCGCTATGACTGTTATTATTATCCTTATTGTATTATTACTATACCTATTACTCTTGTCTTTATCCTTATAACTATTATTATTTCCCTTATTGCTATTATTATTATCGCTATAACTATTATTATTATCCTTATTACTATTGTTACTAGCACTATAACTATTGTTATTATCCTTATTACTGTTATTATTACCGCTATGACTGTTATTATTATACTTATTCTATTATTACTATCCCTATTACTCTTGTCTTTATCCTTATAACTATTATTATTATCCTTATTACTATTATTATTAGCGCTATAACTATTATTATTATCCTTACTACTATTATTATTATCGCTATGACTGTTATTATTATCTTTATCCTATTATTACTATCCCTATTACTCTTGTCTTTATCCTTATAACTATTATTATTTCCCTTATTGCTATTATTATTATCGCTATGACTGGTATTATTATCCTTATTCTATTATTACTATCCCTATTACTCTTGTCTTTATCCTTATAACTATTATTATTATCCTTATTACTATTATTATTATCGCTATAACTATTATTATTATCGCTATGACTGTTATTATTATCCTTATTCTATTATTACTATCCCTATTACTCTTTTCTTTATCCTTATAACTATTACTATTATCGCTATAACTATTATTATTATCGCTATGACTGTTATTATTATCCTTATTGTATTATTACTATACCTATTACACTTGTCTTTATCCTTATAACTATTATTATTTCCCTTATTGCTATTATTATTATCGCTATAAGTGTTATTATTATCCTTATTACTGTTATTATTACCGCTATGACTGTTATTATTATACTTATTCTATTATTACTATCCCTATTACTCTTGTCTCTATTATTATAACTATTATTATTATGCTGATTACTATTATTATTATCGCTATAACTATTATTATTATCGCTATGACGGTTATTATTATCCTTATTGTATTATTACTATACCTATTACTCTTGTCTTTATCCTTATAACTATTATTATCTCCCTTATTGCTATTATTATTATCGCTATAACTATTATTATTATCCTTATTACTATTGTTACTAGCACTATAACTATTATTATTATCCTTATTACTGTTATTATTACCGCTATGACTGTTATTATTACACTTATTCTATTATTACTATCCCTATTACTCTTGTCTCTATCCTTATAACTATTATTATTATGCTTATTACTATTATTATTTGCACTATAACTATTATTATTATCCTTACTACTATTATTATTATCGCTATGACTGTTATTATTATCCTTATTCTATTATTACTATCCCTATTACTCTTGTCTTTATCCTTATAACTATTATTATTTCCCTTATTGCTATTATTATTATCGCTATGACTGGTATTATTATCCTTATTCTATTATTACTATCCCTATTACTCTTTTCTTTATCCTTATAACTATTATTATTATCGCTATAACTATTACTATTATCGCTATGACTGTTATTATTATCCTTATTGTATTATTACTATACCTATTACTCTTGTCTTTATCCTTATAACTATTATTATTTCCCTTATTGCTATTATTATTATCGCTATAACTATTATTATTATCCTTATTACTATTGTTACTAGCACTATAACTATTGTTATTATCCTTATTACTGTTATTATTACCGCTATGGCTGTTATTATTATACTTATTCTATTATTACTATCCCTATTTCTCTTGTCTCTATCCTTATAACTATTATTATTATGCTTATTACTATTATTATTTGCACTATAACTATTATTATTATCCTTATTACTATTATTATTATCGCCATGACTGTTATTATTATACTGATTCTATTATTACTATCGCTATTAGTCTTGTCTTTATCCTTATAACTATGATTATCGCTATAACTATTATGATTATCGCTATGACTGTTATTATTATCCTTACTGTATTATTACTATACCTATTACTCTTGTCTTTATCCTTATAACTATTATTATTTCCCTTATTGCTATTATTATTATCGCTATAAGTATTATTATTATCCTTATTACTGTTATTATTGCCGCTATGACTATCCTTATAACTATTATTATTATGCTTATTACTATTATTATTAGCACTATAACTACTATTATTATCCTTATAACTATTATTATTATCCTTATTACTATTATTATTATCGCTATAACTATTATTATTACCGCTATGACTGTTATTATTATCCTTATTCTATTATTACTAACCCTGTTACTCTTGTCTTTATCCTTATAACTATTATTATTTCCCTTATTGCTATTATTTTTATCGCTATAACTATTATTATCATCCTTATTACTATTATTACTAGCACTATAACTATTATTATTATCCTTATTACTGTTATTATTAGCGCTATAACTATTATAATTATCCTTATTACTATTATTACTAGCACTATAACTATTATTATTATCCTTATTACTGTTATTATTACCGCTATGACTGTTATTATTATACTTATTCTATTATTACTATCCCTATTACTCTTGTCTCTATCCTTATAACTATTATTATTATGCTTATTACTATTATTATTTGCACTATAACTATTATTATTATCCTTATTACTATTATTATTATCGCCATGACTGTTATTATTATTCTTATTCTATTATTACTATCGCTATTAGTCTTGTCTTTATCCTTATAACTATGATTATCGCTATAACTATTATGATTATCGCTATGACTGTTATTATTATCCTTATTGTATAATTACTATACCTATTACTCTTGTCTTTATCCTTATAACTATTATTATTTCCCTTATTGCTATTATTATTATCGCTGTAAGTATTATTATTATCCTTATTACTGTTATTATTGCCGCTATGACTGTTATTATTATACTTATTCTATTATTACTATCCCTATTACTCTTGTCTCTATCCTTATAACTATTATTATTATGCTTATTACTATTATTATTATCGCTATAACTATTATTATTATCCTTACTACTATTATTATTATCGCTATGACTGTTATTATTATCCTTATTCTATTATTACTATCCCTATTACTCTTGTCTTTATCCTTATAACTATTATTATTTCCCTTATTGCTATTATTATTATCGCTATGACTGGTATTATTATCCTTATTCTATTATTACTATCCCTATTACTCTTTTCTTTATCCTTATAACTATTATTATTATCGCTATAACTATTACTATTATCGCTATGACTGTTATTATTATCCTTATTGTATTATTACTATACCTATTACTCTTGTCTTTATCCTTATAACTATTATTATTTCCCTTATTGCTATTATTATTATCGCTATAACTATTATTATTATCCTTATTACTATTGTTACTAGCACTATAACTATTGTTATTATCCTTATTACTGTTATTATTACCGCTATGGCTGTTATTATTATACTTATTCTATTATTACTATCCCTATTACTCTTGTCTTTATCCTTATAACTATTATTATTATCCTTACTACTATTATTATTATCGCTATGACTGTTATTATTATCCTTATTCTATTATTACTATCCCTATTACTCTTGTCTTTATCCTTATAACTATTATTATTTCCCTTATTGCTATTATTATTATCGCTATGACTGGTATTATTATCCTTATTCTATTATTACTATCCCTATTACTCTCGTCTTTATCCTTATAACTATTATTATTATCCTTATTACTATTATTATTATCGCTATAACTATTATTATTATCGCTATGACTGTTATTATTATCGCTATAAGTATTATTATTATCCTTATTACTGTTATTATTGCCGCTATGACTGTTATTATTATACTTATTCTATTATTACTATCCCTATTACTCTTGTCTCTATCCTTATAACTATTATTATTATGCTTATTACTATTATTATTATCGCTATAACTATTATTATTATCCTTACTACTATTATTATTATCGCTATGACTGTTATTATTATCCTTATTCTATTATTACTATCCCTATTACTCTTGTCTTCATCCTTATAACTATTATTATTTCCCTTATTGCTATTATTATTATCGCTATAAGTATTATTATTATCCTTATTACTGTTATTATTACCGCTATGACTGTTATTATTATACTTATTCTATTATTACTATCCCTATTACTCTTGTCTCTATTATTATAACTATTATTATTATGCTGATTACTATTATTATTATCGCTATAACTATTATTATTATCCTTACTTCTATTATTATTATCGCTATAACTATTATTATTATCGCTATGACGGTTATTATTATCCTTATTGTATTATTACTATACCTATTACTCTTGTCTTTATCCTTATAACTATTATTATTATGCTTATTACTATTATTATTTGCACTATAACTATTATTATTATCCTTATTACTATTATTATTATCGCCATGACTGTTATTATTATACTTATTCTATTATTACTATCGCTATTAGTCTTGTCTTTATCCTTATAACTATGATTATCGCTATAACTATTATGATTATCGCTATGACTGTTATTATTATCCTTATTGTATTATTACTATACCTATTACTCTTGTCTTTATCCTTATAACTATTATTATTTCCCTTATTGCTATTATTATTATCGCTATAAGTATTATTATTATCCTTATTACTGTTATTATTACCGCTATGACTGTTATCATTATACTTATTCTATTATTACTATCCCATTTACTCTTGTCTCTATTATTATAACTATTATTATTATGCTGATTACTATTATTATTATCGCTATAACTATTATTATTATCCTTACTACTATTATTATTATCGCTATGACTGTTATTATTATCCTTATTCTACTATTACTATCCCTATTACTCTTCTCTTTATCCTTATAACTATTATTATTATCCTTATTTCTATTATTATTATCGCTATGACTATTATTATTGTCGCTATGACTGTTATTATTATCCTTATTCTATTATTATTTCCCTCATTACTATTATTATTATCGCTATAACTATTATTATTATCCTTATTACTATTATTATCGCTATGACTGTTATTATTATCCTTATTCTATTATTACTATCCCTATTACTCTTCTCTTTATCCTTATAACTATTAGTATTATTCTTATTACTATTATTATTATCATTATAACTGTTATTATTATCCTTATTACTAGTATTATTATCTCTATAACTATTATTGTTATCCTCATTACTATTATTATTATCGCTCTGACTGTTATTATTATCCTTATTCTATTATCACTATCCCTATTACTCTTTTCTTTATCCTTATAACTATTATTATTATCCTTATTACTATTATTATTAGCGCTATAACTATTATTATTATCCTTACTACTATTATTATTATCGCTATGACTGTTATTATTATCTTTATTCTATTATTACTATCCCTATTACTCTTGTCTTTATCCTTATAACTATTATTATTTCCCTTATTGCTATTATTATTATCGCTATGACTGGTATTATTATCCTTATTCTATTATTACTATCCCTATTACTCTTGTCTTTATCCTTATAACTATTATTATTATCCTTATTACTATTATTATTATCGCTATAACTATTATTATTATCGCTATGACTGTTATTATTATCCTTATTCTATTATTACTATCCCTATTACTCTTTTCTTTATCCTTATAACTATTACTATTATCGCTATAACTATTATTATTATCGCTATGACTGTTATTATTATCCTTATTCTATTATTACTATCCCTATTACTCTTGTCTCTATCCTTATAACTATTATTATTATGCTTATTACTATTATTATTTGCACTATAACTATTATTATTATCCTTATTACTATTATTATTATCGCCATGACTGTTATTATTATACTGATTCTATTATTACTATCGCTATTAGTCTTGTCTTTATCCTTATAACTATGATTATCGCTATAACTATTATGATTATCGCTATGACTGTTATTATTATCCTTACTGTATTATTACTATACCTATTACTCTTGTCTTTATCCTTATAACTATTATTATTTCCCTTATTGCTATTATTATTATCGCTATAAGTATTATTATTATCCTTATTACTGTTATTATTGCCGCTATGACTATCCTTATAACTATTATTATTATGCTTATTACTATTATTATTAGCACTATAACTACTATTATTATCCTTATAACTATTATTATTATCCTTATTACTATTATTATTATCGCTATAACTATTATTATTACCGCTATGACTGTTATTATTATCCTTATTCTATTATTACTAACCCTGTTACTCTTGTCTTTATCCTTATAACTATTATTATTTCCCTTATTGCTATTATTATTATCGCTGTAAGTATTATTATTATCCTTATTACTGTTATTATTGCCGCTATGACTGTTATTATTATACTTATTCTATTATTACTATCCCTATTACTCTTGTCTCTATCCTTATAACTATTATTATTATGCTTATTACTATTATTATTATAGCTATAACTATTATTATTATCCTTACTACTATTATTATTATCGCTATGACTGTTATTATTATCTTTATTCTATTATTACTATCCCTATTACTCTTGTCTTTATCCTTATAACTATTATTATTATCCTTATTACTATTATTATTATCGCTATAACTATTATTATTATCGCTATGACTGTTATTATTATCCTTATTCTATTATTACTATCCCTATTACTCTTTTCTTTATCCTTATAACTATTACTATTATCGCTATAACTATTATTATTATCGCTATGACTGTTATTATTATCCTTATTGTATTATTACTATACCTATTACACTTGTCTTTATCCTTATAACTATTATTATTTCCCTTATTGCTATTATTATTATCGCTATAAGTGTTATTATTATCCTTATTACTGTTATTATTACCGCTATGACTGTTATTATTATACTTATTCTATTATTACTATCCCTATTACTCTTGTCTCTATTATTATAACTATTATTATTATGCTGATTACTATTATTATTATCGCTATAACTATTATTATTATCGCTATGACGGTTATTATTATCCTTATTGTATTATTACTATACCTATTACTCTTGTCTTTATCCTTATAACTATTATTATCTCCCTTATTGCTATTATTATTATCGCTATAACTATTATTATTATCCTTATTCTATTATTACTATCCCTATTACTCTTGTCTTTATCCTTATAACTATTATTATTTCCCTTATTGCTATTATTTATATCGCTATAACTATTATTATCATCCTTATTACTATTATTACTAGCACTATAACAATTATTATTATCCTTATTACTGTTATTATTACCGCTATAACTATTATAATTATCCTTATTACTATTATTACTAGCACTATAACTATTATTATTATCCTTATTACTGTTATTATTACCGCTATGACTGTTATTATTATACTTATTCTATTATTACTATCCCTATTACTCTTGTCTCTATCCTTATAACTATTATTATTATGCTTATTACTATTATTATTTGCACTATAACTATTATTATTATCCTTATTACTATAATTATTATCGCCATGACTGTTATTATTATACTGATTCTATTATTACTATCGCTATTAGTCTTGTCTTTATCCTTATAACTATGATTATCGCTATAACTATTATGATTATCGCTATGACTGTTATTATTATCCTTATTGTATAATTACTATACCTATTACTCTTGTCTTTATCCTTATAACTATTATTATTTCCCTTATTGCTATTATTATTATCACTGTAAGTATTATTATTATCCTTATTACTGTTATTATTGCCGCTATGACTGTTATTATTATACTTATTCTATTATTACTATCCCTATTACTCTTGTCTCTATCCTTATAACTATTATTATTATGCTTATTACTATTATTATTATCGCTATAACTATTATTATTATCCTTACTACTATTATTATTATCGCTATGACTGTTATTATTATCCTTATTCTATTATTACTATCCCTATTACTCTTGTCTTTATCCTTATAACTATTATTATTTCCCTTATTGCTATTATTATTATCGCTATGACTGGTATTATTATCCTTATTCTATTATTACTATCCCTATTACTCTTGTCTTTATCCGTATAACTATTATTATTATCCTTATTACTATTATTATTATCGCTATAACTATTATTATTATCGCTATGACTGTTATTATTATCCTTATTCTATTATTACTATCCCTATTACTCTTTTCTTTATCCTTATAACTATTACTATTATCGCTATAACTATTATTATTATCGCTATGACTGTTATTATTATCCTTATTGTATTATTACTATACCTATTACTCTTGTCTTTATCCTTATAACTATTATTATTTCCCTTATTGCTATTATTATTATCGCTATAAGTATTATTTTTATCCTTATTACTGTTATTATTACCGCTATGACTGTTATTATTATACTTATTCTATTATTACTATCCCTATTACTCTTGTCTCTATTATTATAACTATTATTATTATGCTGATTACTATTGTTATTATCGCTATAACTATTATTATTATCCTTACTACTATTATTATTATCGCTCCAACTATTATTATTATCGCTATGACGGTTATTATTATCCTTATTGTATTATTACTATACCTATTACTCTTGTCTTTATCCTTATAACTATTATTATTTCCCTTATTGCTATTATTATTATCGCTATAACTATTATTATTATCCTTATTACTATTGTTACTGGCACTATAACTATTATTATTATCCTTATTACTGTTATTATTATACTTATTCTATTATTACTATCCCTATTACTCTTGTCTCTATCCTTATAACTATTATTATTATGCTTATTACTATTATTATTTGCACTATAACTATTATTATTATCCTTATTACTATTATTATTATCCTTATTCTATTATTACTATCCCTATTACTCTTTTCTTTATCCTTATAACTATTATTATTTCCCTTATTGCTATTATTTTTATCGCTATAACTATTATTATCATCCTTATTACTATTATTACTATCGCTATTACTCTTGTCTCTATCCTTATAACTATTATAATTATCCTTATTACTATTATTACTAGCACTATAACTATTATTATTATCCTTATTACTATTATTATTATCGCCATGACTGTTATTATTATACTTATTCTATTATTACTATCGCTATTAGTCTTGTCTTTATCCTTATAACTATGATTATCGCTATAACTATTATGATTATCGCTATGACTGTTATTATTATCCTTATTGTATTATTACTATACCTATTACTCTTGTCTTTATCCTTATAACTATTATTATTTCCCTTACTGCTATTATTATTATCGCTATAAGTATTATTATTATCCTTATTACTGTTATTATTGCCGCTATGACTGTTATTATTATACTTATTCTATTATTACTATCCCTATTACTCTTGTCTCTATCCTTATAACTATTATTATTATGCTTATTACTATTATTATTATCGCTATAACTATTATTATTATCCTTACTACTATTATTATTATCGCTATGACTGTTATTATTATCCTTATTCTATTATTACTATCCCTATTACTCTTGTCTTCATCCTTATAACTATTATTATTTCCCTTATTGCTATTATTATTATCGCTATGACTGGTATTATTATCCTTATTCTATTATTACTATCCCTATTACTCTTGTCTTTATCCTTATAACTATTATTATTATCCTTATTACTATTATTATTATCGCTATAACTATTATTATTATCGCTATGACTGTTATTATTATCCTTATTCTATTATTACTATCCCTATTACTCTTTTCTTTATCCTTATAACTATTACTATTATCGCTATAACTATTATTATTATCGCTATGACTGTTATTATTATCCTTATTGTATTATTACTATACCTATTACTCTTGTCTTTATCCTTATAACTATTATTATTTCCTTTATTGCTATTATTATTATCGCTATAAGTATTATTATTATCCTTATTACTGTTATTATTACCGCTATGACTGTTATTATTATACTTATTCTATTATTACTATCCCTATTACTCTTGTCTCTATTATTATAACTATTATTATTATGCTGATTACTATTATTATTATCGCTATAACTATTATTATTATCCTTACTACTATTATTATTATCGCTATAACTATTATTATTATCGCTATGACGGTTATTATTATCCTTATTGTATTATTACTATACCTATTACTCTTGTCTTTATCCTTATAACTATTATTATTTCCCTTATTGCTATTATTATTATCGCTATAAGTATTATTATTATCCTTATTACTGTTATTATTACCGCTATGACTGTTATCATTATACTTATTCTATTATTACTATCCCATTTACTCTTGTCTCTATTATTATAACTATTATTATTATGCTGATTACTATTATTATTATCGCTATAACTATTATTATTATCCTTACTACTATTATTATTATCGCTATGACTGTTATTATTATCCGTATTCTACTATTACTATCCCTATTACTCTTCTCTTTATCCTTATAACTATTATTATTATCCATATTACTATTATTATTATCGCTATAACTATTATTATTATCGCTATGACTGTTATTATTATCCTTATTCTATTATTACTATCCCTATTACTCTTTTCTTTATCCTTATAACTATGATTATCGCTATAACTATTATGATTATCGCTATGACTGTTATTATTATCCTTATTCTATTATTACTATCCCTATTGCTCTTGTCTTTATCCTTATAACTATTATTATTATCCTTATTACTATTATTATTATCGCTATAACTATTCTTATTATCGCTATGACTGTTATTATTATCCTTATTGTATTATTACTATACCTATTACTCTTGTCTTTATCCTTATAACTATTATTATTTCCCTTATTGCTATTATTATTATCGCTATAACTATTATTATTATCCTTATTACTATTGTTACTAGCACTATAACTATTATTATTATCCTTATTACTGTTATTATTACCGCTATGACTGTTATTATTATACTTATTCTATTATTACTATCCCTATTACTCTTGTCACTATCCTTATAACTATTATTATTATGCTTATTACTATTATTATTTGCACTATAACTATTATTATTATCCTTATTACTATTATTATTATCCTTATTACTATTATTATTATCGCTATAACTATTATTATTACCGCTATGACTGTTATTATTATCCTTATTCTATTATTACTATCCCTATTACTCTTGTCTTTATCCTTATAACTATTATTATTTCCCTTATTGCTATTATTTTTATCGCTATAACTATTATTATCATCCTTATTACTATTATTACTAGCACTATAACTATTATTATTATCCTTATTACTGTTATTATTACCGCTATGACTGTTATTATTATACTTATTCTATTATTACTATCGCTATTACTCTTGTCTCTATCCTTATAACTATTATTATTATGCTTATTACTATTATTATTTGCACTATAACTATTATTATTATCCTTATTACTATTATTATTATCGCCATGACTATTATTATTATACTTATTCTATTATTACTATCGCTATTAGTCTTGTCTTTATCCTTATAACTATGATTATCGCTATGACAGTTATTATTATCCTTATTGTATTATTACTATACCTATAACTCTTGTCTTTATCCTTATAACTATTATTATTTCCCTTATTGCTATTATTATTATCGCTACAAGTATTATTATTATCCTTATTACTGTTATTATTACCGCTATGACTGTTATCATTATACTTATTCTATTATTACTATCCCTATTACTCTTGTCTCTATTATTATAACTATTATTATTATGCTGATTACTATTATTATTATCGCTATAACTATTATTATTATCCTTACTACTATTATTATTATCGCTATGACTGTTATTATTATCCTTATTCTACTATTACTATCCCTATTACTCTTCTCTTTATCCTTATAACTATTATTATTATCCTTATTTCTATTATTATTATCGCTATGACTATTATTATTATCGCTATGACTGTTATTATTATCCTTATTCTATTATTATTTCCCTCATTACTATTATTATTATCCTTATTACTATTATTATCGCTATGACTGTTATTATTATCCTTATTCTACTATTACTATCCCTATTACTCTTGTCTCTATCCTTATAACTATTATTATTATGCTTGTTACTATTATTATGATCGCTATAACTATTATTATTATCGCTATAACTATTATTATTATCCTTACTACTATTATTATTATCGCTATGACTGTTATTATTATCCTTATTCTATTATTACTATCCCTATTACTCTTGTCTTTACCTTATAACGATTATTATTTCCCTTATTGCTATTATTATTATCGCTATGACTGGTATTATTATCCTTATTCTATTATTACTATCCCTATTACTCTTGTCTTTATCCTTATAACGATTATTATTTCCCTTATTGCTATTATTATTATCGCTATGACTGGTATTATTATCCTTATTCTATTATTACTATCCCTATTACTCTTGTCTTTATCCTTATAACTATTATTATTATCCTTATTACTATTATTATTATCGCTATAACTATTATTATTATCGCTATGACTGTTATTATTATCCTTATTACTGTTATTATTACCGCTATGACTGTTATTATTATACTTATTCTATTATTACTATCCCTATTACTCTTGTCTCTATCCTTATAACTATTATTATTACGCTTATTACTATTATTATTAGCACTATAACTACTATTATTATCCTTATAACTATTATTATTATCCTTATTACTATTATTATTATCGCTATAACTATTATTATTATCGCTATGACGGTTATTATTATCCTTATTGTATTATTACTATACCTATTACTCTTTTCTTTATCCTTATAACTATTATTATTATCGCTATAACTATTATTATTATCGCTATGAATGTTATTATTATCCTTATTGTATTATTACTATACCTATTACTCTTGTCTTTATCCTTATAACTATTATTATTTCCCTTATTGCTATTATTATTATCGCTACAACTATTATTATTATCCTTATTACTATTGTTACTAGCACTATAACTATTATTATTATCCTTATTACTGGTATTATTACCGCTATGACTGTTATTATTATATTTATTCTATTATTACTATCCCTATTACTCTTGTCTCTATCCTTATAACTATTATTATTATGCTTATTACTATTATTATTAGCACTATAACTACTATTATTATCCTTATAACTCTTATTACTATCCTCATTACTCTTATTATTATCGCTATAACTATTATTATTACCGCTATGACTGTTATTATTAACCTTATTCTATTATTACTATCCCTATTACTCTTGTCTGTATCCTTATAACTATTATTATTATCCTTATTTCTATTATTATTATCGCTATGACTATTATTATTATCGCTATGACTGTTATTATTATCCTTATTCTATTATTATTTCCCTCATTACTATTATTATTATCGCTATAACTATTATTATTATCCTTATTACTATTATTATCGCTATGACTGTTATTATTATCCTTATTCTACTATTACTATCCCTATTCCTCTTGTCTCTATCCTTATAACTATTATTATTATGCTTATTACTATTATTATTATTGCTATAACTATTATTATTATCCTTACTACTATTATTATTATCGCTATGACTGTTATTATTATCCTTATTCTATTATTACTATCCCTATTACTCTTGTCTTTATCCTTATTACTATTATTATTATCGCTCTAACTATTATTATTATCGCTATGACTGTTATTATTATCCATATTCTATTATTACTATACCTATTACTCTTGTCTTTATCCTTATAACTATTATTATTTCCCTTATTACTATTATTATTATCGCTATAACTATTATTATTATCCTTATTACTATTATTATTAGCACTATAACTATTATTATTACCGCTATGACTGTTATTATTATCCTTATTCTATTATTACTATCCCTATTACTCTTGTCTTTATCCTTAGAACTATTATTATTTCCCTTATTACTATTATTATTATCATTATAACTGTTATTACTATCCTTATTACTAGTATTATTATCTCTGTAACTATTATTGTTATCCTCATTACTACTATTATTATCGCTCTGACTGTTATTATTATCCTTATTCTATTATTACTATCCCTATTGCTCTTGTCTTTATCCTTATAACTATTATTATTATCCTTATTACTATTATCATTATCGCTATAACTATTATTATTATCCTTACTACTATTATTATTATCGCTATGACTGTTATTATTATCCTTATTCTATTATTACTATCCCTATTACTCTTGTCTTTATCCTTATAACTATTATTATTATCCTTATTACTATTATTATCGCTATGACTATTATTATTATCCTTATTACTATTGTTACTAGCACTATCACTATTATTATTACCGCTATGACTGTTATTATTATACTTATTCTTTTATTACTATCCCTATTACTCTTGTCTTTAACCTTATAACTATTATTATTATCCTTATTACTATTATTATTAGCGCTATAACTATTATTATTACCGCTATGACTGTTATTATTATCCTTATTCTATTATTACTATCCCTATTACTCTTGTCTTTATCCATAGAACTATTATTATTTCCCTTATTACTATTATTATTATCATTATAACTGTTATTATTATCCGTATTACTAGTATTATTATCTCTATAACTATTATTGTTATCCTCATTACTACTATTATTATCGCTCTGACTGTTATTATTATCCTTATTCTACTATTACTATCCCTATTACTCTTCTCTTTATCCTTATGACTATTATTATTATCCTTATTTCTATTATTATTATCGGTATGACTATTATTATAATCGCTATGACTGTTATTATTATCCTTATTCTATTATTATTTCCCTTATTACTATTATTATTATCGCTATAACTATTATTATTATTCCTATTACTATTATTATCGCTATGACTGTTATTATTATCCCTATTCTACTATTACTATCCCTATTACTCTTGTCTCTATCCTTATTACTATTATTTTTATCCTTATTCTATTATTACTATCCCTATTACTCTTCTCTTTATCCTTATTACTAGTATTATTATCTCTATAACTATTATTGTTATCCTCATTACTATTATTATTATCGCTCTGACTGTTATTATTATCCTTATTCTATTATCACTATCCCTATTACTCTTTTCTGTAACCTTATAACTATTATTATTATCGCTATAACTATTATTATTATCGCTATGACTGTTATTATTATCCTTATTCTACTATTACTATCCCTATTACTCTTCTCTTTATCCTTATAACTATTATTATTATCCTTATTTCAATTATTATTATCGCTATAAATATTATTATTATCGCTATGACTGTTATTATTATCCTTATTCTATTATTACTACCCCTATTACTCTTTTCTTTATCCTTATAACTATTATTATTATCGCTATAACTATTATTATTATCGCTATGACTGTTATTATTATCCTTATTGTATTATTACTATACCTATTACTCTTGTCTTTATCCTTATAACTATTATTATTTCCCTTATTGCTATTATTATTATCGCTATAACTATTATTATTATCCTTATTACTATTGTTACTAGCACTATAACTATTATTATTATCCTTATTACTGTTATTATTACCGCTATGACTGTTATTATTATACTTATTCTATTATTACTATCCCTATTACTCTTGTCTTTATCCTTATAACTATTATTATTATCCTTATTACTATTATTATTAGCGCTATAACTATTATTATTATCATTACTACTATTATTATTATCGCTATGACTGTTATTATTATCCTTATTCTATTATTACTATCCCTATTACTCTTGTCTTTATCCTTATAACTATTATTATTTCCCTTATTGCTATTATTATTATCGCTATGACTGGTATTATTATCCTTATTCTATTATTACTATCCCTATTACTCTTGTCTTTATCCTTATAACTATTATTATTATCCTTATTACTATTATTATTATCGCTATAACTATTATTATTATCGCTATGACTGTTATTATTATCCTTATTGTATTATTACTATACCTATTACACTTGTCTTTATCCTTATAACTATTATTATTTCCCTTATTGCTATTATTATTATCGCTATAAGTGTTATTATTATCCTTATTACTGTTATTATTACCGCTATGACTGTTATTATTATACTTATTCTATTATTACTATCCCTATTACTCTTGTCTCTATTATTATAACTATTATTATTATCCTTATTACTATTATTATTATCCTTATTACTATTATTATTAGCACTATTACTATTATTATTACCGCTATGACTGTTATTATTATCCTTATTCTATTATTACTATCCCTATTACTCTTGTCTTTATCCTTAGAACTATTATTATTTCCCTTATTACTATTATTATTATCATTATAACTGTTATTATTATCCTTATTACTAGTATTATTATCTCTATAACTATTATTGTTATCCTCATTACTACTATTATTATCGCTCTGACTGTTATCATTATCCTTATTCTATTATTACTATCCCTATTGCTCTTGTCTTTATCCTTATAACTATTATTATTATCCTTATTACTATTATTATTATCGCTATAACTATTATTATTATCGCTATGACTGTTATTATTATCCTTATTCTATTATTACTATCCCTATTACTCTTTTCTTTATCCTTATAACTATTATTATTATCGCTATGACTGTTATTATTATCCTTATTGTATTATTACTATACCTATTACTCTTGTCTTTATCCTTATAACTATTATTATTATCCTTATTACTATTATTATTATCGCTATAACTATTATTATTATACTTATTACTATTGTTACTAGCACTATAACTATTATTATTATCCTTATTACTGTTATTATTACCGCTATGACTGTTATTATTATACTTATTCTATTATTACTATCCCTATTACTCTTTTCTTTATCCTTATAACTATTTCTATTATCGCTATAACTATTATTATTATCGCTATGACTGTTATTATTATCCTTATTGTATTATTACTATACCTATTACACTTGTCTTTATCCTTATAACTATTATTATTTCCCTTATTGCTATTATTATTATCGCTATAAGTGTTATTATTATCCTTATTACTGTTATTATTACCGCTATGACTGTTATTATTATACTTATTCTATTATTACTATCCCTATTACTCTTGTCTCTATTATTATAACTATTATTATTATGCTGATTACTATTATTATTATCGCTATAACTATTATTATTATCCTTACTACTATTATTATTATAACTATAACTATAATTATTATCGCTATGACGGTCATTATTATCCTTATTGTATTATTACTATACCTATTAATCTTGTCTTTATCCTTATAACTATTATTATTTCCCTTATTGCTATTATTATTATCGCAATAACTATTATTATTATCCTTATTGCTATTGTTACTAGCACTATAACTATTATTATTATCCTTATTACTGTTATTATTACCGCTATGACTGTTATTATTATACTTATTCTATTATTACTATCCCTATTACTCTTGTCTCTATGCTTATAACTATTATTATTATGCTTATTACTATTATTATTATCCATATTACTATTATTATTATCCTTATTACTATTATTATTATCGCTATAACTATTATTATTTCCCTTATTGCTATTATTTTTATCGCTATAACTATTATTATCATCCTTATTACTATTATTACTAGCACTATAACTATTATTATTATCCTTATTACTGTTATTATTACCGCTATAACTATTATAATTATCCTTATTACTATTATTACTAGCACTATAACTATTATTATTATCCTTATTACTGTTATTATTACCGCTATGACTGTTATTATTATACTTATTCTATTATTACTATCGCTATTACTCTTGTCTCTATCCTTATAACTATTATTAGTATGCTTATTACTATTATTATTTGCACTATAACTATTATTATTATCCTTATTACTATTATTATTATCGCCATGACTGTTATTATTATACTTATTCTATTATTACTATCGCTATTAGTCTTGTCTTTATCCTTATAACTATGATTATCGCTATGACTGTTATTATTATCCTTATTGTATTATTACTATACCTATTACTCTTGTCTTTATCCTTATAACTATTATTATTTCCCTTATTGCTATTATTATTATCGCTATAAGTATTATTATTATCCTTATTACTGTTATTATTACCGCTATGACTGTTATCATTATACTTATTCTATTATTACTATCCCTATTACTCTTGTCTCTATTATTATAACTATTATTATTATGCTGATTACTATTATTATTATCGCTATAACTATTATTATTATCCTTACTACTATTATTATTATCGCTATGACTGTTATTATTATCCTTATTCTACTATTACTATCCCTATTACTCTTCTCTTTATCTTTATAACTATTATTATTATCCTTATTTCTATTTTTATTATCGCTATGACTATTATTATTATCGCTATGACTGTTATTATTATCCTTATTCTATTATTATTTCCCTCATTACTATTATTATTATCCTTATTCTACTATTACTATCCCTATTACTCTTGTCTCTATCCTTATAACTATTATTATTATGCTTGTTACTATTATTATTATCGCTATAACTATTATTATTATCGCTATGACTGTTATTATTATCCTTATTCTATTATTACTATCCCTATTACTCTTGTCTCTATCCTTATAACTATTATTATTATGCTTATTACCATTATTATTAGCACTATAACTACTATTATTATCCTTATAACTATTATTATTATCCTTATTACTATTATCATTATCGCTATAACTATTATTATTACCGCTATGACTGTTATTATTATCCTTATTCTATTATTACTATCCCTATTACTCTTGTCTTTATCCTTATAACTATTATTATTATCCTTATTTCTATTATTATTATCGCTATGACTATTATTATTATCGCTATGACTGTTATTATTATCCTTATTCTATTATTATTTCCCTCATTACTATTATTATTATCGCTATAACTATTATTATTATCCTTATTACTATTATTATCGCTATGACTGTTATTATTATCCTTATTCTACTATTACTATCCCTATTACTCTTGTCTCTATCCTTATAACTATTATTATTTCCCTTATTACTATTATTATTATCGCTATAACTATTATTATTATCCTTATTACTATTATTATTAGCACTATAACTATTATTATTACCGCTATGAATGTTATTATTATCCTTATTCTATTATTACTATCCCTATTACTCTTGTCTTTATCCTTAGAACTATTATTATTTCCCTTATTACTATTATTATTATCATTATAACTGTTATTATTATCCTTATTACTAGTATTATTATCTCTATAACTATTATTGTTATCCTCATTACTACTATTATTATCGCTCTGACTGTTATCATTATCCTTATTCTATTATTACTATCCCTATTGCTCTTGTCTTTATCCTTATAACTATTATTATTATCCTTATTACTATTATTATTATCGCTATAACTATTATTATTATCGCTATGACTGTTATTATTATCCTTATTCTATTATTACTATCCCTATTGCTCTTGTCTTTATCCTTATAACTATTATTATTATCCTTATTACTATTATTATTATCGCTATAACTATTATTATTATCGCTATGACTGTTATTATTATCCTTATTCTATTATTACTATCCCTATTACTCTTGTCTTTATCCTTATTACTATTATTATCGCTATGACTATTATTATTATCCTTATTACTATTGTTACTAGTACTATAACTATTATTATTATCCTTATTACTGTTATTATTACCGCTATGACTGTTATTATTATTCTTATTCTATTATTACTATCCCTATTACTCTTGTCTTTATCCATAGAACTATTATTATTTCCCTTATTACTATTATTATTATCATTATAACTGTTATTATTATCCGTATTACTAGTATTATTATCTCTATAACTATTATTGTTATCCTCATTACTACTATTATTATCGCTCTGACTGTTATCATTATCCTTATTCTATTATTACTATCCCTATTGCTCTTGTCTTTATCCTTATAACTATTATTATTATCCTTATTACTATTATTATTATCGCTATAACTATTATTATTATCGCTATGACTGTTATTATTATCCTTATTCTATTATTACTATCCCTATTACTCTTGTCTTTATCCTTATTACTATTATTATCGCTATGACTATTATTATTATCGCTATGACTGTTATTATTATCCATATTCTATTATTACTATACCTATTACTCTTGTCTTTATCCTTATAACTATTATTATTTCCCTTATTACTATTATTATTATCGCTATAACTATTATTATTATCCTTATTACTATTATTATTAGCACTATAACTATTATTATTACCGCTATGAATGTTATTATTATCCTTATTCTATTATTACTATCCCTATTACTCTTGTCTTTATCCTTAGAACTATTATTATTTCCCTTATTACTATTATTATTATCATTATAACTGTTATTATTTCCCTTATTACTATTATTATTATCTCTATAACTATTATTGTTATCCTCATTACTACTATTATTATCGCTCTGACTGTTATCATTATCCTTATTCTATTATTACTATCCCTATTACTCTTGTCTTTATCCTTATTACTATTATTATTATCGCTCTAACTATTATTATTATCGCTATGACTGTTATTATTATCCATATTCTATTATTACTATACCTATTACTCTTGTCTTTATCCTTATAACTATTATTATTTCCCTTATTACTATTATTATTATCGCTATAACTATTATTATTATCCTTATTACTATTATTATTAGCACTATAACTATTATTATTACCGCTATGAATGTTATTATTATCCTTATTCTATTATTACTATCCCTATTACTCTTGTCTTTATCCTTAGAACTATTATTATTTCCCTTATTACTATTATTATTATCATTATAACTGTTATTATTATCCTTATTACTAGTATTATTATCTCTATAACTATTATTGTTATCCTCATTACTACTATTATTATCGCTCTGACTGTTATCATTATCCTTATTCTATTATTACTATCCCTATTGCTCTTGTCTTTATCCTTATAACTATTATTATTATCCTTATTACTATTATTATTATCGCTATAACTATTATTATTATCGCTATGACTGTTATTATTATCCTTATTCTATTATTACTATCCCTATTACTCTTGTCTTTATCCTTATTACTATTATTATCGCTATGACTATTATTATTATCCTTATTACTATTGTTACTAGTACTATAACTATTATTATTATCCTTATTACTGTTATTATTACCGCTATGACTGTTATTATTATTCTTATTCTATTATTACTATCCCTATTACTCTTGTCTTTATCCATAGAACTATTATTATTTCCCTTATTACTATTATTATTATCATTATAACTGTTATTATTATCCGTATTACTAGTATTATTATCTCTATAACTATTATTGTTATCCTCATTACTACTATTATTATCGCTCTGACTGTTATTATTATCCTTATTCTATTATTATTTCCCTTATTACTATTATTATTATCGCTATAACTATTATTATTATCCTTATTACTATTATTATCGCTATGACTGTTATTATTATCCTTATTCTATTATTACCATCCCTATTACTCTTGTCTTTATCCTTATAACTATTATTATTATCGCTATAACTATTATTATTATCGCTATGACTGTTATTATTATCCTTATTGTATTATTACTATCCCTATTACTTTTGTCTTTATCCTTATAACTATTATTATTTCCCTTATTACTATTATTATTATCGCTATAACTATTATTATTATCCTTATTACTATTATTACTAGCACTATAACTGTTATTATTATCCTTATTACTATTACTATTATCGCTATGACTGTTATTATTATACTTATTACTATTATTATTAGCACCATAGCTATTATTATTATTATCGCTATGACTGTTATTATTATCCTTATTCTATTATTACTATACCTATTACTCTTGTCTCTATCCTTATAACTATTATTATTATGTTTACTACTATTATTATTATCGCCATAACTATTATTATTATCCTTACTACTATTATTATTATCGCTGTGACTGTTATTATTATCCTTATTCTATTTTTACTATCCCTATTACTCTTCTCTTTATCCTTATAACTATTATTATTATCCTTATTACTATTATTATTATCGCTATAACTATTATTATTATCCTTATTACTATTATTAATAGCACTATAACTATTATTATTATCGTTATTACTATTATTAATATCGCTATGACTGTTATTATTATACTTATTCTATTATTACTATTCCTATTACTCTTGTCTTTATCCTGATAATTATTATTATTTCCCTTATTACTATTACTATTATCGCTATAACTGTTATTATAATCCTTATTAGTAGTATTATTAGCACTATAACTATTATGTTTATCCTTATTACTATTATTATTCGCACTATAACTATTATTATTATCCTTATTACTATTATTATTATCGCTACGACTGTTATTATTATACTTATTCTGTTATTACTATCCCTATTACTCTTGTCTTTATCCTTATAACTATTATTATTTCCCTTATTACTATTATTATTATCATTATAACTTTTATTATTATCCTTATTACTAGTATTATTATCTCTATAACTATTATTGTTATCCTCATTACTATTATTATTATCGCTATGACTGTTATTATTATCCTTATTCTATTATTACCATCCCTATTACTCTTGTCTTTATCCTTATAACTATTATTATTATCGCTATAACTATTATTATTATCGCTATGACTGTTATTATTATCCTTATTGTATTATTACTATCCCTATTACTTTTGTCTTTATCCTTATAACTATTATTATTTCCCTTATTACTATTATTATTATCGCTATAACTATTATTATTATCCTTATTACTATTATTACTAGCACTATAACTGTTATTATTATCCTTATTACTATTACTATTATCGCTATGACTGTTATTATTATCCTTATTACTATTATTATTAGCACCATAGCTATTATTATTATTATCGCTATGACTGTTATTATTATCCTTATTCTATTATTACTATACCTATTACTCTTGTCTCTATCCTTATAACTATTATTATTATGTTTACTACCATTATTATTATCGCCATAACTATTATTATTATCCTTACTACTATTATTATTATTGCTGTGACTGTTATTATTATCCTTATTCTATTTTTACTATCCCTATTACTCTTCTCTTTTTCCTTATAACTATTATTATGATCCTTATTACTATTATTATTATCGCTATAACTATTATTATTATCCTTATTACTATTATTAATATCACTATAACTATTATTATTATCCTTATTACTATTATTAATATCGCTATGACTGTTATTATTATACTTATTCTATTATTACTATTACTATTACTCTTCTCTTTATCCTTATAACTATTATTATTATCCTTATTACTATTATTATTATCGCTATAACTATTATTATTATCCTTATTACTATTATTAATAGCACTATAACTATTATTATTATCCTTATTACTATTATTAATATCGCTATGACTGTTATTATTATCCTTATTCTATTATTACTATTCCTATTACTCTTGTCTTTATCATTATAACTATTAGTATTATTCTTATTACTATTATTATTATCATTATAACTGTTATTATTATCCTTATTACAAGTATTATTATCTCTATAACTATTATTGTTATCCTCATTACTATTATTATTATCGCTCTGACTGTTATTATTATCCTTATTCTATTATCACTATCCCTATTACTCTTTTCTTTAACCTTATAACTATTATTATTATCGCTATAACTATTATTATTTTCGCTATGACTGTTATTATTATCCTTATTCTACTATTACTATCCCTATTACTCTTCTTTTTATCCTTATAACTATTATTATTATCCTTATTTCAATTATTATTATCGCTATAACTATTATTATTATCGCTATGACTGTTATTATTATCCTTATTCTATTATTACTATCCCTATTACTCTTTTCTTTATCCTTATAACTATTATTATTTCCCTTATTGCTATTATTATTATCGCTATAACTATTATTATTATCCTTATTACTATTGTTACTAGCACTATAACTATTATTATTATCCTTATTACTGTTATTATTACCGCTATGACTTTTATTATTATACTTATTCTATTATTACTATCCCTATTACTCTTGTCTCTATCCTTATAACTATTATTATTATGCTTATTACTATTATTATTAGCACTATAACTACTATTATTATCCTTATTACTATTATTATTATCGCTATGACTGTTATTATTATACTTATTCTATTATTACTATCCCTATTAGTCTTGTCTTTATCCTTATAACTATGATTATCGCAATAACTATTATTATTATCCTTATTGTATTATTAATATCCCTATTACTCTTGTCTTTATCCTTATAACTATTATTATTATCCTTATTACTATTATTATCGCTATGACTGTTATTATTACCCTTATTCTACTATTACTATCCCTATTACTCTTGCCTCTATCCTTACAACTATTATTATTATGCTGATTACAATTATTATTATCGCTATAACTATTATTATTATCCTTACTACTATTATTATTATCGCTATGACTGTTATTATTATCCTTATTCTATTATTATTTAGCTTATTACTATTATTATTATCGCTATAACTATTATTATTATCCTTATTACTATTATTATCGCTATGACTGTTATTATTATCCTTATTCTATTATTACTATCCCTATTACTCTTGTCTTTATCCTGATAATTATTATTATTTCCCTTATTACAATTATTATTATCGCTATAACTATTATTATTATCCTTGTTACTATTATTATTCGCACTATAACTATTATTATTATCCTTATTACTATTATTAATATCGCTATGACTGTTATTATTATACTTATTCTGTTATTACTATCCCTATTACTCTTGTCTTTATCCTTATAACTATTATTATTTTCCTTATTACTATTATTATTATCATTATAACTGTTATTATTATCCTTATTACTAGTATTATTATCTCTATAACTATTATTGTTATCCTCATTACTATTATTATTATCGCTATGACTGTTATTATTATCCTTATTCTATTATTACCATCCCTATTACTCTTGTCTTTATCCTTATAACTATTATTATTATCGCTATAACTATTATTATTATCGCTATGACTGTTATTATTATCCTTATTGTATTATTACTATCCCTATTACTTTTGTCTTTATCCTTATAACTATTATTATTTCCCTTATTACTATTATTATTATCGCTATAACTATTATTATTATCCTTATTACTATTATTACTAGCACTATAACTGTTATTATTATCCTTATTACTATTACTATTATCGCTATGACTGTTATTATTATACTTATTACTATTATTATTAGCACCATATCTATTATTATTATTATCGCTATGACTGTTATTATTATCCTTATTCTATTATTACTATACCTATTACTCTTGTCTCTATCCTTATAACTATTATTATTATGTTTACTACTATTATTATTATCGCCATAACTATTATTATTATCCTTACTACTATTATTATTATCGCTGTGACTGTTATTATTATCCTTATTCTATTTTTACTATCCCCATTACTCTTCTCTTTATCCTTATAACTATTATTATTATCCTTATTACTATTATTATTATCGCTATAACTATTATTATTATCCTTATTACTATTATTAATAGCACTATAACTATTATTATTATCGTTATTACTATTATTAATATCGCTATGACTGTTATTATTATACTTATTCTATTATTACTATTCCTATTACTCTTGTCTTTATCCTGATAATTATTATTATTTCCCTTATTACTATTACTATTATCGCTATAACTGTTATTATTATCCTTATTAGTAGTATTATTAGCACTATAACTATTATGTTTATCCTTATTACTATTATTATTCGCACTATAACTATTATTATTATCCTTATTACTATTATTATTATCGCTACGACTGTTATTATTATACTTATTCTGTTATTACTATCCCTATTACTCTTGTCTTTATCCTTATAACTATAATTATTTCCCTTATTACTATTATTATTATCATTATAACTTTTATTATTATCCTTATTACTAGTATTATTATCTCTATAACTATTATTGTTATCCTCATTACTATTATTATTATCGCTATGACTGTTATTATTATCCTTATTCTATTATTACCATCCCTATTACTCTTGTCTTTATCCTTATAACTATTATTATTATCGCTATAACTATTATTATTATCGCTATGACTGTTATTATTATCCTTATTGTATTATTACTATCCCTGTTACTTTTGTCTTTATCCTTATAACTATTATTATTTCCCTTATTACTATTATTATTATCGCTATAACTATTATTATTATCCTTATTACTATTATTACTAGCACTATAACTGTTATTATTATCCTTATTACTATTACTATTATCGCTATGACTGTTATTATTATCCTTATTACTATTATTATTAGCACCATAGCTATTATTATTATTATCGCTATGACTGTTATTATTATCCTTATTCTATTATTACTATACCTATTACTCTTGTCTCTATCCTTATAACTATTATTATTATGTTTACTACTATTATTATTATCGCCATAACTATTATTATTATCCTTACTACTATTATTATTATCGCTGTGACTGTTATTATTATCCTTATTCTATTTTTACTATCCCTATTACTCTTCTCTTTTTCCTTATAACTATTATTATTATCCTTATTACTATTATTATTATCGCTATAACTATTATTATTATCCTTATTACTATTATTAATAGCACTATAACTATTATTATTATCCTTATTACTATTATTAATATCGCTATGACTGTTATTATTATACTTATTCTATTTTTACTATCCCTATTACTCTTCTCTTTTTCCTTATAACTATTATTATTATCCTTATTACTATTATTATTAGCACTATAACTATTATTATTATCCTTATTGCTATTATTATTATCGCTATGACTGTTATTATTATCCTTATTCTTTTATTACTATCCCTATTACTCCTGTCTCTATCCTTATAACTATTATTATTATCCTTATTCTATTATTACTATCCCTATTACTCCTGTCTCTATCCTTATAACTATTATTATTATCCTTATCACTATTATTACAAGCACTATAACTATTATTATTATCCTTATTACTGTTATTATTACCGCTATAACTATTATTATTATCCTTATTACTATTATTACTAGCACTATAACTATTATTATTATCCTTATTACTGTTATTATTACCGCTATGACTGTTATTATTATACTTATTCTATTATTACTATCCCTATTAGTCTTGTCTTTATCCTTATAACTGTTAGCATTATCCTTATTATTATTATCATTATTAGCGCTATACTGATATTATTGGCCTTGTTCTGTTATTACTATCCCAATACCTCTTGTCTTTATCAATATAACTGTTATTATTATCCTTATTACTATTATTATTATCGCTATAACCGTTATCATTATCCTTATTCTATTGTTACTATCCGTATTACTCTTGCCTTTATCCTTATAACCATTATTATTATCCTTATTCTATTCTTACTATCCGTATTACTCTTGTCATTATCCTTATAAATATTATTATTATCCTTGTTATTATTATTATTATCGCTATAACTGTTATTATTATCCTTATTACTATTATTATTATCGCTATAACTGTTATCAATATCCTTATTCTATTGTTACTATCCGTATTACTCTTGCCTTTATCCTTATAACCATTATTATTATCCTTATTCTATTCTTACTATCCGTATTACTCTTGTCTTTATCCTTATAACTATTATTATTATCCTTATTGCTATTAATATTATTATCCTTATAACTATTATTATTATCCTTATTACTATTATTATTATCGCTATAACTGTTATTATTATTCTTGTTATTGTTATTATTATCCCTATTCCTCTTGCCTTTATCGTTACAACTATTATTATTATCCTTATTACTATTATTATTATCGCTATAACTGTTACTATTATTCTTGTTACTATGATTATTATGGCTATAACTGTTATTATTATCCTTGTTCTATTGTTACTATCCGTAATACTCTTGTCTTTATCCTTATAACTATCATTATTATCCTTATTACTATTAATATTATTATCCTTATAACTATTATTATTATCCTTATCATTATTATTATTACCGCTATAACTGTTAGTATTATCCATATTCTATTGTTACTATCCGTATTCCTCTTGTCTTTATACTTATAACTGTTATTATTATCCTAATTACTATTATTATTATCCCTATTCCTCTTGTCTTTATCCTTATAACTATTATTATTATCGCTAAAACTGTTATTATTATTCTTAATGCTATTATTATTAACCCTATTACTCTTGTCTTTATCCTTATAACTATTATTATCATTATAACTGTTATTATTATCCTTATTACTAGTATTATTATCTCTATAACTATTTTTGTTATCCTCATTACTATTATTATTATCGCTATGACTGTTATTATTATCCTTATTCTATTATTACTATCCCTATTACTCTCGTCTTTATCCTTATAACTATTATTATTATCCTTATTACTATTATTATTATCGCTATAACTATTATTATTATCGCTATGACTGTTATTATTATCCTTATTCTATTATTACTATCCCTATTACTCCTGTCTCTATCCTTATAACTATTATTATTTCCCTTATTGCTATTATTATTATCGCTATAACTATTATTATTATCCTTATTACTATTATTATTATCGCTATAACTATTATTATTATCCTTACTACTATTATTATTATCGCTATGACTGTTATTATTATCCTTATTCTATTATTACTATCCCTATTACTCTTGTCTTTATCATTATAACTATTAGTATTATCCTTATTACTATTATTATTATCGCTATAACTATTTTTATTATCCTTATTACTATTATTACTAGCACTATAACTATTATTATTATCCTTATTACTGTTATTATTACCGCTATGACTGTTATTATTATCCTTATTGTATTATTAATATCCCTATTACTCTTGTCTTTATCCTTATAACTATTATTATTTCCCTTATTACTATTATTATTATCATTATAACTGTTATTATTATCCTTATTACTAGTATTATTATCTCTATAACTATTTTTGTTATCCTCATTACTATTATTATTATCGCTATGCCTGTTATTATTATCCTTATTCTATTATTACTATCCCTATTACTCTTGTCTTTATCCTTATAACTATTATTATTATCCTTATTACTATTATTATTATCGCTATAACTATTATTATTATCGCTATGACGGTTATTATTATACTTATTCTATTATTACTATCCCTATTACTCTTGTCTCTATCCTTATAACTATTATTATTATGCTTATTACTATTATTATTAGCACTATAACTATTATTATTATCCTTATTACTATTATTATTATCCTTATTACTATTATTATTATGCTTATTACTATTATTATTATCGCTATAACTATTATTATTATCCTTACTACGATTATTATTATCGCTATGACTGTTATTATTATCCTTATTCTATTATTACTATCCCTATTACTCTTCTCTTTATCCTTATAACTATTATTATAAACCTTATTACTATTATTACTAGCACTATAACTATTATTATTATCCTTATTACTGTTATTATTACCGCTATGACTGTTATTATTATCCATATTCTATTGTTACTATCCGTATTACTCTTGTCTTTATCCTTATAACTATTATTATTATGCTTATTACTATTATTATTAGCACTATAACTATTACTATTATCCTTATTACTATTATTATTATCGCTATAACTATTATTATTATCCTTATTACTATTATTATTATCGCTATAACTGATATCATTATCCTTATTCTATTGTTACTATCCGTACTACTCTTGTCTTTATCCTTATAACTATTATTATTAACCTTATTCTATTGTTACTATCCGTATTAATCTTGTCTTTATCCTTATATCGGTTATTATTATTCTTATTACTATTATTATTATCCCTATTTCTCTTGTCTTTATCCTTATAACTATTATTATTATCCTTATTGCTATTAATATTATTATCCTTATAACTATTATTATTATCCTTATTACTATTATTATTATCGCTATAACTGTTATTATTATTCTTGTTATTGTTATTATTATCCCTATTCCTCTTGCCTTTATCGTTACAACTATTATTATTATCCTTATTACTATTATTATTATCGCTATAACTGTTACTATTATTCTTGTTACTATGATTATTATGGCTATAACTGTTATTATTATCCTTGTTCTATTGTTACTATCCGTAATACTCTTGTCTTTATCCTTATAACTATCATTATTATCCTTATTGCTATTAATATTATTATCCTTATAACTATTATTATTATCCTTATCATTATTATTATTATCGCTATAACTGTTAGTGTTATCCATATTCTATTGTTACTATCCGTATTCCTCTTGTCTTTATACTTATAACTGTTATTATTATCCTAATTACTATTATTATTATCCCTATTCCTCTTGTCTTTATCCTTATAACTATTATTATTATCGCTAAAACTGTTATTATTATTCTTAATGCTATTATTATTAACCCTATTACTCTTGTCTTTATCCTTATAACTATTATTATTTCCCTTATTACTATTATTATTATCATTATAACTGTTATTATTATCCTTATTACTAGTATTATTATCTCTATAACTATTATTGTTATCCTCAATACTATTATTATTATCGCTATGACTGTTATTATTATCCTTATTCTATTATTACTATCCCTATTACTCTCGTCTTTATCCTTATAACTATTATTATTATCCTTATTACTATTATTATTATCGCTATAACTATTATTATTATCGCTATGACTGTTATTATTATCCTTATTGTATTATTACTATACCTATTACTCTTGTCTTTATCCTTATAACTATTATTATTTCCCTTATTGCTATTATTATTATCGCTATAACTATTATTATTATCCTTATTACTATTATTACTAGCACTATAACTATTATTATTATCCTTATTACTGTTATTATTACCGCTATGACTGTTATTATTATCCTTATTCTATTATTACTATCCCTATTACTCTTGTCTTTATCCTTATAACTATTATTATTATCCTTATTACTATTATTATTATCGCTATAACTATTATTATTACCGCTATGACTGTCATTATTATCCTTATTCTATTATTACTATCCCTATTACTCTTGTCTTTATCCTTATAACTATTATTATTATCCTTATAACTATTATTATTATCCTTATTACTATTATTATTATCGCTATAACTATTATTATTATCGCTATGACTGTTATTATTATCCTTATTCTATTATTACTATCCCTATTACTCTTGTCTTTATCCTTATAACTATTATTATTTCCCTTATTACTATTATTATTATCATTATAACTGTTATTATTATCCTTATTACTAGTATTATTATCTCTATAACTATTATTGTTATCCTCATTACTATTATTATTATGGCTATGACTGTTATTATTATCCTTATTCTATTATTACTATCCCTATTACTCTTTTCTTTATCCTTATAACTATTATTATTATGCTTATTACTATTATTATTAGCACTATAACTATTATGTTTATCCTTATTACTATTATTATTATTGCTATAACTGTTATTATTATCCTTATTACTATTATTATTAGCACTATAGCTATTATTATTATCCTTATTACTATTATTATCGCTATGACTGTTATTATTATCCTTACTCTACTATTACTATCCCTATTACTCTTGTCTCTATCCTTATAAATGTTATTATTATGCTTATTACTATTACTATTAGCACTATAACTATTATTATTATCCGTATTACTATTATTATTATCGCTATGACTGTTATTATTATACTTATTCTATTATTACTATCCCTATTAGTCTTGTCTTTATCCTTATAACTATGATTATCTCTATAACTATTATTATTATCGCTATGACTGTTATTATTATCCTTATTGTATTATTAATATCCCTATTACTCTTGTCTTTATCCTTATAACTATTATTATTTCCCTTATTGCTATTATTATTATCGCTATAACTATTATTATTATCCTAATTACTATTATTATTATCCCTATTCCTCTTGTCTTTATCCTTATAACTATTAGCATTATCCTTATTATTATTATTATTATTAGCGCTATGCTGATATTATTGGCCTTGTTCTGTTATTACTATCCCAATACCTCTTGTCTTTATCCTTATAACTATTATTATTATCCTTATGATTATTATTATTATTATCGGTAAAACTGTTATTATTATCCCTATTCGTCTTGTCTTTATCCTTACAACTATTATTATTATCCATATTATTATTATTAATATCGCCAGAACTGTTATTATTATGCTTATTACTATTATTATTATCCCTATTTCTCTTGTCTTTATCCTTATAACTATTATTATTATCGCTATGACTGTTATTATTATCCTTATTGTATTATTACTATACCTATTACTCTTGTCTTTATCTTTATAACTATTATTATTTCCCTTATTGCTATTATTATTATCGCTATAACTATTATTATTATCCTTATTACTATTATTACTAGCACTATAACTATTATTATTATCCTTATTACTGTTATTATTACCGCTATGACTGTTATTATTATACTTATTCTATTATTACTATCCCTATTAGTCTTGTCTTTATCCTTATAACTATTATTATTATCCTTATTACTATTATTATTATCGCTATAACTATTATTATTATCGCTATGACTGTTATTATTATCCTTATTCTATTATTACTATCCCTATTACTCCTGTCTCTATCCTTATAACTATTATTATTATGCTTATTACTATTATTATTAGCACTATAACTATTATTATTATCCTTATTGCTATTATTATTATCGCTATGACTGTTATTATTATACTTATTCTATTATTTCTATCCCTATTACTCTTGTCTTTATCCTTATAACTATTATTATTATCCTTATTACTATTATTATTATCGCTATACCTATTATTATTATCGCTATGACTGTTATTATTATCCTTATTCTATTATTATTTCCCTTATTACTAGTATTATTATCTCTATAACTATTATTGTTATCCTCATTACTATTATTATTATCGCTATGACTGTTATTATTATCCTTATTCTATTATTACTATCCCTATTACTCTTTTCTTTATCCTTATAACTATTATTATTATCCGTAGTACTATTATTATTATCGCTATAACTATTATTATTATCGCTGTGACTGTTATTATTATCCTTATTCTATTATTATTTCCCTTATTACTATTTATTATTATCGCTATGACTGTTATTATTATCCTTATTACTATTATTATCGCTATGACTGTTATTATTATCCTTATTCTTTTATTACTATCCCTATTACTCCTGTCTCTATCCTTATAACTATTATTATTATCCTTATCACTATTATTACAAGCACTATAACTATTATGTTTATCCTTATTACTATTATTATTAGCACTATAGCTATTATCATTATCCTTATTACTATTATTATCGCTATGACTGTTATTATTATCCTTACTCTACTATTACTATCCCTATTACTCTTGTCTCTATCCTAATAACTATTATTATTATGCTTATTACTATTATTATTAGCACTATAACTATTATTATTATCCTTATTGCTACTATTATTATCGCTATGACTGTTATTATTATACTTATTCTATTATTACTATCCCTATTACTCTTGTCTTTATCCCTATAACTATTATTATTATCCTTACTACTATTATTATTATCGCTATGACTGTTATTATTATCCTTATTCTATTATTACTATCCCTATTACTCTTCTCTTTATCCTTATAACTATTATTATAAACCTTATTACTATTATTACTAGCACTATAACTATTATTATTATCCTTATTACTGTTATTATTACCGCTATGACTGTTATTATTATACTTATTCTATTATTACTATCCCTATTACTCTTGTCTTTATCCTTATAACTATTATTATTATGCTTATTACTATTATTATTAGCACTATAACTATTATTATTATGCTTATTACTATTATTATTAGCACTATAACTATTATTATTATCCTTATTGCTATTATTATTATCGCTATGACTGTTATTATTATACTTATTCCATTACTACTATCCCTATAACTATTATTATTATCCTTACTACTATTATTATTATCGCTATGACTGTTATTATTATCCTTATTCTATTATTACTATCCCTATTACTCTTCTCTTTATCCTTATAACTATTATTATAAACCTTATTACTATTATTACTAGCACTATAACTATTATTATTATCCTTATTACTGTTATTATTACCGCTATGACTGTTATTATTATACTTATTCTATTATTACTATCCCTATTACTCTTGTCTTTATCCTTATAACTATTATTATTATGCTTATTACTATTATTATTAGCACTATAACTATTATTATTATCCTTATTGCTCTTATTATTATCGCTATGACTGTTATTATTATCCTTATTACTATTATTATTATCGCTATAACTGATATCATTATCCTTATTCTATTGTTACTATCCGTATTACTCTTGTCTTTATCCTTATAACTATTATTATTAACCTTATTCTATTGTTACTATCCGTATTAATCTTGTCTTAATCCTTATAAATATTATTACTATCCTTATTATTATTATTATTATCGCTATAACTGTTATTATTATCCTTATTACTATTATTATTATCTCTATAACTGTTATCAATATCCTTATTCTATTGTTACTATCCGCATTACTCTTGCCTTTATCCTTATATCGGTTATTATTATTCTTATTACTATTATTATTATCCCTATTTCTCTTGTCTTTATCCTTATAACTATTATTATTATCGCTATGACTGTTATTATTATCCTTATTGTATTATTACTATACCTATTACTCTTGTCTTTATCCTTATAACTATTATTATTTCCCTTATTGCTATTATTATTATCGCTATAACTATTATTATTATCCTTATTACTATTATTACTAGCACTATAACTATTATTATTATCCTTATTACTGTTATTATTACCGCTATAACTATTATTATTATCCTTATTACTATTATTACTAGCACTATAACTATTATTATTATCCTTATTACTGTTATTATTACCGCTATGACTGTTATTATTATACTTATTTTATTATTACTATCCCTATTAGTCTTGTCTTTATCCTTATAACTATTATTATTATCGCTATGACTGTTATTATTATCCTTATTCTATTATTACTATCCCTATTACTCCTGTCTCTATCCTTATAACTATTATTATTATGCTTATTACTATTATTATTAGCACTATAACTATTATTATTATCCTTATTGCTATTATTATTATCGCTATGACTGTTATTATTATACTTATTCTATTATTACTATCCCTATTACTCTTGTCTTTATCCTTATAACTATTATTATTATCCTTATTACTATTATTATTATCGCTATACCTATTATTATTATCGCTATGACTGTTATTATTATCCTTATTCTATTATTATTTACCTTATTACTAGTATTATTATCTCTATAACTATTATTGTTATCCTCATTACCATTATTATTATCGCTATGACTGTTATTATTATCCTTATTCTATTATTACTATCCCTATTACTCTTGTCTTTATCCTTATAACTATTATTATTTCCCTTATTGCTATTATTATTATCGCTATAACTATTATTATTATCCTTATTACTATTATTACTAGCACTATAACTATTATTATTATCCTTATTACTATTATTATTATCGCTATAACTATTATTATTATCGCTATGACTGTTATTATTATCCTTATTCTATTATTATTTCCCTTATTACTAGTATTATTATCTCTATAACTATTATTGTTATCCTCATTACCATTATTATTATCGCTATGACTGTTATTATTATCCTTATTCTTTTATTACTATCCCTATTACTCCTGTCTCTATCCTTATAACTATTATTATTATCCTTATTCTATTATTACTATCCCTATTACTCCTGTCTCTATCCTTATAACTATTATTATTATCCTTATCACTATTATTACAAGCACTATAACTATTATGTTTATCCTTATTACTATTATTATTAGCACTATAGCTATTATTATTATCCTTATTACTATTATTATCGATATGACTGTTATTATTATCCTTACTCTACTATTACTATCCCTATTACTCTTGTCTCTATCCTAATAACTATTATTATTATGCTTATTACTATTATTATTAGCACTATAACTATTATTATTATCCTTATTGCTATTATTATTATCGCTATGACTGTTATTATTATACTTATTCTATTATTACTATCCCTATTACTCTTGTCTTTATCCCTATAACTATTATTATTATCCTTACTACTATTATTATTATCGCTATGACTGTTATTATTATCCTTATTCTATTATTACTATCCCTATTACTCTTCTATTTATCCTTATAACTATTATTATAAACCTTATTACTATTATTACTAGCACTATAACTATTATTATTATCCTTATTACTGTTATTATTACCGCTATAACTATTACTATTATCCTTATTACTATTATTACTAGCACTATAACTATTATTATTATACTTATTACTGTTATTATTACCGCTATGACTGTTATTATTATACTTATTCTATTATTACTATCCCTATTAGTCTTGTCTTTATCCTTATAACTATTATTATTATCGCTATGACTGTTATTATTATCCTTATTCTATTATTACTATCCCTATTACTCCTGTCTCTATCCTTATAACTATTATTATTATGCTTATTACTATTATTATTAGCACTATAACTATTATTATTATCCTTATTGCTATTATTATTATCGCTATGACTGTTATTATTATCCATATTCTATTGTTACTATCCGTATTACTCTTGTCTTTATCCTTATAACTATTATTATTATGCTTATTACTATTATTATTAGCACTATAACTATTACTATTATCCTTATTACTATTATTATTATCGCCATAACTATTATTATTATCCTTATTACTATTATTATTAACCTTATTCTATTGTTACTATGCGTATTAATCTTGTCTTAATCCTTATAACTATTATTATTATCGTTATTATTATTATTATTATCGCTATAACTGTTATTATTATCCCTATTCTATTGTTACTATCCGTATTACTCTTGCCTTTATCCTTATAACTATTACTATTATCCTTATTCTATTCTTACTATCCCCATTACTCTTGTCTTTATCCTTATAACTATTATTATTATCCTTATCATTATTATTATTATCGCTATAACTGTTAGTATTATCCATATTCTATTGTTACTATCCGTATTACTCTTGTCTTTATCCTTATAACTATTATTATTATGCTTATTACTATTATTATTAGCACTATAACTATTATTAATATCCTTATTACTATTATTATTATCGCTATAACTATTATTATTATCCTTACTACTATTATTATTATCGCTATGACTGTTATTATTATCCTTATTCTATTATTACTATCCCTATTACTCTTGTCTTTATCCTTATAACTATTATTATTTCCCTTATTGCTATTATTATTATCGCTATAACTATTATTATTATCCTTATTACTATTATTACTAGCACTATAACTATTATTATTATCCTTATTACTATTATTATTATCGCTATAACTATTATTATTATCGCTATGACTGTTATTATTATCCTTATTCTATTATTATTTCCCTTATTACTAGTATTATTATCTCTATAACTATTATTGTTATCCTCATTACCATTATTATTATCGCTATGACTGTTATTATTATCCTTATTCTTTTATTACTATCCCTATTACTCCTGTCTCTATCCTTATAACTATTATTATTATCCTTATTCTATTATTACTATCCCTATTACTCCTGTCTCTATCCTTATAACTATTATTATTATCCTTATCACTATTATTACAAGCACTATAACTATTATGTTTATCCTTATTACTATTATTATCGATATGACTGTTATTATTATCCTTACTCTACTATTACTATCCCTATTACTCTTGTCTCTATCCTAATAACTATTATTATTATGCTTATTACTATTATTATTAGCACTATAACTATTATTATTATCCTTATTGCTATTATTATTATCGCTATGACTGTTATTATTATACTTATTCTATTATTACTATCCCTATTACTCTTGTCTTTATCCCTATAACTATTATTATTATCCTTACTACTATTATTATTATCGCTATGACTGTTATTATTATCCTTATTCTATTATTACTATCCCTATTACTCTTCTATTTATCCTTATAACTATTATTATAAACCTTATTACTATTATTACTAGCACTATAACTATTATTATTATCCTTATTACTGTTATTATTACCGCTATAACTATTACTATTATCCTTATTACTATTATTACTAGCACTATAACTATTATTATTATCCTTATTACTGTTATTATTACCGCTATGACTGTTATTATTATACTTATTCTATTATTACTATCCCTATTAGTCTTGTCTTTATCCTTATAACTATTATTATTATCGCTATGACTGTTATTATTATCCTTATTCTATTATTACTATCCCTATTACTCCTGTCTCTATCCTTATAACTATTATTATTATGCTTATTACTATTATTATTAGCACTATAACTATTATTATTATCCTTATTGCTATTATTATTATCGCTATGACTGTTATTATTATCCATATTCTATTGTTACTATCCGTATTACTCTTGTCTTTATCCTTATAACTATTATTATTATGCTTATTACTATTATTATTAGCACTATAACTATTACTATTATCCTTATTACTATTATTATTATCGCCATAACTATTATTATTATCCTTATTACTATTATTATTAACCTTATTCTATTGTTACTATGCGTATTAATCTTGTCTTAATCCTTATAACTATTATTATTATCGTTATTATTATTATTATTATCGCTATAACTGTTATTATTATCCCTATTCTATTGTTACTATCCGTATTACTCTTGCCTTTATCCTTATAACTATTACTATTATCCTTATTCTATTCTTACTATCCCCATTACTCTTGTCTTTATCCTTATAACTATTATTATTATCCTTATCATTATTATTATTATCGCTATAACTGTTAGTATTATCCATATTCTATTGTTACTATCCGTATTACTCTTGTCTTTATCCTTATAACTATTATTATTATGCTTATTACTATTATTATTAGCACTATAACTATTATTAATATCCTTATTACTATTATTATTATCGCTATAACTATTATTATTATCCTTACTACTATTATTATTATCGCTATGACTGTTATTATTATCCTTATTCTATTATTACTATCCCTATTACTCTTCTCTTTATCCTTATAACTATTATTTTAAACCTTATTACTATTATTACTAGCACTATAACTATTATTATTATCCTTATTACTGTTATTATTACCGCTATGACTGTTATTATTATACTTATTCTATTATTACTATCCCTATTACTCTTGTCTTTATCCTTATAACTATTATTATTATGCTTATTACTATTATTATTAGCACTATAACTATTATTATTATCCTTATTGCTATTATTATTATCGCTATGACTGTTATTATTATCCATATTCTATTGTTACTATCCGTATTTCTCTTGTCTTTATACTTATAACTGTTATTATTATCCTAATTACTATTATTATTATCCCTATTCCTCTTGTCTTTATCCTTATAACTATTATTATTATCGCTAAAACTGTTATTATTATTCTTAATGCTATTATTATTAACCCTATTACTCTTGTCTTTATCCTTATAACTATTATTATTTCCCTTATTACTATTATTATTATCATTATAACTGTTATTATTATCCTTATTACTAGTATTATTATCTCTATAACTATTATTGTTATCCTCATTACTATTATTATTATCGCTATGACTGTTATTATTATTCTTATTCTATTATTACTATCCCTATTACTCTCGTCTTTATCCTTATAACTATTATTATTATCCTTATTACTATTATTATTATCGCTATAACTATTATTATTATCGCTCTGCCTGTTATTATTATCCTTATTCTATTATTACTATCCCTATTACTCTTGTCTTTATCCTTATAACTATTATTATTATCGCTATGACTGTTATTATTATCCTTATTGTATTATTACTATACCTATTACTCTTGTCTTTATCCTTATAACTATTATTATTTCCCTTATTGCTATTATTATTATCGCTATAACTATTATTATTATCCTTATTACTATTATTACTAGCACTATAACTATTATTATTATCCTTATTACTGCTATTATTACCGCTATAACTATTATTATTATCCTTATTACTATTATTACTAGCACTATAACTATTATTATTATCCTTATTACTGTTATTATTACCGCTATGACTGTTATTATTATACTTATTCTATTATTACTATCCCTATTAGTCTTGCCTTTATCCTTATAACTATTATTATTATCCTTATTACTATTATTATTATCGCTATAACTATTATTATTATCGCTATGACTGTTATTATTATCCTTATTCTATTATTACTATCCCTATTACTCTTGTCTTTATCCTTATAACTATTAGTATTATCCTTATTACTATTATTATTATCGCTATAACTATTTTTATTATCCTTATTACTATTATTACTAGCACTATAACTATTATTATTATCCTTATTACTATTATTATTATCGCTATAACTATTATTATTATCGCTATGACTGTTATTATTATCCTTATTCTATTATTACTATCCCTATTACTCTTGTCTTTATCCTTATAACTATTAGTATTATCCTTATTACTATTATTATTATCGCTATAACTATTTTTATTATCCTTATTACTATTATTACTAGCACTATAACTATTATTATTATCCTTATTACTGTCATTATTACCGCTATGACTGTTATTATTATCCTTATTCTATTATTACTATACCTATTACTCTTGTCTTTATCCTTATAACTATTATTATTTCCCTTATTGCTATTATTATTATCGCTATAACTATTATTATTATCCTTATTACTATTAATACTAGCACTATAACTATTATTATTATCCTTATGACTATTATTATTATCGCTATAACTATTATTATTATCGCTATGACTGTTATTATTATCCTTATTCTATTATTACTATCCCTATTACTCTTGTCCCTATCCTTATAACTATTATTATTACGCTTATTACTATTATCATTAGCACTATAACTATTATTATTATCCTTATTACTATTATTATTATCGCTATGACTGTTATTATTATACTTATTCTATTATTACTATCCCTATTAGTCTTGTCTTTATCCTTATAACTATGATTATCGCTATAACTATTATTATTATCCCTATGACTGTTATTATTATCCTTATTCTACTATTACTATCCCTATTACTCTTTTCTTTATCCTTATAACTATTATTATTATGCTTATTACTATTATTGTTATCGCTATAACTATTATTATTATCCTTATTACTATTGTTATTATCGCTATAACTGTTATTATTATCCTTATTCTATTATTATTTCCCTTATTACTAGTATCATTATCTCTATAACTATTATTGTTATCCTCATTACTATTATTATTATCGCTATGACTGTTATTATTATCCTTATTCTATTATTATTTCCCTTATTACTATTTATTATTATCGCTATGACTGTTATTATTATCCTTATTACTATTATTATCGCTATGACTGTTATTATTATCCTTATTCTATTATTACTATCCCTATTACTCTTGTCTTTATCCTTATAACTATTATTATTATCCTTATTACTATTATTATTATCGCTATAACTATTATTATTATCGCTATGACTGTTATTATTATACTTATTCTATTATTACTATCCCTATTACTCTTGTCTCTATCCTTATAACTATTATTATTATGCTTATTACTATTATTATTAGCACTATAACTATTATTATTATCCTTATTACTATTATTATTATCGCTATGACTATTATTATTATCGCTATGACTGTTATTATTACCCTTATTCTATTATTATTTCCCTTATTCTATTATTATTTCCCTTATTACTATTATTATTTCCCTTATTCTACTATTACTATCCCTATTACTCTTGTCTCTATCCTTATAACTTTTATTATTATCCATATTACTATTATTATTATTGCTATAACTGTTATTATTATGCTTATTCTATTATTACTATCCCTATTACTCTTGTCTTTATCCTTATAACTATTATTATTATCGCTATGACTGTTATTATTATCCTTATTGTATTATTACTATACCTATTACTCTTGTCTTTATCCTTATAACTATTATTATTATCCTTATTACTGTAATTATTACCGCTATAACTATTATTATTATCCTTATTACTATTATTACTAGCACTATAACTATTATTATTATCCTTATTACTGTTATTATTACCGCTATGACTGTTATTATTATACTTATTCTATTATTACTATCCCTATTAGTCTTGCCTTTATCCTTATAACTATTATTATTATCCTTATTACTATTATTATTATCGCTATAACTATTATTATTATCGCTATGACTGTTATTATTATCCTTATTCTATTATTACTATCCCTATTACTCCTGTCTCTATCCTTATAACTATTATTATTATGCTTATTACTATTATTATTAGCACTATAACTATTATTATTATCCTTATTGCTATTATTATTATCGCTATGACTGTTATTATTATCCTTATTCTATTATTACTATACCTATTACTCTTGTCTTTATCGTTATAACTATTATTATTTCCCTTATTGCTATTATTATTATCGCTATAACTATTATTATTATCCTTATTACTATTATTACTAGCACTATAACTATTATTATTATCCTTATTACTATTATTATTATCGCTATAACTATTATTATTATCGCTATGACTGTTATTATTATCCTTATTCTATTATTACTATCCCTATTACTCTTGTCTTTATCCTTATAACTATTAGTATTATCCTTATTACTATTATTATTATCGCTATAACTATTTTTATTATCCTTATTACTATTATTACTAGCACTATAACTATTATTATTATCCTTATTACTGTTATTATTACCGCTATGACTGTTATTATTATACTTATTCTATTATTACTATCCCTATGACTCTTGTCCCTATCCTTATAACTATTATTATTATGCTTATTACTATTATCATTAGCACTATAACTATTATTATTATCCTTATTACTATTATTATTATCGCTATGACTGTTATTATTATACTTATTCTATTATTACTATCCCTATTAGTCTTGTCTTTATCCTTATAACTATGATTATCGCTATAACTATTATTATTATCCCTATGACTGTTATTATTATCCTTATTGTATTATTAATATCCCTATTACTCTTGTCTTTATCCTTATAACTATTATTATTATCCTTATTACTATTATTATTATCGCTTTAACTATTATTATTATCGCTATGACTGTTATTATTATCCTTATTCTACTATTACTATCCCTATTACTCTTTTCTTTATCCTTATAACTATTATTATTATGCATATTACTATTATTGTTATCGCTATAACTATTATTATTATCCTTATTACTATTGTTATTATCGCTATAACTATTATTATTATCCTTATTCTATTATTATTTCCCGTATTACTAGTATTATTATCTCTATAACTATTATTGTTATCCTCATTACTATTATTATTATCGCTATGACTGTTATTATTATCCTTATTCTATTATTATTTCCCTTATTACTAGTATCATTATCTCTATAACTATTATTGTTATCCTCATTACTATTATTATTATCGCTATGACTGTTATTATTATCCTTATTCTATTATTACTATCCCTATTACTCCTTTCTTTATCCTTATAACTATTATTATTATGCTTATTACTATTATTATTAGCACTATAACTATTATTATTATCCTTATTGCTATTATTATTATCGCTATGACTATTATTATTATCGCTATGACTGTTATTATTATCCTTATTACTATTATTATTAGCACTATAGCTATTATTATTATCCTTATTACTATTATTATCGCTATGACTGTTATTATTATCCTTATTCTATTATTACTATCCCTATTACTCTTGTCTTTATCCTTATAACTATTATTATTATCCTTATTACTATTATTATTATCGCTATAACTATTATTATTATCGCTATGACTGTTATTATTATACTTATTCTATTATTACTATCCCTATTACTCTTGTCTCTATCCTTATAACTATTATTATTATGCTTATTACTATTATTATTAGCACTATAACTATTATTACTATCCTTATTACTATTATTATTATCCTTATTACTATTATTATTATCGCTATGACTATTATTATTATCGCTATGACTGTTATTATTATCCTTATTACTATTATTATTAGCACTATAGCTATTATTATTATCCTTATTACTATTATTATCGCTATGACTGGTATTATTATCCTTACTCTACTATTACTATCCCTATTACTCTTGTCTCTATCCTTATAACTATTATTATTATGCTTATTACTATTATTATTATCGCTATAACTATTATTATTATCCTTACTACTATTATTATTATCGCTATGACTGTTATTATTATCCTTATTCTATTATTACTATCCTTATTACTCTTCTCTTTATCCTTATAACTTTTATTATAAACCTTATTACTATTATTACTAGCACTATAACTATTATTATTATCCTTATTACTGTTATTATTACCGCTATGTCTGTTATTATTATACTTATTCTATTATTACTATCCCTATTACTCTCGTCTTTATCCTTATAACTATTATTATTATCCTTATTACTATTATTATTATCGCTATAACTATTATTATTATCGCTATGCCTGTTATTATTATCCTTATTCTATTATTACTATCCCTATTACTGTTGTCTTTATCCTTATAACTATTATTATTATCGCTATGACTGTTATTATTATGCTTATTGTATTATTACTATACCTATTACTCTTGTCTTTATCCTTATAACTATTATTATTTCCCTTATTGCTATTATTATTATCGCTATAACTATTATTATTATCCTTATTACTATTATTACTAGCACTATAACTATTATTATTATCCTTATTACTGTTATTATTACCGCTATAACTATTATTATCATCCTTATTACTTTTATTACTAGCACTATAACTATTATTATTATCCTTATTACTGTTATTATTACCGCTATGACTGTTATTATTATACTTATTCTATTATTACTATCCCTATTACTTTTGTCTTTATCCTTATAACTATTATTATTATGCTTATTACTATTATTATTAGCACCATAACTATTACTATTATCCTTATTACTATTATTATTATCGCTATAACTATTATTATTATCCTTATTACTATTATTATTATCGCTATAACTGTTATCATTATCCTTATTCTATTGTTACTATCCGTATTACTCTTGTCTTTATCCTTATAACTATTATTATTAACCTTATTCTATTGTTACTATCCGTATTAATCTTGTCTTAATCCTTATAACTATTATTATTATCGTTATTATTATTATTATTATCGCTATAACTGTTATTATTATCCCTATTCTATTGTTACTATCCGTATTACTCTTGCCTTTATCCTTATAACTATTACTATTATCCTTATTCTATTCTTACTATCCCCATTACTCTTGTCTTTATCCTTATAACTATTATTATTATGCTTATTACTATTATTATTAGCACTATAACTATTATTAATATCCTTATTACTATTATTATTATCGCTATAACTATTATTATTATCCTTACTACTATTATTATTATCGCTATGACTGTTATTATTATCCTTATTCTATTATTACTATCCCTATTACTCTTCTCTTTATCCTTATAACTATTATTATTATCCTTATTGCTATTAATATTATTATCCTTCTAACTATTATTATTATCCTTATTACTATTATTATTATCGCTATAACTGTTATTATTATTCTTGTTATTGTTATTATTATCCCTATTCCTCTTGCCTTTAGCGTTACAACTATTATTATTATCCTTATTACTATTATTATTATCGCTATAACTGTTACTATTATTCTTGTTACTATGATTATTATGGCTATAACTGTTATTATTATCCTTGTTCTATTGTTACTATCCGTAATACTCTTGTCTTTATCCTTATAACTATCATTATTATCCTTATTGCTATTAATATTATTATCCTTATAACTATTATTATTATCCATATCATTATTATTATTATCGCTATAACTGTTAGTATTATCCATATTCTATTGTTACTATGCGTATTTCTCTTGTCTTTATACTTATAACTGTTATTATTATCCTAATTACTATTATTATTATCCCTATTCCTCTTGTCTGTATCCTTATAACTATTATTATTATCGCTAAAACTGTTATTATTATTCTTAATGCTATTATTATTAACCCTATTACTCTTGTCTTTATCCTTATAACTATTATTATTTCCCTTATTACTATTATTATTATCATTATAAATGTTATTATTATCCTTACTACTAGTATTATTATCTCTATAACTATTATTGTTATCCTCATTACTATTATTATTATCGCTATGACTGTTATTATTATCCTTATTCTATTATTACTATCCCTATTACTCTCGTCTTTATCCTTATAACTATTATTATTATCCTTATTATTATTATTATTATCGCTATAACTATTATTATTATCGCTATGCCTGTTATTATTATCCTTATTCTATTATTACTATCCCTATTACTCTTGTCTTTATCCTTATAACTATTATTATTATCCTTATGATTATTATTATTATTATCGGTAAAACTGTTATTATTATTCTTATTGCTATTATTATTAACCTATTCCTCTTGCCTTTATCCTTATAACTATTATTATTATCGCTACAACTGTTATTATTATCCCTATTCGTCTTGTCTTTATCCTTACAACTATTATTATTATCCATATTATTATTATTATTATCGCCAGAACTGTTATTATTATGCTTATTACTATTATTATTATCGCTATAACTGTTATCATTATCCTTATTCTATTGTTACTATCCGTATTACTCTTGCCTTTATCCTTATATCGGTTATTATTATTCTTATTACTATTATTATTATCCCTATTTCTCTTGTCTTTATCCTTACAACTATTATTATTATCCTTATTGCTATTAATATTATTATCCTTCTAACTATTATTATTATCCTTATTACTATTATTATTATCGCTATAACTGTTATTATTATTCTTGTTATTGTTATTATTATCCCTATTCCTCTTGCCTTTATCGTTACAACTATTATTATTATCCTTATTACTATTATTATTATCGCTATAACTGTTATTATTATTCTTGTTATTGTTATTATTATCCCTATTCCTCTTGCCTTTATCGTTACAACTATTATTATTATCCTTATTACTATTATTATTATCGCTATAACTGTTACTATTATTCTTGTTACTATGATTATTATGGCTATAACTGTTATTATTATCCTTGTTCTATTGTTACTATCCGTAATACTCTTGTCTTTATCCTTATAACTATCATTATTATCCTTATTGCTATTAATATTATTATCCTTATAACTATTATTATTATCCATATCATTATTATTATTATCGCTATAACTGTTAGTATTATCCATATTCTATTGTTACTATGCGTATTTCTCTTGTCTTTATACTTATAACTGTTATTATTATCCTAATTACTATTATTATTATCCCTATTCCTCCTGTCTGTATCCTTATAACTATTATTATTATCGCTAAAACTGTTATTATTATTCTTAATGCTATTATTATTAACCCTATTACTCTTGTCTTTATCCTTATAACTATTATTATTTCCCTTATTACTATTATTATTATCATTATAAATGTTATTATTATCCTTATTACTAGTATTATTATCTCTATAACTATTATTGTTATCCTCATTACTATTATTATTATCGCTATGACTGTTATTATTATCCTTATTCTATTATTACTATCCCTATTACTCTCGTCTTTATCCTTATAACTATTATTATTATCCTTATTACTATTATTATTATCGCTATCACTATTATTATTATCGCTATGCCTGTTATTATTATCCTTATTCTATTATTACTATCCCTATTACTCTTGTCTTTATCCTTATAACTATTATTATTATCGCTATGACTGTTATTATTATCCTTATTGTATTATTACTATACCTATTACTCTTGTCTTTATCCTTATAACTATTATTATTTCCCTTATTGCTATTATTATTATCGCTATAACTATTATTATTATCCTTATTACTATTATTACTAGCACTATAACTATTATTATTATCCTTATTACTGTTATTATTACCGCTATAACTATTATTATTATCCTTATTACTTTTATTACTAGCACTATAACTATTATTATTATCCTTATTACTGTTATTATTACCGCTATGACTGTTATTATTATACTTATTCTATTATTACTATCCCTATTACTCTTGTCTTTATCCTTACAACTATTATTATTATGCTTATTACTATTATTATTAGCACCATAACTATTACTATTATCCTTATTACTATTATTATTATCGCTATAACTATTATTATTATCCTTATTACTATTATTATTATCGCTATAACTGTTATCATTATCCTTATTCTATTGTTACTATCCGTATTACTCTTGTCTTTATCCTTATAACTATTATTATTAACCTTATTCTATTGTTACTATCCGTATTAATCTTGTCTTAATCCTTATAACTATTATTATTATCGTTATTATTATTATTATTATCGCTATAACTGTTATTATTATCCCTATTCTATTGTTACTATCCGTATTACTCTTGCCTTTATCCTTATAACTATTACTATTATCCTTATTCTATTCTTACTATCCCTATTACTCTTGTCTTTATCCTTATAACTATTATTATTATGCTTATTACTATTATTATTAGCACTATAACTATTATTAATATCCTTATTACTATTATTATTATCGCTATAACTATTATTATTATCCTTACTACTATTATTATTATCGCTATGACTGTTATTATTATCCTTATTCTATTATTACTATCCCTATTACTCTTCTCTTTATCCTTATAACTATTTTTATTATCCTTATGATTATTATTATTATTATCGGTAAAACTGTTATTATTATTCTTATTGCTATTATTATTAACCTATTCCTCTTGCCTTTATCCTTATAACTATTATTATTATCGCTACAACTGTTATTATTATCCCTATTCGTCTTGTCTTTATCCTTACAACTATTATTATTATCCATATTATTATTATTATTATCGCCAGAACTGTTATTATTATGCTTATTACTATTATTATTATCGCTATAACTGTTATCATTATCCTTATTCTATTGTTACTATCCGTATTACTCTTGCGTTTATCGTTATAACCATTATTATTATCCTTATTCTATTCTTACTATCCGTATTACTCTTGTCATTATCCTTATAAATATTATTATTATCCTTATTATTATTATTATTATCGCTATAACTGTTATTATTATCCTTATTACTATTATTATTATCTCTATATCTGTTATCAATATCCTTATTCTATTGTTACTATCCGTATTACTCTTGCCTTTATCCTTATATCGGTTATTATTATTCTTATTACTATTATTATTATAACTATTTCTCTTGTCTTTATCCTTATAACTATTATTATTATCCTTATTGCTATTAATATTATTATCCTTCTAACTATTATTATTATCCTTATTACTATTATTATTATCGCTATAACTGTTATTATTATTCTTGTTATTGTTATTATTATCCCTATTCCTCTTGCCTTTATCGTTACAACTATTATTATTATCCTTATTACTATTATTATTATCGCTATAACTGTTACTATTATTCTTGTTACTATGATTATTATGGCTATAACTGTTATTATTATCCTTGTTCTATTGTTACTATCCGTAATACTCTTGTCTTTATCCTTATAACTATCATTATTATCCTTATTGCTATTAATATTATTATCCTTATAACTATTATTATTATCCATATCATTATTATTATTATCGCTATAACTGTTAGTATTATCCATATTCTATTGTTACTATGCGTATTTCTCTTGTCTTTATACTTATAACTGTTATTATTATCCTAATTACTATTATTATTATCCCTATTCCTCTTGTCTTTATCCTTATAACTATTATTATTATCGCTATGACTGTTATTATTATCCTTATTGTATTATTACTATACCTATTACTCTTGTCTTTATCCTTATAACTATTATTATTTCCCTTATTGCTATTATTATTATCGCTATAACTATTATTATTATCCTTATTACTATTATTACTAGCACTATAACTATTATTATTATCCTTATTACTGTTATTATTACCGCTATAACTATTATTATTATCCTTATTACTTTTATTACTAGCACTATAACTATTATTATTATCCTTATTACTGTTATTATTACCGCTATGACTGTTATTATTATACTTATTCTATTATTACTATCCCTATTAGTCTTGCCTTTATCCTTATAACTATTATTATTATCCTTATTACTATTATTATTATCGCTATAACTATTATTATTATCGCTATGACTGTTATTATTATCCTTATTCTATTATTACTATCCCTATTACTCCTGTCTCTATCCTTATAACTATTATTATTATGCTTATTACTATTATTATTAGCACTATAACTATTATTATTATCCTTATTGCTATTATTATTATCGCTATGACTGTTATTATTATACTTATTCTATTATTTCTATCCCTATTATTCTTGTCTTTATCCTTATAACTGTTATTATTATCCGTAGTACTATTATTATTATCGCTATAACTATTATTATTATTGCTGTGACTGTTATTATTATCCTTATTCTATTATTATTTCCCTTATTACTATTTATTATTATCGCTATGACTGTTATTATTATCCTTATTCTTTTATTACTATCCCTATTACTCCTGTCTCTATCCTTATAACTATTATTATTATCCTTATCACTATTATTACAAGCACTATAACTATTATGTTTATTCTTACTACTATTATTATTAGCACTATAGCTATTATTATTATCCTTATTACTATTATTATCGCTATGACTGTTATTATTATCCTTACTCTACTATTACTATCCCTATTACTCTTGTCTCTATCCTTATTACTTTTATTATTATCCTTATTACTATTATTATTATTGCTATAACTATTATTATTATGCTTATTACTATTATTATTATCGCTATAACTATTATTATTATCCTTACTACTATTATTATTATCGCTATGACTGTTATTATTATCCTTATTCTATTATTACTATCCCTATTACTCTTCTCTTTATCCTTATAACTATTATTATAAACCTTATTACTATTATTACTAGCACTATAACTATTATTATTATCCTTATTACTGTTATTATTACCGCTATGACTGTTATTATTATACTTATTCTATTATTACTATCCCTATTACTCTTGTCTTTATCCTTATAACTATTATTATTATGCTTATTACTATTATTATTAGCACTATAACTATTATTATTATCCTTATTGCTATTATTATTATCGCTATAACTATTATTATTATCCTTACTACTATTATTATTATCGCTATGACTGTTATTTTTATCCTTATTCTATTATTACTATCCCTATTACTCTTCTCTTTATCCTTATAACTATTAGTATTATCCTTATTACTATTATTATTATCGCTATAACTATTATTATTATCCTTATTCTTTTATTACTATCCCTATTACTCCTGTCTCTATCCTTATAACTATTATTATTATCCTTATCACTATTATTACAAGCACTATAACTATTATGTTTATCCTTATTACTATTATTATTATTGCTATAACTGTTATTATTATCCTTATTACTATTATTATTAGCACTATAGCTATTATTATTATCCTTATTACTATTATTATCGCTATGACTGTTATTATTATCCTTACTCTACTATTACTGTCCCTATTACTTTTGTCTCTATCCTTATAACTATTATTATTATGCTTATTACTATTATTATTATCACTATAACTATTATTATTATCCTTATTACTATTATTATTATCCTTATTACTATTATTATTATCGCTATGACTATTATTATTATCGCTATGACTGTTATTATTATCCTTATTCTATTATTATTTCCCTTATTCTAATATTATTTCCCTTATTACTATTATTATTTCCCTTATTCTATTATTATTTCCCTTATTACTATTATTATTATCGCTATAACTATTATTATTATCCTTATTACTATTATTATTAGCACTATAACTATTATTATTATCCTTATTACTGTTATTATTACCGCTATGACTGTTATTATTATACTTATTCTATTATTACTATCCCTATTAGTCTTGCCTTTATCCTTATAACTATTATTATTATCCTTATTACTATTATTATTATCGCTATAACTATTATTATTATCGCTATGACTGTTATTATTATCCTTATTCTATTATTACTATCCCTATTACTCCTGTCTCTATCCTTATAACTATTATTATTATGCTTATTACTATTATTATTAGCACTATAACTATTATTATTATCCTTATTGCTATTATTATTATCGCTATGACTGTTATTATTATACTTATTCTATTATTTCTATCCCTATTATTCTTGTCTTTATCCTTATAACTATTATTATTATCCGTAGTACTATTATTATTATCGCTATAACTATTATTATTATTGCTGTGACTGTTATTATTATCCTTATTCTATTATTATTTCCCTTATTACTATTTATTATTATCGCTATGACTGTTATTATTATCCTTATTCTTTTATTACTATCCCTATTACTCCTGTCTCTATCCTTATAACTATTATTATTATCCTTATCACTATTATTACAAGCACTATAACTATTATGTTTATCCTTACTACTATTATTATTAGCACTATAGCTATTATTATTATCCTTATTACTATTATTATCGCTATGACTGTTATTATTATCCTTACTCTACTATTACTATCCCTATTACTCTTGTCTCTATCCTTATTACTTTTATTATTATCCTTATTACTATTATTATTATTGCTATAACTATTATTATTATGCTTATTACTATTATTATTATCGCTATAACTATTATTATTATCCTTACTACTATTATTATTATCGCTATGACTGTTATTATTATCCTTATTCTATTATTACTATCCCTATTACTCTTCTCTTTATCCTTATAACTATTATTATAAACCTTATTACTATTATTACTAGCACTATAACTATTATTATTATCCTTATTACTGTTATTATTACCGCTATGACTGTTATTATTATACTTATTCTATTATTACTATCCCTATTACTCTTGTCTTTATCCTTATAACTATTATTATTATGCTTATTACTATTATTATTAGCACTATAACTATTATTATTATCCTTATTGCTATTATTATTATCGCTATAACTATTATTATTATCCTTACTACTATTATTATTATCGCTATGACTGTTATTTTTATCCTTATTCTATTATTACTATCCCTATTACTCTTCTCTTTATCCTTATAACTATTAGTATTATCCTTATTACTATTATTATTATCGCTATAACTATTATTATTATCCTTATTCTTTTATTACTATCCCTATTACTCCTGTCTCTATCCTTATAACTATTATTATTATCCTTATCACTATTATTACAAGCACTATAACTATTATGTTTATCCTTATTACTATTATTATTATTGCTATAACTGTTATTATTATCCTTATTACTATTATTATTAGCACTATAGCTATTATTATTATCCTTATTACTATTATTATCGCTATGACTGTTATTATTATCCTTACTCTACTATTACTGTCCCTATTACTCTTGTCTCTATCCTTATAACTATTATTATTATGCTTATTACTATTATTATTATCACTATAACTATTATTATTATCCTTATTACTATTATTATTATCCTTATTACTATTATTATTATCGCTATGACTATTATTATTATCGCTATGACTGTTATTATTATCCTTATTCTATTATTATTTCCCTTATTCTAATATTATTTCCCTTATTACTATTATTATTTCCCTTATTCTATTATTATTTCCCTTATTACTATTATTATTATCGCTATAACTATTATTATTATCCTTATTACTATTATTATTAGCACTATA